>OZ023267.1:123690603-123816603 GCA_964006375.1 Tillus elongatus
ATTTACAAAATGGTTTGTTGGTTGTACACAGTCTCTCTTTTATAATATTTTGTGTTATTTGAAACTGTCGTGACAACATACTACCTGGTTCTGCACCGAGATGGCAACCCTGTCGTACATCTCACAATGTTCTAGGAGGCTGGCTACGATAGCCGTATCACTTTATAGGTGCATTCTCGCTGTAATTGGTATACCATACTGACGAGCTGTAATTAGAGCGAAACCGGTCTGCGGTTTTAATTCTGAATTCTGGTGTGAATACATCTAGCCTTACATACATTGTCCCTATATTAGCGAAGAAATTGGACAGCGCTGACAATTTACAAAAGTGTTAGTTGGTTGTACACAGTTTCTATTTTATATCATTTTGTGTTACTGGGAGCTGTCATGACAACATACTACCTGGTTCCGCACCGAGACGGCGACCCTGTCGTACATCACAACGTTTTTGGAGACTGGCTACTCTCACTGTAATTGATATACCATACTGATGAGCTTTAATTAGAGCGAAACTGGTCTGCGGTTCTAATTATGGTGGAATACATCTAGCCTTACATATATTGTCCCTATATTAGGGAAGAAATTGGCCAGGGCTGACAATTTACAAAATGGTTGGTTGTACAGAGTCTCTATTCTATAATATTTTGTGTTATTTGAAGCTGTCGTGACAACATAGTACCTAGTTCCGCACTGAAATGGCGATCCTGTCGGACATCTCACAATGGCTGTAATTGGTATTGGTACTGTACTGATGAGCTCTAATTAGAGTGAAACAGGTCTGCGGTTTTAATTCTGAATTCTGGTGAGAATACATCTAGCCTTACATACATTGTAAGTCCCCCTGTGGGTCTGGGGACTGACTAAAAAAAAAAAAGGCCCAAGGTAACTCCTGCCTGCGACTAAGCGGAGGCAAACACCGATGGGGTCTTGTCCAGGTGTGCCTCGAAAAAGGCGGATATCTCTGGGGAGTGATGTGCACCCGGAGTTTGAGGCCTCCACTCTGGGCTTAGAAATGGACATTGCCCGCGCTTGGTAGTTACTCGAGAGCGGGATTCCAGATGGGTGCCGCCTTGGGTTGAGTGCTGGCGGGTGTCGTGTGTCCAGACGACCCGGAGGGGTATGACAACTCTGATGAGTAGTATACACCCGGGGTTTGAGGCCCCCACTGTATGCTTCGGAACGGACGGACGTCCTCGCTTGGGCGATTGCTCGGGAGCGGGACTCGATGGGATGTCACCTTGAGTCTAGCACTGGCGGGTGTTGGGCCTGGACGAACCCGGAGGTGGCTGGGATCTCTAGGGGTGGATTACACCTGGAGACTTCGGCCTATTCTGTGAGCATCGATACAGGCTAACGACCCCACCTGGATGTTACTCGAGGCGGGAGTTCATGTTACCGCCTCGAGTCAATGAAACACTGGCGGGGGTCTGGTACAGGTGAGGCGGATATCTCTGGGGAGTGATATGCACCCGGAGTTTGTCGCCTCCACATTGGCCTCAGAAACTGACAATTGGCCTCGCTTGGTTGTTATTCGGGAGCGGGGTTCCAGATGATACTGCCCTGGACTGAGCCCTGGCGTGTGTCGTGTGTCCAGACCTCCCGGCGGGCTCTAATATCTGATGAGTGGTAGACACCCGGAGTTTTGGAGCCCATACTGTGTGCTACGAAACGGACGGAAGGCCTCGCTTGGGTGATGCTCGGGAGCGGGATTCGAAGGTATGTTGCCTTGAGTCTAACACTGTTAGGTGTCAGACTTAGACGAGCCTGGGGGGGGAGCTGAGATCTCTAGGGGTGGATTACAACTGGAGATTGGATGCTGCTCGAGAGCGGGACTTCATGATACCGCCTCGGGGCAAACACTGACGGATGTCGGGTCCAGACGAACTCGGAGATAGGTTATCTCTCTTTGAGCTTCGAAATGGGCAAGCGACTTCACTCAGATGGCAGTACACCTGCCAAACAAACTTTCACCGTCAAGAAAAGATCGACTCCCACAGGGAGCTGGAATTGATGGGTGAAATTTAAATAATTAGATGTGAGCCACAATATACCTAAGGTCTAAGGCCCACTCAAAATAAATCTAATCTAGTCTACATACATTGTCCCTATATTAGGGAAGAAATGGGACAGGGCCGACAATTTACAAAAGTGTTAGTTGGTTGTACACAGTTTCTATTTTATAACATTAAGTGTTACTGGGATCTGTCGTGACCACATACTACCTGGTTCCGCACCGAGATCGCGACCCTGTCGTACATCTCACAATGTTTTGGAGACTGGATACTCTCACTGTAATTGCTATACCATACTAATGAGCTTTAATTAGAGCGAAACCGGTCTGCGGTTCTAATTATGGGGGAATACATCTAGCCTTACATAAATTGTCCCTATATTAGGGAAGAAATGGACCAGGGCTGAAAATTTACAAAATTGTTAGTTGGTTGTTCACAGTCTCTATTTTATAACATTTTGTGATATTTGGGGCTGTCGTGACAACATACTACCTGGTGCGCACCGAGATGGTAACCCTGTCGTACATGTCACAATGTTGTAATGTTGCTGTTGTAGTATTAACAGTGACTTGAAAGATAGAATATATTGATAGGTTTGGCTACGAAGGATACAATATTTACTTTAATGAGAGCAGTTTCAATCAGAATGATGGAGTTGTTATGTATGTAAGTAATGATGAGACTGTATTAGAGAAACGAAATGAATGTATAGGAAGCGTGTAACGATTCCGTTTCGTTACTGCTTTAATTATTCAAAATAAACCCGTAATAGACTTAATTAATAGCCGACAATCCAATATCTGTAAGGCAGTTCATGTTTTAGTTTCGAAATTATTTTCATGAAAAGTCGCTAGATCTTCAAGTACCGTAAACCCCTTTACTGCATTTCCAATTTGTACATTAAAATTCATTATATGTTTGCCATGGAAAACTACCTCGCATTATTACTGAACAAATATTTCTAGGAACGAAATAAGCATTTACAACATACGTTAGGAATATTCGAGAACAAAATATTGTTTATCTGTAGTGGTCCGGTGATGTCACTCAAGAAAGACGGTTGGAAACGTTGCAGCGAATTGCCGGCAAAGCCACCGATTGGAGAGGTCTCGTTTTATCTCATTCGAAGAATGGAGGCTAGAAAGAGCTTGCGCACAGCCACCAACCGTCACAGTAAGAATTTTTGCGTGCAGCGACCTAGCAGTTGCCGAACCCGACACATTAGCAAGGACTCTCTGATGAGCCTTCATAGAGTGAACACCGTCAGTTTTCGGTGGCTATTAGATTATCTTAAAACGGGGTTGTAATGTTCTTTCTGTTATCTGCACTACTAGTAATTATTGTCAGTGATTGTTCGGAGTAATTTAAGTGATTTTTGAGTTTAAACATAGTATTCAGCACAAAAACGCGAGCTAACTCGTTGCTTTTTGTTTCGAATTGTTGATTTCTTGTCTTAATCAAAAATAATTCCTGGTTATTATCGAACCTTAAGTCAATTGGTAGTGAATTTTACTTGAGCAAATTCACGTTTTGATTGCGATTCGCAAAGTTTCCGTCAAGCCTATTCAGAACATCGACATAGGTGGCAAATGGTCTTGTAGTGTTGGAGCAATACATCCACCGGCCCAACAATCTCTGATGGGAGGTCCCAGTCGTTTTCCCCAGTTTTTCCGCACTTATTGGAGTCTGGAATCTATGTCAGGCACTCATGATTGATCCCACCTGGAAAGCATCTTCACAGGGTCACCAGGTAACCTAATACCGGAAGATTGGTGAGTCTGAACAAATCTTTTCTCTGGATCAGCATAATTTTCATGCCGAAATTTAACATCTGAAGTTTTAATAACCTGCACTTTCAAAATCACGTAATCAAGTTTGAGCTTCAAAACAATGTCAGGGAGGTGCTGTCAGCACAACTATATATTTCCTGTTTAATCACTAGAATTTTGTCAATTTTTGTAAATTTGAACACACAGTTTTATTAATTTTTTTAAATTGTAATTAGCAAATTTTGTCTGTAAAATATCTAACCTATACATTCTCTTTAACATCTTTTATTTTTCATAATTAATGTAGAAATTTCACGTAGGATTATATATATTTTTTGGAGCCTCACTCAAAGAACTGGCCAGTTGTTAATTCGCCAGAAAACCTAGCAATTGATTGACAAACGTCAGGTAATTTACCTAATCATTTGTCTTTATTTTTAAGCGATATCCTAAGTAATTAACAGTAACATTTTAGTAATATGCAACTATCTTTATCCTATTGTTTTGGTACCTGTATGTAAATTAAGAATTTCTTGCTCTTGAGATTCTTGCTATTTATCTGATTGTTATTTGTGTGCAATTAATGTTTATCTGAGATTTACCAACCATTTTTTTTTTCATTTTGTTTGTTATTCCAAATTTAATTTACATGAATAAATTTATATATTTTGTTATTTTGAAATATCTGTTTAATTGAAGATAAATTCCTCCCTAGTATCTACTTTCCTTTTGACGTCGGCGCAAACAATTATTCTTACTAACTATTATCTAGATATATAAGTTTCTATGTAACCTGGCACTAGTCTGGAGAGCCCACAAATAAAGGACTCTGGGCAGTGCGAAGCAAACAAAGGAAGAGAACGTGAGTATCAAACTATATCCAGATCTGTCAGCCTCCTAAAAAGTGCTGCTAATCTTAATAAATTTGATAATGTGATAGATAGCTACTTTAGGGTAGGGTGTTATAGGCAACTGTGACCTCACCATTGAGCAGATCTATATCCACCCGAGGTCAATCACCATATACCACGGTTCTTGTACCTCAACTTTTTCTTTGAAGGAGGTAACAAGCGCGAATGTATTGAATCTTAATATTGAAATACGAGACCTTAAAATAAACGTATTGGGAGTTTACAGAACTCCTGCGAGTGACGAAACGCTCTTTATCAGTGCACTTGATACATACTTAAGGCCAAGTGCAAGTGGCAAATGTGATATTAATGTATTTTTAGAGGACCTTAATATAACTATATCTGAAGAGAAAGATAAGCTAACCATGGATTATATAAGCATATTACTGCCGTCATAAGCATAAACAGAGAAACTACCAATATGTTAAAAACAGAGAAAACGCCAAAAACTAAAAAAAGTTTATGCCGACCTTTTATCAAGGGTTGTGAACCTTTTTTCTTGAAGTATTGTTCTGTTCTTTCATTAAAATATCTAGTTTGCGTACGTCCGTAGCAATCTACCCTGCACCAGACTCCCCAATTTAAAAGCTGGAAGAAAAGACATACTATGGATAAAACTCTCTCTCAGGGCTGCAACTAAATTCATCTGTTGCATTTACCGGTCACCTTCTGACAACAACTTTGTCCAGCTCTTTGACTACCTTACTGAAAAACCTACCATCTGATTTCTAAATATCCTTCCTCCGAGGTCCCTATTCTTGGTGACTTTAATGTCCATAATAAGGAATGGCTAGGATCCTGAAAAACCGATCCACAAGGAAGAGCAGCAGAGGCCTTTGCAGTCAGCAATTCTTTAGCCAATATGGTTCAGCAACCTACTTACTTTCCTCGCATCCCAACACACAGCTCAAATCCCTTGGATCTCCTTCTTACTACAAATCCTGACTGCTATAAGATATCAGTCACCGCCCCCCTTGGTCGCTCAGACCACGGCATGATCAATGCTTCCTGCGCAATGCAACCCGAGGTCACACAGTCATCACACCCACGTATCGTTTGGCACTACAGATCCGCGAACTGGGACGAAATGCGAGATTACTTTTCCTCATTCCCATGGGTGTCTGTCTGCTTTTATCATCTTGACCCCTCTGATATCTCACAAAACGTCACCGAAATTATCCAAGCTGGCATGGAATTATTTATTCCACGTACACAGAAAACCTCTTCAGCCACTCAAAAGCCCTGGTTCTCTAAATCCTGTGACAAGGCAAGACTTGAAAAGGTCAAAGCTCACAAAACGCTTCTACACAATCCCAGTCAAGAAAACCGTCAAGCATTTAACGACGCAAGAAACCGCGATGTCCGCATTTTTTCTGAGGCAAAAAAACTAGTTCAATAACCACATCAACAACAAAGTTATTTCAAGCTCCAACTGCAGCAAAGCCTTCTGGACTCTTGCTAAATCTATTGGGAATAATTTCTGCAAGAGTACGTTCCCACCTCTTGTTTTAGGGAATGATATTGTTTCTACCGCCCTCGGCAAGGCTGAACTTTTTGCCTCGTTGTTCGCCGGCAATTCTACTCTCAACCCACCTCCAAATGTTCAACCACCAACAGTCTCCAATGTCGCGCATAAAATGACGGATATCATTTTTAAAACTAAAAAGGTACGAAAGATGCTCTCTTCTCTTAATACCAGGAAAGCCTCCGGCCTTGACGAGATCCCAGCAATTGTTCTCAAAAAATGCGCACCAGAACTTGCTCATGTCCCGACTCGTCGGTTTCAGACATCTTACAATAGAGGCATATTCCCTAGTAACTGGAAAACTGCTCGAGTACAACCCGTCTCCAAGAAAGGATCCAAAGCGCTTCCTAGCAACTTCAGGCCTATTTCTCTCATTTCAGTCGTCTCTAAAGTGATGGGAAAGTATATCAACACCGAATTACTAAAATTTCTTGAAAAACACAGTCTAATCCACGACAGGCAGTTTGGATTCCGTCAGGGCAGATCAACTGCCGACCTCCTTTCCTTTGTCACCCATTCTTGAAACAAGTCTATGGAACTACACGGTGAATCCCAGATTGTCGCTCTAGACATATCCAAAGCATTCGACCAGGTCTGGCACGCAGCGCTGCTTAATAAACTTCCGGCATATGGCCTACCACCAAAACTCTGTACCTGGACAGCAAATTTCCTCTCCAACCGGAGCATTTATGTTGTCGTGGGTGTCCATTCCTCTAAACTGTATCCAATTAATGCAGGAGTCCGTCAAGGTTCAGCTTTAGCCCCTACTTTGTTTTTTTTCTACATCAATAACCTCCTCTCTAGCACATCCAACCCAGTTCACAGTTACGCGGACGACAGCACCCTCCACTCAAATATACAATATTCAAAGCCTGTCTTTTTAGCCCAATTAGATGAGGATCGCAGACTCATGGAGGGTTCTATCTCCGTGGATCTCCAAAAAATATTAGCCTGAGGAAGTAGAAATCTTGTACAATTCAACCCCACCAAATCACAGTCTTGCTTTCGTTCCATAAGAGATACACAAGCTCTGGACCCATCACTATGAACAACCAAGTTATTTAAAGTAATGAGTCCTTTTCACTTGTGGGCATTTCTGTGGATCTAAATTTGAATTGGCGTGGGCATTTCTGTGGATCGAAATTTGAATTGGCATCAACATGTCACATTAATTGCAGAAGCGGCTGCTAAGAAATTAGGTTTCCTCTTCCGGGCTCGCAAATACTTTTCACCAGATAATCTCTATACCTTATATACTTCACAAATAAGACCAAACCTCGAATACTGCTCCCACATCTGGGGTGCTGCTGCCGCTTCTACATTCGCTATCCTGGACTCCATTCAGAAGAGAGCTATACGTCTCATCTGTGACCCTACCCTCACCCAAAGGCTGCCATCCCTTGCCCACCGACGTGCCGTTGGTGACCTCTCTCTTTTATAGATATCTGCACGGGCAGTGCTCAGAGGAGCTCTCTTCCATAGTTCCTCCACCTGCTGCCCCCAACAGATCTACCAGGGGAACAGAGCGAATGCACCCTTTTACTGTCCAGGTAACCAGACATAGAACATCTTGTTATGCCCGCTCTTTTGTCCCGCGGACTTCAAAGTTGTGGAATTCTTTGCCGGCACATGTTTTTCCTTCTCCCCCGAACCTCCAAACCTTCAAGTCCAGAATTAACAAGTTGCCTCTTTCCTCCTTGTCGACACCCACGGTACGATAGTATTTAGGCTGTAAGCCCTCGTGGTGTGTTGTTGCAATAAATATATATACATATACATATACATATACATATATATATATATATATATATATATATATATATATATATATATATATATATATATATATATATATATATTATTGTTAGAGAAAGGCATTTTGTTTTTTAAGTCAGTGTTCAATAGGTTTCAAGACAAGACGTTACTAAATAAAAACCCAGTATGTGTATTTACAGTGTTTTTATGAAGTAGCAAGCATTGTAAAGGAATGCTAAGTAATAACCTATATTATATAAGCTAATGCTATGTTTTTATTAAGCACGAATGTATAGCAAAAAAAAACTCGGGATGCAGCAAGTGCGCTATGGTAGTGAATTTTTATTAAATGTTTCAAATTTGAATAACTCAATTTTCTATAAACTTAGAAAGTTGAATTTTGGTATGTGGTAAGGTTTTTCCTAGGTCAAGATATCCACCAAATTTCATTAAAATAACTTTCTAATGTTCAGAGAACAAAAAAAATTTCGAAAAAAATTTAAAATTTGAATAACTCAATTTTCTATAAACTTAGAAAGTTGAGTAATGTGGTCCACAATATTTAGAGTTTTTTTCCAAATTTAAAAAAAATCCCAAAGACACGCGTTGAAACGACTTAGTGGTTAAAGTCGAATGCCTGACAGACAGAGTAGTTAACTGCCACGCGTAGATTAATTCATACAACAGGTATAAACCATACAGCAACGGTAACCAAACCAAATATATACCAGGCAGTTATGGAAAATGACAGACGACATGAAATTAAAAATTTGCCAAGTGATTGTTATTTAACTGGGCGATTCAATCATATATTAAAATACACTATATTTGTAGCTTTATTCGCGACCTCAAACACAGTTTTAGCGCAGCATAGATATATTATGCTGTCGCATAATAATGTATCGGAAATTTAAACAAAATCAAGCCATACAAATGATTCTAAAATAGTTTCTTTTATCTTAAAACTTAAACATAAGACGTCATATAAGACCAAAACAGCCGTGGGATGTGTTTCAATGATAATTCTACTACCTAATTTTCTGTAATTAATTAACTATGTATACTTTGAATATAATATCCCGGGCATGGAGCCGATCTACGGTATCACGCAGGTAAAACCTTTCTTGGCGGCTGCCCAGATAGTGTAGCGGTTATCATGCTCGCATCCCACGTAGAAAGTGAAACGATCGAGTCCAGCTGGATGCATGTATCTTTTTTTCAATGTTTTATTTTCACATTTGGAAAAACAATAGTGTACAGATTTCATACGTTTTGAACAGGATCTCATTTTTGTTTAAAACGCCTAAATAAGTTTGCCACCTTTTAGTCTGATATCATAATTTTGTTATTGTTGTAATTGTTATTGAAAAAACCTGTTTGACTAAAACGAAATACTGGCGATTAATAAGGAAAAATAACTGCTATGTTTATAATTTGGCAGATACTTTACTTTTCTAAATATGAATTAAACTTTCCTTCTGGAAATCTTCTGTATAACTTTAATGAAATTTGTAATACAAGTTTCTTTCAAAGATACTTAAACTATCTACAGATATAGCAAAATTTAGTTCTTTACCTTGGTAAAAAACTGAGTTTTGGGCATTTTTCTCAATAGGAGTTAAAACGCAAGATTTTTTTGATAATAGAGAGATATCGATGGTAACACTTTCGAAGGAATTCTTCAAATGTGCGCGTACCAGGACCTATAAAATCAATCTTCAAGATCTGTGTAAGTTTAAAGTATTAACTTTACAAATATGTCGTATAATAATAATGTACAATTCTTATGAAAATTCGCTACTATAACGCACTTGCTGCGTCCCGAAATTTTTTCTTCTCAGATATACGGCAACATGGCTCCTTTACATTTGGCTTTTCCATATAATTAATTGCTTTTTTGTTGAGAAAATCCAATTCTTTCATCAGTGCATCAAACTCATAATATTCCTTTAATGCATGAAAGAAAACTCTGGACGCAGCAAGTGCGTTATGGTAGTGAATTTTCATCTAAATATTTTTTAATAGCAATAATGTGTGTTTTTTTAAGAAACCATGCTTCAAATTTGGTTACCAGTATAATCTATATAGTAAAAACAATGTGCCATGTTTCATCAAAATAACTTTATTGTCTGAAAACGTACAAAAATTTCCGAAAGTAAACTTAAAGTGTTCCCGAAAAAACTCGTTTCTTGGTCAACCTTATAGGTTAATAGCAAATTGAGCTATTCAAATATTAAGCATTTGATCAAAATTCGCTACCATAACGCACTTACTGCGTCCAGAATTTTTGTTCTTACAAACATGCATTATATTTCGATGGAAAATGCAAAAATGCAATAACATAAGGAGTTTTTAATTTAAAAAAAGAAAATTTGTATCAGCAATGACTTATGGGCCAGCCTGTGATTGTAGAAATAATTTTTTAAGATGTAGCTCAAGACACCCTATAATTAATATATACAATTTTCTTTCATATCTTGTATAATAACAGATATATTGAGCTTTATTGATTTTTTTACGAAAATTCTAAAAAAATTATATACCATTAAACGATAAACTCTATAGCTAAGACTACTGCCAAGCATCAGAGAAAGGGTCTATTTGAAATGAATTTTCTGGAAACATTTTAGTAAAATGAAGGACAATGACGGTTGAAACTAAGACTTCAGGGTTTGTAAAACATTCTTCTTGAGACATTTTATTTCCATAGCCCGTATTAGATTCAAGTTCTTTTCCTAAATGTTGCCAATTTTGACGTTTAAATCGCAACTTTGATGTTTTGTGAAAAACCCCAATTTATTTTTCTTTAAATGCCTATAACTTTTTTGTCTTTTGACCTACAGAGCTAAATTTTGGTAAGTAATTTACCTATAGCGATATAAAACGATGTACCAAATTTGGTTGTCCTTACTTTGTTATGTAGCTTACCTATAAGGATGTAAACTCGCGTACCAAATTGCCCTTACTTTGTTAATTCCGGAGATATAAATTTTTTCGAAAGAAAACACAAAATTTTCCAGGAAAACCTGGACCGATTTTCCTGGATAACGAACTTATCCAAGCCATTTGCAAAAGGAAGGTATTCACCAAATTTAATCAAAATCGGCCCATTATTTTTTGAGTTATCGGTGTGATACATATATATATATATATATATATATATATATATATATATATATATATATATATATATATATATATATATATATATATATATATATATATATATATATATATAAACATATAAAAATTTAAACTGACCCCGGATATGTGTTCTGGGGGACCTAATTAGCGCTCATTTGAAGAAATTTTTTCAAAATTCAAAAGTCGGGATATCCTCATTAGTGATTTTTTTTTAAGAAAATTCACTAAAATGAAATTATATATATCTGTTTTCCCCTGGTGCTTTTATGTTAACCATATCTGATAAGTATGGTCGTGGATGTGCCTTATTTACTTTATAAAGAGAAGTGTAGTCTTTCCAGTTGTAGAAATTACTGAAATCAATTTCATAGGCTTCAGATTTTCCTTTATTTGCCTGTTTCACTGCTGATACAAAATCTGCAAAATGATAAGTTTTTCCTTGATGCTTCAATCGTAGTTAATTTGATGATGAAAATGGTCACAGCTCATAAAGGTATGGCCTGGGTGAGTCCGTGTAACTCTTTTTCTCTGAACCGGTAGAAAATTTCATGCAAGCAATCTAATATTTGAAGCCTTATAACTTGAAGTTTCCAAAATAACGTAAACAAATTCGAACTTGAACAGTGTCAGAGAGGTGCTATAGGGACAATTGTAAATTTCATGTCTATTTTGTAAATTCAGACTGGCCATTTTTTGTGCGTACGTATGATGTGAGTCGTTCGGGATGTAGCTTAAGGTAGTGGTTTCTTTTCTATAGACATCGAATTCTAAAGTGTCTTTATTCTTGATAATAGTACCTACATCTAGAAAGGGTAGTTTATTATTAATTTCTAATTCGTGGGTAAATTTTATAAAATCAAATTTATTGTTTAATTTGACAATAAAATCTTCTATTCTGCAAATGTTTGTGTTAAACACCGCGAAAATATCATCCACGTAACGACACCACACTCTAGGAAAATAACCACTTTCACTTTCAAGATCTGTTTCAAATCTGCTCATGAAAAGGTCTGCAATAAATGGCGATAGCGGATTGCCCATTGCCGTGCCTTGTGTTTGTTGAAAAAATTCATTGTTGAATTGAAAAATATTTTGTTTGATGCAAAGGTTTGTTAGAGTTAAATACTCTGCGGACATTTTCATTTATGTTATTCATTTTTAGCAACTGCTCTAAATATGTTAAAGTTTGCTCCGTGGGAACGCTAGGAAACAAGGAGGTTACATCGAATGAAATTAAAACTTCGCCTTCAGTCAATTTAACCTCTTTGATCTTATTAATAAATTCAAGTGAATTTGTTACTGAAAAACTTTTCTGTTTGACAGGCAAGCTTTTAAACTCATCTGTCAACCACTTAGCTAAATTATAAGTCGGGGAATCTATAGCCGAAACAATAGGTCTAATTGAATTTCCCGGTTTATGAATTTTTGGGAGACCGTACTTCTTGGGAACTTTCGGATTAGAAACTTGTAACTTTCTTCCTAAGTCTTTTGATATGAGATTGTGACAACTTTTTAGACTATTTTTAACGTCCGAAATCATTTTTGGTAGCGGGTTTTTATTTAGTTTTTTATACGGTCCTGTCGCTATGGCGTTATAAACTCTATCTTTATAATCGTTTTTGTCCAAAATCACTACCTTATTGCCTTTATCTGCTTTAACATAGAAACAATCTTGCTCTCGCAATCGTTTAACTATTTTCATTTGATTACAATTTAGTTTTTTTGTGGACTTATTTTCTTTCAAATTTTTTGAAATTTTACTTTTACACGTTTCTCTAATAAAATTTTTTGACGGTTCTGGAAGTTTTCTAATTGCCGTTTCAATACCAGCAACTATTTCTACAATATCATCTGTTTGTGACTGTATACCGAATTTTAACCCTTTGTTTAGGAGGTCCATCTCCTCTTTATTAAATGATTGTGAAGAAAGATTTTCTACGAGGTCAATTTTCTGAGGAACTGGTTTTTTATTTTTAATTTGACATTTAATCAGTTGTTTAATTTTTTTATTGTGTATATTAATTTTCTTAACCACTTTCGCGTTAATGACTACAAACATTTTCCTCTGAAAATTGTACCATTCTTTATATTCTAAGTTGTCTAACTTAAAGGTTAATTTTTTAAACAAACTGTATGTCTCTATTTCTAACAACAACGTTTCGAGTACAAATATTGCATTTCTAGATCCAGCCAGTTTTGTTTAGCGAAATTTTCTACCTTTTGCCCTACTTTTGTGTTATTAGAAATTTTTAAATTGAAGTTAATAAAATTCGGAACAACCGATTTTCTTTTGCAAGATTTTAAAAAAGCAATATCTGTACCTATTAATCTAATTTTGCAACTTAACTTACTGTATAGATTTAGTTCCGTTGACCTTGGAGCCATAATTCACTAAATGAAGATTGGAACCTGCGATGAGTACACTTGGAGAACCCAAATCACCACAACACATTTTAAAAGACCTGACGATCGTTTCACTAACCAAGTTAGCGTCATCAGAGGATGAAACATTCTAAATACTTAAAAAACTAACATTAACTTACATACCGGATCTCAGGTAAAGAGATCGAACTGAGATGAGACACTAGTCGTAGGCAAATTCCACAGTGTATTGTATTTTTATCGCCGGACAAGGAGAGAAAAATCAGAAAAAAACTTTGTTTGCTTACCATCTAGAATCACGAGAGGTCTAGACAGCATTTAAAAAGTCAACTTACAGCTAACATTTTCAACAACAAATGCCTTAAAAAAACTTGCTAGGTAACCCAAAAGACAAGGATAGCGCGGACAAAATGTCGGCAATTTATGAAATAAGTTGCAAAGATTGTAATCTTAAATACGTCGGACAAACAAAAAGATCGATTGGAATTAGATTCAAAGAACACATATCCCAATTACGTTACGGCACTGTAGATAAGTCTGCCGTCGCCCGACATATTTGGGATAATAATCATCACGTTGATAAAGATAATCTGAAATTAATAAAAAATGTTAGAAATCCAGGACAGCTAAATGGGTTCGAAAGCGCATATATTGCGAAATATAGTTACAACAAAAAATGTATGAACACTTCACCAGCGCGAATTACGAGTCACTTGATCGATTGCTTTGCTAAATAAAATTCCCACGTTTTCGGCACGTTCTACCTATTAACATAAGTATACAGTTGTTGCCGCCAAAGGAATCGGTGTTAATTGAGCTGGCGTTAAACCTTCTCAAAACTATTACAGATGGACACTTTTTAGATAAAGCAGTAGGGATAGCGCGAGGACCTTGTCCGGCGATAAAAATACAATACACTGTGGAATTTGCCTACGACTAGTGTCTCATCTCAGTTCGATCTCTTTACCTGAGATCCGGTATATAAGTTGATGTTAGTTTTTTAAGTATTTAGAATGTTTCATCCTCTGATGACGCTAACTTGGTTAGTGAAACGATCGTCAGGTCTTTTAAAATGTGTTGTGGTGATTTGGGTTTTCCAAGTGTACTTATTAGCCTATAATAACTATGATAACAGTTACAACAATAAAATAACTAAACAATAACACTATAAAAGTAGTCTCTATACAACGAAAATATCGACATACATCAGCTCATTATCTTATTACAACTTTTTTGAAAGAATAATTAAATTTATTTTCTTTGACTTGTTTAATTATAAAGAAGAATATCCAGGAAAGGGGAATTCATTACATCAGTTTGCTCGTTTAAATGAAGGTAGCTATTGTCGTGTGTGTGATTTTTGACTTATAAAGCTTCAAAAAGGTATAGTTTACGTTTGTCATTATAAAAATGTAGTGGTTGTATGCGGTTGTTTACTGTAGGTCTATGTTAGGTATCAATAATATGTTTTGCAAATGTAGATGTGTCAGCGTGGTTATTTCTAAATGCAGAAATATGTTCTTTGTATCGGCTGTTAAAATTTCTAGAAGTTTGACCTATCTAGATTGCGTTACAATGTGTACAAGCTAATTTATAAACTCCAGCTTTTGTCAGGAAACAATAGTTTTCTTTCGCGTTAAATAGCAAATCACGCGAAACTATAGTCACAGAAACGTTGAAGAACATCCAGAATTCGTAAGGGCCACTTGCTCCAGTTATCTTACGCGCTGGCTACGTCCTTCACCTACAAAAACGAAAACCAACAGTGAAGCCAGAGAAGTAGTCTCCAAGTCTGTATGTAGTATGGACAAGTTTCACCAAGTAAGGGCAACAATGAATTAATCGATTTAATCTTCAATAGTTTTCGAGGAACCCCACGGTGAATATTCAGCGGTTTCCCATTCCAACCTTTATGTGTCGTTTACTCCGATAAACCAAATCTGTATATTCTATGTACTTAGATATACCAGCTCCTTACCACATAGGTAGGGGATCTTGTATAGACTGAAGAAGTCCACCTCAATAACGTAAACCGCTGTGTGAATATACATTCTCACATTGTATCTTCAATCTTCTGAAGACCACATCTGTGAATTATTGGTCGCTCGCAACGGTTAGTGTTGTAATTAAGTAAGCGCCGCCGACAGAAAGTGCTTTAAGTTTTGAATTAATTGGACATATACACCTTTTGTTTTACCGTTTACAATAAAGTAGTAACGTTTATATATTCATTTTGACGGTTGTGATTTTTTTGCTCAGTTTATGGCCGGTTTTGTGTTTTACATGTTACATATTTTGATGGATTTTAAATAATATCGATTTTTTATGGGTTTGGTTTAAATACTCCTGCTATTTTATGCGTATTTTAAACTGCTAGGATTAAAATCTAACAATGATGGTAAGTAACTTTAAAATATTTTCGTTTAATAATATTAAAAATAAGTAGTTTTGAATTGTTTAAGTCTTAAAGTAAAACTGGTACGTTAATGCATGAAAAAAAGTTTTGACACAGCAAGTGAGTTATATCGAATAGAATTTTCATTAAAGTTGGCTTTGATTTAAATAAAATGGGATTACTTAGTTAATCAAATAAAAAAGTTCGTACCGCAGCAAGTGCGTTATGGTAGTGAATTTTCAAAAAATGTTTTTAATAGCAAATATGTGTTTTTTTTTTCAGAAAGCAGGCATCAAATTTGATTACCAGTATAACATATATAGTAAAAACAATGTGCCATGTTTCATCAAAATAACTTTATTGTTTGAAAACGTACAAAATTTTCCGAAGTAAACTTAAAGTGTAACCGAAAAAATCCGTTTCTTGGTCAACCTTTTGCAAATTAAGCTTTTCAAATATGAAGCATTTAATCGAAATTCGCTACCATAACGCACTTGCTGCGTCAAGAATTTCTTTACTTACAAACATGCATTATATTTCGATGGAAAATGCAAAAAGATAATGCGTTTTCGACGAAAAAAAAAATTATTTGTATCACCAACGACTTATGGGCTACCCTGTGTTTGTAGAAATATTTTTTTAAGATGTAGCTCAAGGCACCCTATAATTAATGTATACATTTTTTTTTCATATCTTGTAGAATAACGGATATATTGAGCTTTATTGATTTTTTACGAAAATTCGACAAAAGTTATATACCATTAAACGATAAACTCTATAGCTAAGACTACTGTCAAGCATCAGAGAAAGGGTCTATTTGAAATGAATTGTCTGGAAACATTTTAGTAAAATGAAGGACAATGACGGTTGAAACTAAGAGTTCAGGGTTTGTAAAACAATCTTCTTGAGAATTTTTCTTTCCATAGCCCGTAATATATTCAAGTTATTTGCCTAAATGTTGCGAATTTTGACGTTTTAAATTGTCACTTTGACGTTTTGAGCAAAACCCCAATTTATTTTTCTTTAAACGCCAATAACTTTTTTGTCTTTTGACCTACAGCGCTAAATTTTGGTAGGTTATTTACCTATAGCGATATAAAACGATCTTACTTTGTTATTTCCGGAGATATGAATTTTTTTCTAAAGAAAACACAAAATTTTCCGGGAAAACCTCGGCCGCCTTTCTTGGATAACGAACTTTTGGTAAGTAATTTACCTATAGCGATATAAAACGATGTACCAAATTTGGTTGTCCTTACTTTGTTATTTCCAGAGATATGATTTTTTTTTTCTAAAGAAAACAAAATTTTCCGGGAAAACCTCGGCCGATTTTCCTGGCTAACGAACTCATCCAAGCCATTAACAAAAGGAAGGTATTCACCAAATTTTGTTAAAATCGGCCCATTATTTTTTAAGTTATCGGTGTGATATATATATATATATATATATATATATATATATATATATATATATATATATATATATATATTTAATTTACTTTTTTTTTAAAGAAAATTCACTAATATAAAAACCTGGATACAGCAAGCGCGCTATGATAGCGAATTATATGCTTCAAATTTTCACTATGTGAAAACTGGAACCTGTGATGAGCACTAATAAGTACACTTGGAGAACACCCAAATCACCACAACACATATTTCAGAGACCTTACGATCGTTTCGTTGACCAAGTCAACATCTTCAGAGGAAGAAAAATTCTAACATAAAAAACTAGATCCCGTATATTTATATCGCGTCAAAGAAAACGAACTAGTCCGAAGGAAAGTTGTCGTCCAAGAACGATCGTTTGTTTATTGCGCAGTGAAACAGGTCGGAGACCTGCTTTAATCTTTTGGTCGACAAATTTATGACCCTTATCTAATATAGGTTTAAAAAGGACCGGCGTTCTTTAAAGAAACAGCACGTTTCCTTTCGATCTAGAAATTTACTATGTGAATATTGGTTTATGCCGATAAAGACATAAACTCAAATCATCTCTTTTAAAAATAGAAAACTAAAACCCAGATGTCTGTCTCACCGTGTTACCTTTAACAAAGGAAAATAGTTCAACTAAAATACTACACAAAAACTATATATTGATTTTAATTCTACGTGAAAATATTTATATTCACTACATAGATACAAAAACCGAACAGGTATTTAAATCAAGACAAACATAGTGATTAGTATATGTATAAACCGGCCGAGTTATTGACAATAATTTATTATTCTACCAGACTAATTATGAGTATTTAAGCGGTCAAATGCAAAGAGCAAACAATGGGCTAGAAATTACAGGTGCCGCTCGATTTAATGAAGTTTTGTTCTTAATAGACCTTAATATAAAAATACTTTCTAATGAATCAAGCATAGTTTGATGTCTGACATTTTTGACAAGTTTCAAATTTTCTTCAAATTTTAAAAACGTAATTTGCCATTAACTTAAATGTTTTTAAATTAGTACATAGTAAAGCCTCTATCAGGGCAACAGGTCTATCAATTGTTATCAACATAACTGTGTTAATTTTAGTGTTAATTTAGTGTATATATATATATATATATATATATATATATATATATATATATATATATATATATATATATATATATATATATATATATATATATATATATCGTACCGATAACTCAAAAAATAATGAACCGATCTTGATCAAATTTGGTGAGTACCTTCCTTTTGCAACTGGCTTGGATAAGTTCGTTAGCCAGGAAAATGGGACCAGGTTTCCTCGGAAAATTTTGTGTTTTCTGTCAGCAACAAAAATTATATCTCCGGAAATAACAAAGTACGGGCAACCAAATTTGGTACGCGTGTTTGCATTGTAAAGTGTGAATCTTGTACCAAAATTTAGGTCTCTATGTTTAAAGACAAAAAAGTTATGGGCAGTTAAAGAAAAAAAATTGGAGTTTCCCTCAAATCGTCTAAGTCGCGTGTTGAAACGTCAAAAGTGCCAATTTTAGGCAAAGAACCTGAAACAAATGCGGATTGTAGAAAGGAAATGTTGCAAGAAGAGTGTTCTGCGAACCATTAAGTTTAAGCTTCAAGCGTCATTGCCCTTCATTTTACTAAAATATTTACAGAAAATTCATTTCAAATAGACACCATTTCCCTGATGCTTTGGCTGTCGGTTTAGTTAGGTTGATGCTTTCGCTGTAGGTTTAGTTAAGTTTATGGTTTAACGGTCTATAATTTTTAGCTAATTTTCGTAGAACGAATTAGTTAATGCATTTTTGTATTTTTTATCGAAATATGATGCATGTTTGTAAGAAAAAATTAGGACGCAGTAAGCGCGTTTTGGTAGCGAATTTTCATTAAATCCTTCGAATTTTAGTCACCCAATTTGCTATTAACGTAAGGTTGTGGGTTGGAAACCAACATTTAAGTTTCTTTTCGGAAAATTTTTGTGCATTTTCAAACAATAAGTAATTTTGATAAAATATAGTACATTGTTTCTACTACATAGGCTATACTGGTAATCAGATTGATGCCTGCTCGCATTTGCTATTAAAAACATTTTAATGAAAATTCACTTCCATAACGAACAGTCTAGACCGGAGACAGAGCAATATAAAACTTCACCCTACCAATCGCTGTGCAGACTAGTTCAAGGCACAGTGATTTTGGAATGGATGGAGTAAGACTAAGAGTATGCACAATCAACCAAAGGTTGCAGTGCTATCGGGGCGGCAAGGCCTCGGACGAGCCCTGAGGGGAAAAATGGCTCATAAGATTTATCAGCCTAAAGTCCTCGCATCTGTGGGAGTGTGGTTGTTTTGGCTATAAAACTAGAAAATTAAAAAGTTGGTATTGTGGTTTTTTCAAAGGAAACTTGTGTTTCCAATTTCATTAAAATTACAAAGTTTTCCAAAAGTAAATGCAATTTTTATTTATAAATGGAAGGTACCTGTCAAATTATAAACGCGGCAGGTATTATCCCTTGTTAATCGCTTAGGCGATTTCGTTTTACCTAATCCAATTGAATCGTTTTTTTTTTCCAAACATTTTTTTTTTTTAAACAAAGATGTAGGTATCTCCGAATCCTATTATGTTATTATTATAAAATTAGTTCCCAAGATGCTTTTATATAGGTTTTACCATATATCAAATCGAATTGAGTTGTTAAGATTGAAATATTTTTATAAAAATTCGCTATCATAATGCACTTGCTGTACCCAGACTTTTTTTTTACCAATTTTCGCTATTTAACTAGCTTTTGAAAAAAATAAGTATTTTTGATGGAAATTCGCTGTTGCCTCCAGGCATTTTGAAACTGATAAAATACTGCACATTTCTATGTGAAACCGGCAAAAAAGTTAATCTTAAAATTGTTTTTTTTTTGAAAACAAAGTGGGGGGCGGGTGGTGTGTGGTGGTGTTCAGTCGAGTTAAGATCAATCAGAAATTATAAAAAAGGCACACACCACAAAAAAGCCTATGTAACGTAGAGTAATGATAAGAAGAAAAACTTGCAGGAAATCCATTTATAAAAGATGAATTGAAAAATAAAAGTTATCAAAAACACAGGATTTGTACGTTTCGAACTGTCAATATTCAGCAACAAGCCACATTTAAGTAGGAAGGGGATCGTTCCCAAGAGTTTCTTACCGTTGAAGTGCTGTTTACACACAATCCTGCCAACTGACCTTCCAGATCTGCCCTGATATCAGTTTGCCTAATTAAAAGCTAAAAGAACGAAAAACCAACCCTGCCATAGAGTTCAGTTGGAATAGAGTTCACCCCAGAAATAACAACATAACTTCGAATCTGATAGCACCGCCCATCTGCAACAGATATGTCAACGAAACAACAGTCATAGCCTCAGGCAGAGAGCCTCGGTGGTTCTGGGGCAAGAACGTGTGCCTCTGAACCGAAGGGTAGTGGGTTTGATCCCAGGGTTATCCTTTCACTTTTTCAGTACATGCAGTATAATTAACATCAACCGAGGTTCTGGCATTGTATTTGAGCAAGTTGAATATCTGCACGTTCCGCCCTTCGGAGGGAGCGTTAAGCCGTCGGTCCCGTGTCCATACGATGTTAAGCACGTTAAAGATCCCTACCCTCTTTACAGAAAGGCAGGGGTTCGGCAAAATTTCCAGGATAGTGAGGTGAAACTGCTCTCTGACGTCGGTGATTGGCCATAGTCGCGGAAATACGTCGACGTTAAAGAAACAAAACACACAACCTCAGGCACAAAAATATGCTTTTTGTTGCAAATTGAAAGACCAGACCAGACCGACCGACCGCGTGTCTATCAAGCTAGCCAGCGCCACCGGTCGGTTTTAAGTGCTATTATCATTAAAAACTTATTACAAACGAGATCTACCACACTTTTTTAACTTTATGGGGGTCTGTACAACTGATTTTAGGCCATATTATGTAATAGTTTATTTAATATGAAGTTGATGTTAAGTCGCACTTTCCCCAAATGGGGTAACAATTTAAACATAAATTGAAAAACTTATCAAACACATGTCAGGCAATATTTTCCTGCCGGATTTTTTCAGATTCATTGTTTAGAACTGAATTTGAAATCATGTAGGTACCGGCCACCCCTCCAAGAATAATAACCTTCTTCCCAAAGTTACATAAGAACATTTAGATCAAGTGAAGAAAAGTTACTATTGGAACATAAACTTCAGGTTTTGTGAAACACATTTTAGGCAACAATTGTTCTTTACAATCTGCATCTGATCTAGAATCTTTGTTTAAAAATCGGCATTTTGACAAAATAACCATTTTGTTTATGCCTTGCGATTGGTCATGGCCTACCGAGTCGCTGACTATTTAGAAAAATTTATTCATTCTCAACTTGACCTTGTAAAATATTGTGTTTAAAAAGTCCAAATGCAGTAATAGCGTTATGGTAGCGAATATATTTGAAAGTCTAATAACCTAATTTCCGATTATGATAGAAACTTCATTTTAGGTGCAGAAGTTTTTATTAAGGCCAGATAAGTACCGCATTTCATCAAAATAGCTGTATTATTTTGGATATATCATTTTTGACTTTTGAAATGAGATAATTTACGGTAAATTTGAAATTTTGATGCCGAGAATCTACTGCTGCTCTGGATACCATTACTTTTGGACCACCCTATATACTTCTAGGTAGGAAGAACAAATATGTTGACTTACTAATTTGTCGTCAATGATAATTAGGAAATTACTTTTATAAAAAAGTGTCGACGCAGCAAGTGTGTTGTAGTAGTGAATTTTCATAAAAATGTTTTTAAAAGCAATATGTCTTTTTTTAATGAAGGCAGGCATCAAATTTGGTTACCGGTATAACCTATATAGTAAAAACAATATACCATATTATTCCATCAAAATAACTTTATTGCTTGAAAAAGTACAAAAATTTTCCGAAAATAAACTTAAGATGTTTCCCAAAAAACTGGTCCGATTTTTCTGGATAACGAACCTGTTCAAGGTTTACACACCTAGTAAGATATAATTATTCACAAAAACCTTTCCGACGAAACTCCCAAAAAAATTTACATGAAAATTTGCAAACAATTTTTTCACGAACATCCGAAAATATTTTTTTACCATAACTTATTTACATTTATTACCAAAATGTCACAAAGTTTTACAAACACTGGTTTCTACGGATACAAATAAATTTTTGCGAAAATTGACTATTTTTTTTACAAAAAATTTCCCTAAAGAATAAAATACAACTTATATACCTAATCTGTAACTAAGTTTAAAAAACAGGAAAATTCAAAAAGATATTTCCAAAAGTAGAGTCTCTAGGTATAGGAAGTTGTTCAAATTGAAAAAATTGAGTTACGACAGTTCGAATTTTTCCAAATTCAGTCAATATTTGAGAGCGCTCTGTATACGGCATCTCCATTTTTTCGATAAATAATATTAAACGAAAACTTCTCAGAATGGGTCACTTTCATGAGACTATCCTATCTATTGGTAAATATAATTGAAAACCTCCTTAAATGCGTCATTTTCATGGGACTCCGATTACAATGTGTAAAAACGCCGTATCACAATCTTTAATATGCTCCAAAATGTAAAAAGCTGAAAAACAATTGAAATAACTCGAAAACAATGGGCGATATAAATGTATTCTCCTTCCAAGCATGCATTAAAATTGGATGGAAAATGCAATAATGCTACAATATATCGGCTGTTCCATTAGAAGAAAAAAAAAGGAAACTTGTATTACCAACAACTTATGGGCCACCCTGTAATTGTCAATATAATTTTATAAGATGCAGCTCAAAACACCCTATAAATAACTTTTATAATATTTTCCTGTATCTTGTATAATAACCGATATATTGACATTTATAATAAAAATGCATGCCTGTATATATCTAAACATGTAAAAACTTAAATTGACCCCAGAGCGGCGCACTAGGTTCGAAGAAATATTTTTAAAATTTTAAAGTCGCGGTCTTCTCAATAATCTTTTTTTTCTACGAAAATTCGCGAGAAAGTATATACTATTAAACCACAAACTCTATAACTAAAACTACTACCAAATAATCAGAGAAGGGGTCTTTTTGAAATAAATGTTCTGCAAATATTTTAGTAAAATGAAGGGCAATGATAGTTGAAGCTGTAACTTAAGGCTTTGTAAAACACATTTATTATGATATTGGCTTTACATAGCCCGTATTTGTTTCAGGTTCTCCGTCTAAAAATTGCAAATTTTGACGTTTCAAATCGTGACTTTTACATTTTAAGAAGAAAAGCTATCAAATTTTCAATGTAATTTTTCTGCTATTTCTTGACCTGTTTGCGTCAAGAAAACCTAATCTTTCTCTGTAATATACAATATACCTTGTTATCCAAACAAAATATTTTATATATATATTTATATATATATATATATATATATATATATATATATATATATATATATATATATATATATATATATATATATATAGGCTGTCCCACGTCGATTAATGTATTAGATTATTTCCGAAAATATACATTTTTGAGTGCTGAAAATTTGTATACGGGGGTTTCCGAAGATGCTCTATTTAATGGAAATAATTTTCAAAATGGCGGACTTCCGGTTACACCGTAAATAAATATATTTATATATATATATATATATATATATATATATATATATATATATATATATATATATATCTGAACAACGTTATTTCAAATAGAACACCATGTATATTGTTGCATTTTTAGAATACTCATCTAATTTTAGGTTAAAAGTTATTAGCGTAAGCTATCCCTATCTTCAACTGTTTTCGAGTTATGTCAATTTATTTGAGAATTCTGTTCAAGGGGAGGCTGATTTATGAAGGTGATTTCGTGTCGTGTTCGGATGCTGAAAATATTTTAATTTGTCAGACACGTTCCAAGGCCATTAAGCTTCGACATGATTGTGAGAAAAAATTGTTTCATATGCAGGGTGTTTTGTAGGATGTATTAGAATTTGGTGTGCTTTAAACTAGAATAACGCATTTATTTCAAATGGAACACCCTGTATATTATCCTCTCAGTGAATAGAGCAGATAATTCTCTTTTAAACTGTATTAGCATTCCCTATACCTAAAGTTGATAATTGTCGAGATATTTGCGGTTTACCAAAAAAATTATTAATTTAATATTTATGAAATTTTAACAAATAACAGAGAATAACCAAAAGTATTGAAAGTTGAAAATGATTATCACTAACTAAGAAACTCATGATTGATATTGTTCATATTGTGTACCATTCGCACTAATACATCGCTCTAAGCGTATTACAACTCCTTCACTTGTTGTACGCCGTATTTCTGCGGGATCAGTATTATCCAAACAATTACGTACTATATCTTCAAGTTAATGCCTAGTAATGACTGAAGCGCGTAAACATCTGATGTCAATTTACCCCATAGGCAAAAACCCAGAGGAGTGAGGTCTGGCGACCGTGGGAGCCAATTGTATGTTCCGCCGCGTTCCATCCACCTCTCTCCCAATTCATCAATTAAAAAGCTCCTTACCCTTGCTTAATAATGCGCAGGAGCCCCATCTAGTTGATACCAACAATTGACATACGCAGTAAGTGGTAAATTGTCCAGGAAATCAGAGACATCGGTTCGCAAAATCTCTAGGTATTGCACAGCTGTCAGATTATTATAGTAAATGCAGTACGATATTTTGTCATCCATCAGAAGGGCAAACAAGTTGAACCTGAATTTTCTCTGAAAACAGCGTTCTCTTTTGACATGAGGATTGTCTTGACCCAGTAGTGAATATTATGTTTGTTAAATATTTCTTCATGGGATATCTTGGTTTCGTCAGTGCAAATTATGTTTTTCAGAAATAAAGGATCGTTTCGGTGTCTTTCAAGGAGAGTGTGACAAAATTCAATTCGATGGGCTGGGTCGTTCGGTTCTAGAGCTTGTACACTTATAAATTTATAATTATGCATCTTATGCTTGGACAATATTCTCTGTATGGAGGAACGTGCTATGTTCAGGTCATGTTCAGCTGAACGTATTGACCCAGAGACGCCTTTGGATGAACTTCGAAATAAGTCAACATAGAAATTTGTGTCTTCTGTAAGTGGAACTGATCTTGATGTTTGTTTAATCGTGCAACTTCCCGTTCTTAAGAAATTGGTTTCATAACGTCTGAATTTCAACGCAGTCATTGGCGAGGACTCAGGATACCTATCATTAAACAGCCGACATATTCTACTGACCACTCTGTTGCACTCTCCATGAAAATAAAATAAATTTATCCATTGTAACGTAGAATTTCTATTAATTCAGACAACAAAGACAAAATAACTCACGTTGTGAATGACTGACAATAAACGTGAAAATGTCAAACATCACATAGCACTCTTAGAATTCATACAGATTTTAGACATACTCCTAAATTTGTCTTTTTTTTGGTAAACCGCAAATATATCGACAATTATCAACTTTAGGTATAGGGAATGCTAATACAGTTTGAAAGAGAATTATCTGCTTTATTTAATGAGAAGATAATATACAGGCTGTTTTATTTGAAATAAATGAGTTATTCTAGTTTAAAGCACACCAAATTCTAATACATCCTTCAAAACACCCTGTATATGAAACAATTTTTCCTCACAATCATGTCAAAGCTTAATGGCCTTGGAACGTGTCTGACAAATTAAAGTATTTTCAGCATCCTAATACGACACGAAATCACCTTCATTAAGTCAGCCTCCCCTTGAACAGAATTCTGAAATAAATTGACATAACTCGTGTAAGATTGCTAGTTATTGAAAATAACAGTTTGGCAATCTTGGAAGAGCGCCGACACTGGTTGTGTGTATATTCAAAAGTAGTTGGCGTATGGCTTAAGTAAACAGACTGAGTGACGATATGTAAGAAGGGCAAGGATGAAGGGGGATACCCGGCTGTATTCAAGATGAACATTTTTAATTAGATTATTGAGTTGTTGAGTTGTTGGCATGTGATCTTTGGTAATTATATTAATTCTGAATAAACCAACTTTATTTGAAATATTTTAATTTCTAACAAAGTCAGAAGTGTGGGATAACGTACACACGAGTGTCTCAGTGTGTTTGTGTAATTATTCATGCAACAGTGGACATTACTGTAAGTTTTTGCTTTATTTTACTGCATTACTGAATTGAAATTACTGATTTATTGCATGTTGAGACAATTTATTACGTGTACGGTTTGGACCTAAGTGATTATTTAATTGTTGACTGTTAATTGTTTGTACAATGCCACGGGAAGACAAAGAAAAGTCCCGGTCTCGAAGTGCGACGGGCGAGGCTTCACGCTCACGATCTCCGTCTATTGAAGGACGGCAGACCCCGCGTCGCTCTCGTGAACGTATAAATCGTGGCCACAAGCGTTCTCGGGCGGGCTCCAGGTCTAAGTCGAGGAGTAGGGAACTACGCATGTTAAAAGAACGCATTCTCACATTAGAACGATCCACTACTAGTTCATCTAATAATTACGGAACCCCGCAGCAGGGAAGAATGCCAGTGGCGGCGGATGAAGCGTTGATACCGATATTTAATCCGGCGGATTGCACACCTTCTGTTGAATCGTGGGTCGCGCGGGTGGATGAAATAGCAAACGCGTACCAGTGGAGGTCATTAGAAATTGTCCGAGTGGTCGCAGGGAGACTTCAGGGCATGGCGCGAAGGTGGTACGATTCAAAGGATTTTATCCGAATAGACTGGCACGACTTTAAAGAGGCATTAGTGCGGCAATTTAGGAAACCCTTACCTTTTGGTAAACTATTTAAGGAAGCAGCTAATTATGTCGCGATGCCAGGTCAGAATTTAGGTGAATATTGTTTTAATAAGCTAGCAAAAATTAAGGCAATGAATGTTAAAATACCTGAAAGCTATTTAGTGGATTCCATCATTGAGGGCATTTTAGACAATGATGTAAAACGGGCGGCTATGACGTCACAATGTGCGGATACAAATGAACTATATGCCTTTTTGTGTGCATTGGGTTCCGTTCCTAAAATAACTAGAGTTGATCTTAAAACTGACAATATAGAGCATTTTCGAAAGGAAAGTGAAGTTAATCGAAACGTAAAAAGGAATTATGGCACCAAGAGTAGCAGTACAGCCGGGATTATAAAATCCAAAGAGTCAGTTATTTGTTTTATATGTCAACATAAGGGTCATTACCGTAGTGAGTGTCCCCAAAATAAAAATCGAAAAACAAATTATAAGAGAGGAGATGGGGATAACTCTGCGAATACGGCTAAGGCGACGAATCATATTGTTTCAGATAAGTCAGAAAATAATTTATTCATGACTACCTGTAAGGTAAATGGTAGAAAGGTGAGATGTCTGCTTGACACTGGCAGTACTACGACCTTACTGAAAGAGTCAGTTGTGAAGTCTTTGGGGTTGACTTACAATCCACAAAACGGTTTTCTGAGAAATTTTAATGGAGGTTTGGTGTCTAGTATTGGGACACTGACGACTCGAGTTCGAGTAAAGGAAGCAGAGGCGTATGTTAACATTATTGTTATGCGAGATGACAGCATAACACATTACTGCATCATAGGATGTGACTTTTTAAATAGACCAGATGTTATGATTGTCAAAGTAGGTAATGAGATAGCGATACATCAATTAGTAGAGCTAAAGTTATCATCAGGCTTGGTGAACAATTCGCCGATCACATGTGCAACAGACGGAACATTCGAGATTACAGTTGGTGATGTTGATGACGTCACAAAACAGAAATGTTATGACCTACTAAATGTATTTAAGGAAATCTCTGCTGCTGGTGTACGACCGAGGAGCTTGAAAGTACGAGCTGTACAGGGTATGCAGGCCCCCAAGAACATGAAACAGGTACGCCAGTTCCTAGGGTTATCAGGATATTTTCGAGGACGCATAAAAGACTATGCCAGAAAAGTTGAGCCTATGACTCGACTACTTCGGACCAATGTAAAGTGGCATTGGGGACCAAAGCAATCTAAAATCTTTGATTTAATTAAGCGAGCATTGGTCACACGGCCAGTGCTTGCCATATACAATCCATCGTATTGGACACAATTGCACACTGACGCAAGTAGTATGGGGTTTGGAGCAACCCTTCTGCAGACAAGCAAAAAGGGAGTGCAAAAAGTGGTCGCATATTTCAGCAAGCAAACGTCTCCAGATCAGAGACTATACCACTCTTACGAGTTGGAGACGTTGGCGGTAGTGCTAGCTTTGAAGCATTTTCGCGTTTATCTGTTGGGTATCGAATTTATTGTGATTACAGATTGTAATGCTCTGAGAACTACCTTCACCAAGAAAGACTTGATTCCTCGTGTGGCCAGATGGTGGTTGGAAGTTCAGGAATATACTTTTGAAATAAAGTATAGGTCAGGGAAAAAAATGTCACATGTAGACACGTTGAGTCGATACCTAGAACAGGACTGCAGGGTTGTTGAAGTGAATGCGACGGATTTAGTTGAAGGCGATTGGATTGTAGCGGCTCAAATGCAAGACGATCAGTTGTCACGAATTCGAAAAATTCTGATAAGTGGTCAGCAAACAGACGATAATAAGAATTATTTCAAGGAATACTTCCTACGAGATAATAAAGTCTACAGGAAATTGGACAAAGGAAAAGGTGCCTGGGTAGTTTCTAAAGAAGTACGTTGGCAAGTATGCAGGCTATGTCATGATTACACTGGACACAGTGGAGTAGAAAATACATTAAAACGTTTACAGCAGAACTATTGGTTTGCGAGTATGCGCCGGTTTGTGACCAAGTATGTTAGTGCTTGCCTAAATTGTTCATATTATAAATATACCCCGGGCAAGAAGCAAGGGCAGTTACATTCAATAGAAAAGGTCGCTCAACCATACCATACAATTCATCTTGATCATGTCGGACCTTTTGAAACAAGTGTGAGAGGTAAAAAAAAATTTCTGTTAGTGGTTGTGGACGCTTTTACGAAATTTGTTGTAATAGAGCCAGTGAAGACTCAGCAAACACGATGGGTCGTGAAGGCGTTACAGGACGTAATGCACCTTTTTGGAACCCCGACTAGAATCATTAGTGACCGTGGAAGTGCATTTACGTCCCAATCGTTTAAAGTGTTTTGCGACACGTACGGAATAAAACACATTTTAAATGCGGTCGCCACGCCACGAGCAAACGGACAATGCGAGCGTTATAACAAGACTGTTGTGAGCGCGCTAGCTGCTCGGAGTGCGGATGACGACAGTACAAATTGGGACCCGTATGTTAAGGAGGTCCAACTTGCTATGAATACAAGTTTCAACAAGGGCATTAGCAGCACCCCGTCCGAAGCGTTGCTTGGTTACCAACCAAGACGGCCTGTGGAGGCTAATCTGCTGGCTGAGGTGCAGGTTGATCTACCCCGACTTGATTTAAAAGAAGTGCGGCAGAGGATTCAACAGCATATCACTGCAGACCAAGCCAAGCAGAAGGAGCGTTATAACCAAGCTAGACGAAATGCAGATAAGTACAAAATAGGTGACTTGGTCCTTGTGCTCATAACCAGTGCTCCAAGTAATGGGGTAAGTAAGAAATTATTACCAAAATTTAAGGGACCCTTCAAGATAACGAAGGTTTTGTATAATGATCGTTATCAGATTGAAGACTTGCGTGAAGGCTACCGGAAGTCCGCAACAGTAGCGGCAGTAGACAAATTGAGACCGTGGGTAACGGCTCAATTGTAAATTGACAATCATGTGTCGCGGGCAGATAGTTATTCCCTATAGTGCATTATTCTAGAAAGATGACTCAGTGACGGGGGCAGGCGTCCTTGTCAGAGTCAGCTTTCGGAAAGGTTAGCGCAGTCTCAGTGCTAAAGACAAGATAGTCTTTAACAGAGCAGTCGTTAAAAGTACACAACGCAGTCTTAGTGTTACGGACCGCGGTCCCTAACAGAGCAGTCGTTGAAAATACAAAACGCCGTCTTAGTGTTATGGACTGCGGTCCCTAACAGAGCTGTCGTTTCCGAGTATAAATTGGAGACCCAGTGTTAGTGAGGAGGAATCACTGGCAGGGTTGATGTTTGAGTTTATTGCACAGTATATATGAATAACTGCCCAGAGTAGATACCAACAGATAGTGTCCAGTGATTAGAACGGACATGTCAAAAAAAACTTAAAACAGTTTAATTAAGTGTTAGGATTTTATCTGAGTTAAATGTTATTTTTAATTGAAAATACTTGTTTAATTTGTATTTAAGTAGAATTTAAGTAAGGCACTATGTATCTTGAATTTTAGTTTTCTCCGGGTTTATGGATTGCATGTCGCAGTCTGTTACGTTTCACAGTATGAGGTCATACTGTAGGCCAGGATAGGCCGAATGTAAGATTGCTAGTTATTGAAAATAACAGTTTGGCAATCTTGGAAGTGCGCCGACACTGGTTGTGTGTATATTCAAAAGTAGTTGGCGTATGGCTTAAGTAAACAGACTGAGTGACGATATGTAAGAAGGGCAAGGATGAAGGGGGATACCCGGCTGTATTCAAGATGAACATTTTCAATTAGATTATTATGAGTTGTTGAGTTGTTGGCATGTGATCTTTGGTAATTATATTAATTCTGAATAAACCAACTTTATTTGAAATATTTTAATTTCTAACACTCGAAAACAGTTGAAGATAGGGAGAGCATACCTTAATAACTTTTAACCTAAAATTAGATGAGTATTCTAAAAATGCAATAATATAAGGGTGTTCTATTTGAAATAAGTATGTACGGTGTAACCGGAAGTCGCCATTTTTGAAATTATTTCCATTAAATAGAGCATCTTCGGAAACCCCCGTATACAAATTTTCAGCACTCAAAAATGTATATTTTCGGAAATAATCTAATACATTCCTCGACGTGGGACACGCTGTATATATATATATATATATATATATATATATATATATATATATATATATATATATATATATATATATATATATATATATATATATACAGATCCCCTCATTAGTGATTTTTTTAAAAGAAAATTCACTAATAAATTATATATTAATCGATTGCAGAATGAAATAGCTACTTCTACATCTCCGTGTCAGATAAAGCTGTCAATTTGGTCCTCAGCATCGTTATTAATCATCGGATCGACATTAATCATCATTGTCCTTGATCTATAAACTAAGAAACATGTATTTATTGTCGCTATTTATCTTTATTATATCATTTCTTGCATTTTGTATAATTTATTAAGTGTTTCCTGTATACTGACTGCAAAGCCGTTCAAATTCAATTAGATCAAGTGTTAAAGCTCTTGAGAAATCAGCAAGGTTGATGAGAATTTCCTCACAGAATCACTTTTAAACTAGAGTGCCTGTGTTGTAAACAATTATCGACAGTTTTGTGTGTGTGTTGTGTGTTTTGTTTCTTTAACGTCGGTTTATTTCCGCGACTATGGCCAATCACCGACGCCAGGTAGCAGTTTCACCTCACTATCCTGGAAATTTTGCCGAACCCCTGCCTTTCTGTAAGGAGGGTAGGGATCTTTAACGTGCCCAACATCGCATGGACACGGGACCGACGGCTTTACGCCCCCTCCGAAGGGCGGAACGTATAGACATTCAACTTGTTCAAATACAATGCCGGAACCTCGGTTGATGTTAATTTTACAGTTTGTACTGAAAAAGTGAAAGGAGTACCCTGGGATCGAACCCAGTACCCTTCGGTTAACAGATTTGTGGATTGTCGGATATCGGCAAAAATACTATCAGAAAAATAATGCATGGTGAATTAAAGTGTATAAGGAAAGTCTCGACGCAGCAAGTCGTTATGGAAGGGAATTTTCATAAAAATGTTTTTAACAGCACATATGTCTTTTTTTAATGAAAGCAGGCATCACATTTTGTTACCGCTATAATCTATATAGTATATTTCATCAAAATAACTTTATTTGAAAATGTACAAAAATTTTCTGACAATAAACCTAAAATGTTACCGAAAAAACTGGTCTCCTAGTCAGCGGTTAATAGCAAATTGACCTACTGAAATTTGAAGCATTTAATGAAAATTCGCAAGCAAAAGGCACTTACTGCGCTCTGAATTATTTTTCTTACAAACATGCATTATATTACGATGAAAAATGCAAAAAGGCAGTAAAATAAGAAGTGTTCGATCAAAGAAAAAAAGAAAATTTGTATTACTGACGACTGCGGCCTGAAATATTTTTCTTACAAACATGCATTATATTACGATGAAAAATGCAAAAAGGCAGTAAAATAAGAAGTGTCCGATCAGAGAAAAAAAAAAGAAAAAGAAAATTTGTATCACTAACGACTTACGGGCCTGTGATTGTAAAAATGATTTTATAAGATGCAGCTTAAGACCCCCTATAATTAACATATACAATTTTCTCGTATTTTATATAATGACGAATATATTGAGCTTTACCGTAGAAATGCCTCACCCTGTATATATGTAAGCAGATAAAAACTGAAACTAACCCTGATATGGGTTCTAGGAGTCCTAGTTTGCCCTCGTTCGAATAAATCTTTTCAAAATTCAAAGGTCGCTAAAAATTATAGACTATTAAACCACAAACTTTATGACTGAAACTATTGCCAAAGCATCAGAGAAAGGGTCTACTTGAAATGAATTTCCTGCAAACATTTTAGTAAAATGAAGGACAATAATAACGGTTGAAGCTGAAACTTGACGTTTTTTAAAACACACTTGTTTTCCCTACATAACCCGTATTCGTTTCAGGTTCTTTGCATAAAATTTGCCAATTTTGACGTCTCAGGATAATTCTTTTGGCACTTAACTTACTCCTTGTCTGTTATCGATGGAAAATATTTTGGTTTTGTGCGATTCTCTGGTCATCAGTGGCACCCATTTTTTTTTCTTGAAATGACTTTTTTTCTTTTAACCTAGATATCTAAGCTTTAGTACGTAGTATACTTTTCATAATATAAACCCGCGTGCCAAATTTGGTTGCCATAGCTTCGTTATTTCCGGATATACAGACATTTTCTGGAAAGAAAACCCAATTTTTTCCGTAAAAACTGGTCCGATTTTCCTTGCTAACTTATGCAAGCCACTTGTAAAAGGAATGCATTAACTGAATTTTTTTCTACGAAAATTCCATAAAAGGTGTAATATACGCGGTGGTGTTTTACTAGGGTGCTCTGGAGACTGGGAATTGTGAAATAATGACCAGATGCAAGAATAACATTAACAAGACGTTCTAATAAAAGGCATTTATTAAACAATAAAATTATATATATATATATATATATATATATATATATATATATATATATATATATATATATATATATATATATATATAGGGTGTTTTTGAATTGATGCGAAAAATTTCACAGGGTGAATCTTTGGCGAAAAATAAGGGGTGTCTTTTCTATAAAGTTTTTCTTGAAACCCCTTCTCCTCTAAGTTACAGCGCTTTGAAATGTTGGCAAAAAAAAAGTTTTCATTAAATTTCTCCGTTATGGAATAAATTTTAAAATAACATTAAAAACTCTGGACGCAGCAAGTGCGTTATGGTAGTGAATTTTCATAAAAATGTTTTTAATTGCAAATATGTGTGTTTCCTTTTTAAGAAAGCAGGCATCAATTTTGGTTACCAGTATAACCTATATAGTAAAAACAATGTGCCATGTTTCATAAAAATAACTTTATTGTGTGAAAATGTACAAAAATTTCCAAAAGTAAACTTAAGGTGTTCCCGGAAAAACTCGTTTCTTGGTCAACCTTATAGGTTAATAGCAAATTGAGCTATTCAAATTTGAAGCATTTAATGAAAATTCGCTACCATAACGCACTTGCTGCGTCCCGAATTTCTTTTCTTACAAACATGCATCGCTGAAAAATTCAAAAATGCAATAACATAAGGCGTGTTTGATTAAAAAAAAAAGAAAATTTGTATCACCAACGACTTATGGGCCATCCTGTGATTGTAGAAATATTTTTTTAACATGTAGCTCAAGACACCCTATAATTAATATATACAAATTTTCTTCATATCTTGTATAATAACGGATATATTGAGCTTTATTGATTTTTTACGAAAATTCGACAAAAATTATATACCATTAAACGATAAACTCTATAGCTAAGGCTACTGCCAAGCATCAGAGAAAGGGTCTATTTGAAATGAATTTTCTGGAAACATTTTAGTAAAATGAAGGACAATGACAGTTGAAACTAAGACTTGAGAGTTTGTAAAAGATCCTTCTTGAGACATTTTATTTCCATATCCCGTATTAAATTCAAGTTCTTTGCCTAAATGTTGCCGATTTTGACGTTTTAAATCGCAACTTTGACGTTTTGAGGAAAACCCCAATTTATTTTTCTTTAAATGCCTATAACTTTTTTGTCTTTTGACCTACATAGCTAAATTTTGGTAGGTGGCTTACCTATAAGGATATTAACTAGCGTACCAAATTTGGTTGCCCTTACTTTGTTAATTCCGGAGATATAAATTTTTTTCGAAAGAAAACACAAAATTTTCCGGGAAAACCTGGGCAGATTTTCCTGGCTAACGAACTTATCCAAGCCATTTGCAAAAGGAATTTTTCCGCCAAATTTAGTCAAAATCGGCCTATTATTTTTTGAGTTATCGGTGTGATACATATATATATATATATATATATATATATATATATATATATATATATATATATATATATATATATATATATATATATATATATATATATATATATATATATATATATATATATATATATATATATATATATATATATATATATATATATAAACATATAAAAATTGAAACGGACCCCGGATATGTGTTCTAGGGGGCCTAGTTCGCGGTCATTTGAAGAAATTTTTTCAAAATTCAAAAGTCGGGATCTCCTCATTAGTGAATTTTTTTTAAGAAAATTCACTAAAAACGAAATTTTGCAGATGCATAAGGCTAACAAAATGACAGTTTTAAAAGGATTTTATAACCCTATAATGTTATCACAAGAGGGTGAAAAAAAAAACTACCCTTACCTTATTTTTTATCAGTACTTTTTATTGTTTTCTATTAAAGAAAAATGATTTAGAAAGAAGGATTCATTTAGCAACTTTTTTATGTCTTGACATTTTCTCATAAAATTGTTAGTTTCATCACAAAAAAAATAAAATATTACTCAGATCGATGTCACATGAATTTTATGTTTTTGTGATGAAACTAACAATTTTATGAGAAAATGTCAAGATATAAAAAAGTTGCTAAATTAATCCTTCTTTGTAAATCACTTTTTTAATAGAACTGTCATTTTGTTAGCCTTATGCATCTGCAAAATTTTGTTTTTTTAAATTATTCCATAACGGAGATATTTAATGAAAACTTTTTTTTTGCCAAAATTTCAAAGGGCTGTATCTTAGAGGAGAAAGGGTTTCAAGAAAAACTTTATAGAAAAGACACCCCTTATTTTTCTCCATAGAATCACCCTTTGAAATTTTTCGCATCAATTTAGAAACACCCTATATATATATATATATATATATATATATATATATATATATATATATATATATATATATATATATATATATATATATATATATATATATATTTACAGGTTGCCCCACATTGGCTAAGGGGTGATAGCTGGTACAAAAATAAAGCGATTGGGCTCAACATGCCTAAGTAAAATGTTACCCGTTGTCGTTTTACAGGGTGCTTAAATAATTTTTCTTAAAACTATTTTTTCAAATACCTTGAAAATTGTTTAACATGTTATTAAATGTGGCATGGTATTATTAGATCGTGCTTAATACGATGACGATATCAATTTCACCACTGCCGCTAGGTGGCGCCACCGACGGCAACACTGGTTCATTAACATGGTCATAACTTTTTGTCCACCCTGTATGCACATTTTTAAACAAAAATAAAGAAACCCCATTTAGTTTTACACAAAAAGGTATACCTCTTTGAAATCGAAAAAGTTGACCGTTCTCGAAATAAACGTACTTTTAAAATTATGACCATGTTAATGAACCAGTGTTGCCTTCAGTGGCGCCACCCAACGGCAGTGGTGAAATTCATACCGTCATCGTATTACGCATGATGCCTAATATCATGCCACATTTCACAATAATATGTTGAACCACTTTCAAGATATTTGAAAAAATAGTTTTAAGAAAAATTATTTATAAACATCCTGTAAAATGAAAACGAGTGACATTTTATGTTGAGCCCAATCTCCTTATTTTTGTGTCAGCTATTACCACTTAGCTAATGTCCAATTAATTATGGGGCACGCTGTATATATATATATATATATATATATATATATATATATATATATATATATATATATATATATATATATATATATATATATATATATATATATATATATATATATATTGTGATGATAATTAAGAAAACACCTCAATCTAAAACAGTGGGTACAATTACTGTTAAATATAAACAGTTTGCAGTCACTGGTTGATTACATTAGCTGCATATTTTAATTACACTGGAACATGTTGACCAAAAGCTGAGTATTCTGTTTACTTAGTCTAATATGTAGGTCAGTATGGTCACCAGCTTGCAGGAAAATCCACTGAACTTGATGACATTAGACGTTTCATTTAACCGCGTCAAATGGAATTCATTTTGTTGGCAATTTTAATAGGTGAATCTGTGTATTTGGAGCTGTCGTGACAACATACTACCTGGTTCCGCACCGAGATGGCGACCCTGTCGTACACTCACACTGTTCTAGAAGGTCGATTCTTCTGCTAGATTCCTTCTTTAATTTGGATCATACTTTTTAGGGGCGCTGTATTCAAAGAATCTATGATGAATTGCTAGAAGACGCAACTCCATTCACGAATCAAGTAGTTGTCCAAATGCACCAATCTTTGATGAATGTTTACTCTGAAATAAAACCACATACATTTTAAAGCTATAAAAGTGCATCAACAATGCGCTCAAAATTTAGTATGCAACGTATAATAAATTAAAACATGTATATGCAGACTGTGTACCTATACAAAAGCGGATCCAGGATTTTTTCTGGAGGGGGGTGCACAAGGTGTGCTGGAAACTCCACAGCACACAAAAAACGTAATAAACTTCCTGCTCTTTTAAGTACACTTGGAAAACCCAAATCACCACAACACACATATCAAAGACCTTACGATCGTTTCGCTGACCACGTCAGCGTCATCAGATGATGAAAGAATTCTAAAATTAAAATCAACAGCTACTGTATATTTATATCACACCTAGGCAACGAACTAATCCGAAGTAAAAACTGTAGTCGCCGACCCATCGCTTGTCCATTGTGTCAATATTGAACGGAAGAGGTCGAAGAACTACTTTAGTCTTCTGGTTGACAAATTTATGAGCTTTTATCTTATCTAAGGATAATGGGCTTAAAATGAAAAGTACCGAGATATTTAAGGAAACTACACGTTCTCTCTTTTTTTATCTAGAAATTGCACTATGTGAATATTGGAGCAACTAAAGAAAGCCGACAACCAACATCTGGCGAACAGAACAATAACATTCTTACGAAATGAATTTAGGGTCCATGACTTGACTACAATGAAAATATGTTTGTCCCATAAACTTCTGAAACGGTATATATTTTTTTCCCTCAGGGCTCGTCCGCGGCCTTGCCGCCCCGATAGCACTCCAACCTTTGGTTGATTGTGCATACCCTTAGTCTTACTCCGCCCATTCCAAAATCACTGTGCCTTGAACTAGTCTGCACAGAGATTGGTAGGGTGAAGTTTTATATTGCTCTGTCTCCGGTCTAGACTGACCGCAGATCAGTTGTCTTCTGCGGTCCAGAGCTTTACACTCGCACAAGATGTGCTGGGCTGATTCCTCCCCCTCGCTGCAGAGTCTGCATGCGAGGTCCCTTTCGAACCGCCCCATTTTATGCAGGTGTTTCTTGACGGCCATGTGTACCGTCAAGATTCTTGTTATGTTTCTGAGCTGTCCTCTGCTAAGATTTAGCAGCTCCACAGCTCTTTTTAAACTAGGTTCGTCAATTATTTACTTCCCATGTCTAAGCCCTGGACAGTGTGCCCAATACACCTTATGTTGGTTTCTGACCCAGGACTTAATGGCTCCCCTGACAGTGCTCTTTGTCACGCCCAGGGCGGGTTCTGGTCCCATAAATGGTTCTGCTGACCCTCTCTTCGCGAGACTGTCAGCTTCTTCATTGGCTTTGACCCCTGAGTAACCCGGCACCCAGATGAGGGTCACCTCATTCTGCCCAGCCAGGTCGCTCGTCTCGTCTCCGCACTCACTCACCAGCCAGGAATTTAGCCGTGGGCTACTTAGTGCCTTAAGGGCTGCCTGGCTGTCTGCGGCTATGAGAATCCGCTTGTTGGTGTAGCCTCTCCTCTTGTTCTCCCGCACACAGTGCAGTATGGCGTACATTTCGGCCTGAAACACCGTTGCATGGGCTCCAAGGGAAATACTCTGACTTACCCTCGGTTCTTTCGAGTAAACATCTGCCCCCGTCCCACGCTCCCCGCCGGATCCGTCCGTGAACCAGACGAGCGCGTCCCATGGTATGCCCGGTGTCTCCTCCCGCCATGCCTCGCGGTAGTGGATTTCCACTGTAAAGTTGTTTTCCCTGCAGATTCGTGCGCTCGCGAAGTCTGACCTCATTTCAAGCATGGACTACTTCACGATCTCCTGAATTTTGCAGTGGCCTCTGAAGCCTGGGTTGATCTTCAGTATACCATTGCAGGCTAGTCTGTATAGTCCTAGCCTGGCCTCCCCCATAATAACTAAGTGTAGGGGGGCAGATCCAGCAACACCTCCATGGCGGCTGTTGGGGTTGAAGACATGGCCCCTGTGATGCCTAGGCAAGCCATCCTTTGGATGTTGTCTAGTTTTTGCTTGGCACTGGATTGTGTCACCTTAGGCCACCAGACCACTGCCGCGTATGTTAACGATGGTCTGACCACCCTTGTGTACAGCCAGTGGGCCATACTAGGTCTTAGTCCCCACGTTTTTCCATATAGCCGCCTAGTGACGGCTAGGGTCATGACTGCCTTACGCAGTAAGAAACGGTATATTACTCGATTTTTAATAGTAATATGTTAGTTTTCCCAATCTTACAATTTTCTGAAGCCATCTTACTCACAAATAAACCCAGAGTATCAAGTTCTGCACAGCTACATGTACACCAAATTTGATGTCGATTGCTGAATCACAAAAGAATGTAATATATCACCTCTAGATGATCAACCTGTACTTGAATTCCATGCAAAATATGAAGATGACCTTGATTTGACCTGGAAAGTCATCACCAAGATCAAATCCAAGGTTACGATCAGGTAGCCAGGAAAAAATCCTTGCCTAGAATTTTTTTCTCCGCGACTTGAACTTTCAGAGTTATTCTGCTATTCTGTTACTTTTGTGACAGCACGCAAGTGCTAAATTTAGGCCATCACCACAACTAATTTCATGGCGAAATGTGAATTTCTGGATGACAAAGTAAGAGGAGGAACTAAACTCTACGTACACTTAATAATCTACTGTTATATTCTTTCAAAACTAAATTCATATTCAATCCCTGCTTTAATTTCATCACAGAATATTATAGATGAGTGATGAAGTTGAAGGTTTTCCAATACACATACCCTGAAACGTTATATTTCTCGAGTTTTAACGAGAAAATATCAATTTTCACTCGAATCACCCTTTATTATTTATCCTTTATTCGTTGGAGCTGTTTTTTTTATTTCAACAACACACTACGAGGGTTTACAGCCTACATACTATCGTACCGTGGGTGTCGACAAGGAGGAAAGAGGCAACTTGTTAATTCTGGACTTAAAGGTTTGGAGGTTCGGGGGAGAAGGAAAAACATGTGCCGGCAAGGAATTCCACAACTTGGAAGTCCTCGGGACAAAAGAGTGGACATAACAAGATGTTATATGTCTGGTGACCTGGACAGTAAAACGGTGCATTCGCTCTGTTCCCCTGGTAGATCCGTTGGGGGCAGCAGGTGGAGGAAGTATGGAAGAAAGCTCCTCTGAGCACTGCCCGTGCAGATATCTATAAAAGAGAGAGAAAGGTCACCAACAGCACGTCGGTGGGCAAGGGATGGCAGCCTTTGGGTGAGGGTAGGGTCACCAATGAGACGTATAGGTCTCTTCTAAATGGAGTCCAGGATAGCGAGTGTAGAACCGACAGCAACACCCCAGATATGGGAGCAGTATTCGAGGTTTGGCCTTATTTGTGAAGTATATAAGGTATAGAGATTAGCTGGTGAAAAGTATTTGCGAGCCCGGAAAAGGAAACCTAATTTCTTAGCAGCCGCTTCTGCAATTGATGTGACATGTTGGTGCCAATTGAGATTTCGATCCACAGAAATGCCAACAAGTGGAAAGGACTCATTACTTGGAATCACTTGGTTGTTCATTGTGATGGTTCTAGGGCTGGTGTATCTTTTATGAGAAAGAAAGCAATACTGAGATTTGGTGGGGTTGAATTCTACAAGATTTCTACTTCCCCAGTCTAATATTTTTTGTTTTACCCAAAAACAACCCGAACCGTACGTTGGTCAGGTGCTAAGTGTATACTAAATTTGAAGACGATATCACAATTCGTTAGAATGTTATTATGCCTATTAGCAGACAGACGTACAGACCGACCTACCGACAGACAAAGAAATTCGTTCCGAAATAATGTTTTCTATATATTCTGAGACTTTTTATGCCGTTTTAGCACCAAAAAAAAATTCGAAATTTCTGTCATCGATATTCCACCCCCACACATTCTACCCCTCATTTAGTTTCAGCACAGAATACCTGATGTTTGATGAAACTGAAGTTTGTCAATCAACAAACCCTGAAACGTTATATTCTCGAGTTTAACGAAAAAACCTCAATTTCACCAAATCAATCCTCAATCATCCCCCACCCACTAGAGCGATTTTACCCAGAACCAATCCGAACCCTTCATTTGACGGGTGCTAACTGTTTTAAAGACGATATCTCAATTCGTTCTTCAGTTATCGTGGCTAGTAATAGACATACAGATCGACAGACAAAAAAAAATTCGTTCACAAATCATGTTTTCTGTTTTGACACTTTTACAACGTTTAAGAGAACTTTTTTTTAAATTTCTGTCACCGATACCATATTGCCACATGTATTGACGATGTGGAAGTAATAATTTGATTAGAATACAAAAAATCAACAGTTTACTGAAAAACTCGCAGGGTATACTTTGAAAAAGCAAGTTCATCACCACACATTTTCAGGACCTGATAATCGTTTTGCTAACAACGCAACCTCGGATTTGTAAAATCGTCATTCTCAGGGCATAAACATCTATTTATATCCTTGGTACATAAATAACTATTAAAAGGTAACGTAAGAAGAAAGAATGTACAAGATGACTGGATGGTTATAACGATTACGTTTCGTTACTGCTTTAATTATTCAAAATAAACCCGTAAGAGACTTAATTAAGAGCCGACAATCCAATATCTGTAAGGCAATTCATGTTTTAATTTCAAAATTATTTTCATGAAAAGTCGCTAAATCTTCAAGTACCGTAAACCCCTTTATTGCATTTCTAATTTGTACGTTAAAATTCAATATATGTTTGCCATGGGAAACTACCTCGCATTATTACTGAACAAATATTTCCAGGAACGAAATAAGCATTTAAAAATATTGTTTATCTGTAATTTTCCGGTGATCTCACCCAAGAAAGACCGTTGAAAACGTTGCAGAGAATTGGCGGCAAAAGCCTTCAACTGTGAACACGGGAAGTGCGACGTCGTGATTTCACCACCGATTGGAGGTCTCGTTTTATCTCATTCGAAGAATGGAGGCTAGAAAGAGCTCGCGCACAGCCACCAACCGTCACAGTAAGAATTTTTGCGTGCAGCGACTAACAATTTGCAGAACCCGAGACATTAGCGGGGACTCTCTGCTGAGCCTTCATAGAGTGAACACCGTCAGTTTTCGGTGGCTATTAAATTATGTTAAAAACGGGGTGATAATATTCTTTCTGTTATCTGTACTACCTAATGATATTGTCAGTGATTATTTAAAGTAATTTAAACGATTTTCGAGTTTGAATAAACATAGTATTCAGCCTAAAAACGGGAGTTAAGTTGTGGTTCTTTGTTCCGACCTGTTGATTTCTTGCCTTAATCAGAAATACTTCCTGGTTATTATCGAGCCTTGAGTCAATTGGTAGTGAATTTTACTTGAGAAAATTCACGTTTTGATTGCGATTCGCAAAGTTTCCGTCAAGCCTATTCAGAACATCGACATAGGTGGCAAATGGTCTTGTAGTGTTGGAGCAATACATCCACCGGCCCAACAATCTCTGATGGGAGGTCCCAGTCGTTTTCCCCAGTTTTTACGCTCTTAATGGAATCTGGAATCTGTGTCAGGTACTCATGATTGATCCCACCTGGAGGGCATCTTCACAGGGCCATCAGGTAACTTAGTACCGGAGGACTGCTGAATCTAAACAAATCTTTTCTCTGAATCAGCAGAATTTTCATGCCGAAATCTAACATCTGAAGTTTTAATAACCTGAACTTTCAAAATCACGTAATCAAGTTTGAGCTTATACAATGTTAGAGAGGTGCTGTCAGCAAAACTATATATTTCCTGTTTAATCTCTACGATTTTCTCAATTTTTGTCAATTTAAACACAGTTTTTATTTTCTTTTAAATTGTAATTAACAAATTTTGTCTGGAAGATACCTAACCTATACATTCTCTTTAATATATCTTAGTTTTCATAATTAATATAAAATTTTCACGTAGGAATATATTAAATATATTTTCTTTCTTTCTTTTTTTGGAGCCTCACTCAAAGAACTGGACACTTAATTCAGTAGAAAACCCAGCAATTGATTGACAAACGTCAAGTAATTTACCTAATCATTTATGTTTATTTTCGTGCGATACCCTAAGTAATTAACAGTAACATTTTAGTAATACACAACTATCTTTATCTTATTGTCTTGGCATATGTATGTACATTAATAATTTCTTGTTCTTGAAATTCATGCTGTTTATTTGATTTCTATTGGTGTGCAATTAATGTTTATTTGAAATTTATCAATCTTTTATTTCATTATATTCGCTATTCACAATTTAATTTATATGAATAAATTCAATATTTTGTTACATTAACATATCTGTTTAATTGCAGAGAAATTCCTCCCTAGTATCTAACTTTTCTTTTGACGTCGGCGCAAACAATTTATTCTAACTAACTATTATCTAGATATATAAAACTTAATATAACCTGGCACTAGTTTGGAGAGCCCACAAATATAGGACTCTGGGTAGTACGAAGCAAACAAAGGAAGAGAACGTAAGTATCGAACTATATCCAGATATGTCAACCTCCTAAAAGGTGCTGCTAATCTTAATACATTTGATAATCTGATAGATAGCTACTTAAGGGTAGCGTGTTATAAGCAATTGTGACCTCACCATTGAGCAGATCTATATCCACCTTAGGTCAATCACCATATACCACGGTTCTTGTGCGTAAAGCTTTTTTTTGAAGGAGGTAACATGATGTAAGATCATTTTAGAAATAATCCGCATGAAATGAACGCATTTAAGTTAAGCCAACATTTCTCCATACTTTACAACCTGGCGACGATGACAAACGAATGGAATTTTGTTTGTGGGCTGAATGACAATACCTGAATAACAGAAATTTCCTAAAAAATAATCTTTTCAGTGATGAAGCTACGTTCGCCACAAATGGCGTAGTATCCTCTCAAAACGTACGGTATTGGGCGAGTGAAAACTCACATAACCGATAAACTACAAACGCCAATATATTCTGAAAAAGTTAATGTGTGGTGCGGAATAATAAATAACCGAATAATCTTTTTCGACAGAAATCCAAATGCACCAAATTTTTTAATTTTTTTTTAACGAATGAACTAGCTGATGAAATTGATCAACTTCCACTTGCGACAAGAGAAAATTTGCACCTTCAGTTGTACGGGTACTCAGTCCACAACGCAATAATTGTCAAACAATGGCCAAATACCAATTTTGTGAACCGGTGGATAGGCCGAGGTAGTCCACTGATTTATTGATCTCCCAGATTACCCGATCTCACAATGCTTGATTTCTTCCTATGGGGTAGTTTCACTCAAAAGATAAACACGGCACGTTCAACTAACCGGGCTGATCTTTGTGCAAGAATACGTCAAGCGTGTGGAGAAATTTAACCCCGACAAATAAGGAATGCAGTCATTAACATTAGAAAACGATACGGCAAATGTACTCAAATAAATTGGGGTTTGGTAGAAGTCACAGCTGTCTAATATTTTTGTATCATACAAATTTATGTTTTTTATTGTGTAGTCCAAAATAAGCATTGTTAAAATGCGAAGAAGATTTTTTTTTCTTCAAATAATCGAAGCCCTCTAAAATTGTACGTTACTGACTCACAATTAAATGTTAAAAAAAGGGCAATCACTCACCTTATCGATGATTACTGACTACGAAAATTTCATGTCAATAAAACGTCCATACAGTGATATTCAAAAATCAAAATCCAATTTTTGTAGACTTGCATCTCAGACACCAGTAAAGTGATATGATCCAAAATTTATCCTTGGAGCTTTTAACTGATGCTCTACAATGTCTTAACCGACAAGTCAATTAAAAATTCGCAACAAGTTTCTTGAAAAATCTGCTTTTTGAAGCCAGATAAAAACGTACCCTTTTGATGTATTTCAAATCCTAATACGTCTAAATAGTAACCGTAGCTAACTTTTTATACCACTTAATTTTACAGTTTCTCAAAAGTCAATTAAAAGTACGAAGAGGGTGCTGCGATCTTAAGTGGGTCACACTGTATGTATATATATATATATATATATATATATATATATATATATATATATATATATATATATATATGTAAGGACACTCTAAGGCCTCAATCTGCCTACTCCTTAAAGCGGTGGACAAAGGTGGATTGGGTTTTTGTAGCTCGATTACGGGGCCTACTCCCCAAATCTCGCTGGAGATCATCTCTAAACTCTCGGTGTGTTCAACCCCAGGCCTCAGAGAGATCTGACAGTTTGTTGCAAGTCCTGCATTATATATGTCATTCCGTCTACCTGCTTCGTTATCAGTGGAATAGGGTCACGGTCAATTAAGTCAGAGTGTTTGGTCACGGCACTTAAAGTACTAAGAGGATTACCGGCATTTGTTGAGACAGATAAGGGGGAAATGAAATTGTCTATTGAATTTTTTGTGTGTGTGTTTGTAATGAAGCTATAATAGGTTTCCAAGTAATCGGAAGGCAAAGACCAACATCTCTCTTATTTAAACAATCGGGAGGTTTTTCGATCTCGATTGCTTCGCGGATAATTCTCGTTTTGAAATTGTAAACCAGTGCTATTGTTCATTATCGAAGTCTATTTTGTGTCCTGTATGAATATGATGCATGGACAGCGCCTATGAGGGGTCGGATTTCCTAACAGCGAGGGTGTGTTCATATATTCTATTGTGGATGCGTCTATTTGTTTGTCTTACATAAGTTCGGGAACAGTCGGAACTAAAAATTTCGTTAACTCCGTGGGATTCGTTTGGAATCGTATCCTCGGGAGTTTTTATCAGATTTGATAGTGTTTGCTCTGTCGTGAATACGGTTTTGATATTATGGGATCTAAACATTCGGCTGATTTTGTCGGTGACACCTTTGTGAGATTGTGCGTTGAGATAAAGATTAGTGTGGGTTGGTTTTCGGTACACTGTGTAAGCAAATCCTCTGACTGGGTTTTTAGTGACGCCTACATCTAAGAAAGGCAAAGAAAAATTATATATATATATATATATATATATATATATATATATATATATATATATATATATATATATATATATATATATATATATATATATATATATATATATATATATATTAGTAGGCAATAACTGTGAAAGTGACCTATCAGGTAAAACCTCGACCTAGCGACTTCAATATCTCTTAGCTTCTCTGTTCTTTTTTGCCAAAACTGCATTTATATAAATAATTTTCTCTATTGGAATTACGTTAGATACATAACCTCTACTTTGTTTGTAATAGTTCCGATGAGCTGGAGAATGACTTTTTTTTAATCTGCGAAAAGCCTTAATACGGATATCAATCATCAACTTAATATTATCATGAGGCTTGTCCAATCAGCAAATTTTAGAGGTACTAAAGCAATATTAATAATTTTAAAATGCCTAAAATGACAAACTTTGGTTTAAACCAGTGCTTATCGAGTACCACCTCACAGTATGTTATGATTATCGGAAACTCCAAGTAAATCCACCACATTTGCTCTAATATCTTCGAATACAGAAGAAAAGGCTTCGTCTTTGGCTCTCTAATACCTTATTTCCTCTGAACCCAGTTTAGCCTGTACAGCACGACCTGGCGATGTTGTAAAGTCGAAACCAATTGCAGAGAAGATAAAAAGCCATTGTGAAGCAACGGGAAAAAGCATCTACATGTGTAATTTTAATTGAAAGGTTTCACCAAGTTAGCGCAACTAGAATTCATGAAAATATGTTTTCAATCTGCATATACAAAATTATTATATGTTACATTCCAGCGAGGACCACGTGGAGGTATTTGAGCACCCTCGCCACCTGAAAAGAAACAACAATTAAAATGTGGAACCTCCTAAAAAAATATTAAAATATGTAAACTTATAAAATATACATAATGTACCCTTGGAATACATGAATGAACAGCGGAACTTAAAAAATTTCTGGTGACAAAATGAAAGAAGTTTTTCAACTGATAGCGAAATGTTATAAATCAGGAGATCTAACGCAATTAGTTAGTGGATGCATAAAGCGTAACAATATTAATATTCCAGAAACGATTAACCCGCGAATATGCAACCAGTACAGGGCAAAATGTGCACAGAGCAATGAAGCCAGTACTCTGCTAATCATAATTAGAAATGGAATAAGAAGCAAAGTTGAGAGATGCTTGGATGAAAATCAGTTGTGATTTAGACCTGTATGATGAACTGTAGAAGCAGTGCTAACATTTAAAACAACAGGAGAAAGCAGTCTTGAGATAAATAGAGATGTTGATTGCTTGTGTAGACCTGGAAAAAGCATTCGATAATGTGGACTGGCAAACATTGTTTTATATAATGAAGAGAGTTGGATTGGATTTGAGGGATAGAAGTATTATTATCTATTCATATAAAAGTTAAAGTACCACAATAGATATTAACGAATATGAAATTAAAGATAAAATAAGGAGAAAATGCATGACAAGAATGCCCATTACCGCCATATTTGTTAAAATTGTTAATTAAAGATACAATGAATAGGCTAAAGAATAAGACAAATAGTCTGGACGCAACAAGTGCGTTATAGAGGTGAATTTTCATTAAAATGTTTTTAATAGCAAATATGTCTCTTTAATGCAAGCAGGCATCAATTTGTTCACCGGTATAACCTATATAGTAGGAACAACGTACCATATTTTATCAAAATAACTTGCTTGAAAATATACAAAAATTTTCCGAAAAAAACTTGAAATGTTTCGGAGAAAACTCGTTTCCTAGCTGACAAACCTTAGGTTAATAGCAAATTGCGTTATTGAGTCTTGAAGCTTTTAATGAAAATTCGCTACCAAAACGCACTTACTGCGTCTCGATTTTTTTTACAAACGTGCATCATATTACGATGAAAAATGCAAAAATGCATTAAAGAATGTTCAAAAAAAATGTAGGTATTATTATTATACAAAAGCTCGCTTAAAAATTATTCGGAATAACAACAATCTGATTAGCTAACCGGAAAGTGCAATGAGACTAAAAAAAGAGACTAATTTTTTTTTAATAAAAAGTCAAAAAGTCACTAACTAGGATTAGAACTCGTTATGTAGGAGTCGACTATCCGATGTACAGGGACTTAGGCCACTGAGCTACGCTTGACATGTATGACTAGCAGGTATATCCAATAATACATGTTAATTGTTCAACGTTTTACAATTTACACAAAACCATTTTGCTTTACAATGAATTTTTTGAAATCAAGGAAAATAATGACTTAGACTAGGAGCTTGTTAGTCATTTCTTGTAGTATTTTTCACTCACATTCGTACTAAATCAGTTTTGACGTTTTAACTTTCTTGAATCAGATTTACTTAGTTAAAAATTAATGTACCTTTAACTTTTTGGTCTTTTAAGATAGAGATCCGAATTTTGGTACGTGACAAAAACTAGCGTACTTGCTCTTACATTGTTATTTCCGGAGACATAATTTTTTTTCGAAAGAAAATACAACATTTTCCGGGAAAACCTGGGCCGATTTTCCTGACTAAATAACTTATTTAAGCCACTTGCAAAAGACAGGTACGTGTTAAATTTTATCAAAAAATATGTATATAATATTATAATATATGGGGTGGAAAATTTAATTTTGAGCAATGCTGAACATGAAGAACATATAAGCTTTTAAAATGTGGGCACGGAAAAAAAAAGACACATTATTTTGGGCCATAATAACTCCCTAAAAACATTACTTCTAAAACTTCTAGAAAACCTGACTGAATTGATAAGATGGGGAAGCTACAAAAATTAAAAGAGCTACTGGAGACAGAGGGTTACGATTACCAGGACAAAATGATATCACATTTGGACTAGGATGATAACGAATAAAATAAATTTATATAAAATAATGTTACATACGCATAAAACACATACAGTTATAAATATATTAAAAATATACTAAAAATACAATATTAAAATTAAAAATATTACCTCAAAATTGCTAAAATAGAAAAATATAATTAATATCCTAAAATAAAACATTTAAGTCATAAATGATAAAATACGATGAGTACAATTTGGAGGACCCAATTCATCACAATACAGTTTTTAGACCAAACGCTAACTACGTTAGCGAAACGATCGCCAGGTCTGAAAATTGTGTTGTGATGAATTGGGTTTTCCAAATTGTACTTGTCAGTGCTCATCACAGTTTCCAATCTTCACTTATTATTATATAAAAGTTTAAAATTCACCGAGTTGACTTGATAATAATATAAGTAGAATAGCATACATAACAGATAATAGTAAGTGTAAAATAGAAACATATTACCTTGAAAAACATGAAATAAATAATTAAATAAATCTTTTGAAATAAAACTTTTAAACATTAATCATCTGAAATGCAGCTAAATAACACATATCAATGAAAAATAGTATTACACATAACAATACATCTAAAATCTCAATTGCATCAAAGAAAATCTAAAGTTAATACCTTTTATAAACCTGAAATGAATATACTATTAGTTTCCTGAAATAAAATAATTGAAGCAAGTGATTGCTAACGTAGTATAAACATTTGGAACATAATTAAATCATAAACATTATGACAAGAAGGTATATATATATATATATATATATATATATATATATATATATATATATATATATATATATATATATATATATATATATGTACATATACATGAACGCGCTAATATTTTAAGAAAAATATGTAAAGTGTACCTTTTTACGTCTGAAATAAAAGAAAACATTTAAAACCTGAAAAGGAAAATTAGTATTGAGTCATAAATTTAAAAGCAACGCTCAAAATTTACAATCCAAATTATCAAGGTATAGACAAATATGCAGGCTGTTATAAGCTTTTTCTAGAAAATCCACAAGCCAGATTCTTCTTATCCAGATATATATCTGGATATCTCCAGTAATACCATATGTTTTCAGGAAACAGTTTTTTTTATTTTTCACTGAAATATCGCATTCTAGGGAACACGGAAAATAATAACTGCTCAGATCCCTGTATACACAGGCACAGAGAAAAGTGCAATATAATAAAACATCCTATAATGTTATAAATCGGTAAAGAAGGCCAAATATCTGTGAAGAGAATAAATGCTTTCACTACCTAATTGACTTACGGTTTAGGATTCTATGAGCAATTTCCTATCCCAGATTTCCAATGATGCATGGAAAATACCCCAAATGTACTTAATACTTTTAAATTACTTCTTTTAATAAACCTAAAACAAAAAACTAACTTTAAAAATTAAGCACAAATTATAAATTGATTTACAAAAATAGAAGATCTCAACTTACCTGCCAATAATTTCCCATAAAAGTACAACAAAGATTGCGAGGTCACTACACAAGGGTAACGTTTTCCACAATTGTTACACAATTTAATTTCTTATCGAAACCGAAGCGATATGTCTTTTGGGTGAAGACTCGTTTTTACCGAGAATACATACGATTTAAGCACTTTAATAATTTACCTATGTAAGGATGTATGTACGGATATATATATATATATATATATATATATATATATATATATATATATATATATATATATATATATATATATATATATATATATATATAATGGTCGCCACTTTTAAAATCTGTAAATTATTTACATTAGAGCTTTTTCAGGAGTAAATGACTACGACATTTTTCAAACTCTGCATTTTCATGGAACCTTCCCATTGGATAATAGCACCCCTTCGATATGTTTGCTATAATAATTCACATTTGAATAAATTTTTCAAACCAATTTCCTGCTTCCGGTTGTGGTCACATGGGAAAGATATAAAAGTTCGGCCAGATAACCACAAAGAGTTGGGTAAATTGGTTTAAAAACTTTCTCAAATGTAAGATCTTTAATAATAAACATTAGTAAGGTGAGCCGACATCGATGGTGTAGGTTCTGGATACTGCAGAGTTTGAAAAGTAATGTCATAGCCTTTGTCTTCTGAGGAAAATCTTATTTAAGAGGGAATATAGAGCATTTTTGTTAAATGACTTTCCTTTGTAAATAACCTTATAGTTGACTAAAGAATATCTATAAGCATCTAAATGCTGTATCTATATAATGTAAAAAAACACCAACCTGGATTGAAGGCCATTTAGGCTGGCTGTATCCCTCGTCGCAGCAACTCTCTTCAATACATACCCTGAAAAAAAAGAAACATTGTTAAGTACAGATCGCACAGTTAAATTAGATAAAAATAGAACCCAATTGCACAGAAAGGTTAGATGGCTGAATTTACAGACGTCTAGGTGATTGCAAAAATACCCATAAGAAACCTAGTGGTCACAACTGGAATGATTCATAGCTCAGATGCCATTCCATCCAGTTCTATAGGTGAGGTAATTAATTCAAGGCCTACACACTACAAGGCTCAAAATAAATAACTACCTATTCCAGAAAATTTGTTTCTTAATGTAATGAAAAAAAGTCTGGACGCAGCAAGTGCGTCATGGAAGTGAATTTTTATAAAAATGCTTTGAATAGCAAATATGTCTTTTTAATGCAAGCAGTCATCAATTTGGTTACCGGTATAACCTATACAGTAGTAATAATGTGCCATATTTTATCAAAATAACTTATTGTTTGAAAATGTACAACAATTTTCCGACAATAAATTTTAAATGTTGGTTTCCTAGCGAACAAACCTTAGGTTAATAGCAAATTGAGTTATTGAAATTTGAAGCATTGAATTAAAATTTGCTACCAAAACGCACTTACTGCGTCTCGATTTTTTTTTCTTACAAACATATTTCGATAAAAAATGCAATAAAATAATGGTGTTCGAAAAAAAAGTAGGAATCACCCACGACTTATGAGCCAGCCTGTGATTGTCAAAATAATTTTATAAGATGCAGTTCAAGACACCCTAAAATTAACTTATACAATTTTTTCTCATCTCTTGTATAATAATAATTATATTGAGCTCTACCGTAGAAATGCGTTACCGTGTATATATCTGAACAGATAAAAACTGAACGTAAACCCGGATATGGATATGCCTATTTTGCTCTCATTTGAAGAAATCTTTTTGAAATTCTAAAATCGCGGTCTCCTCAATGACGATTTTTTTTACGAAAATTAGCTAAAAATTATAGACCGTTAAACCCTAAACTTAACTAAAACTACCGCCAAAGCATCAGAGAGAAAATAACTAATCTGTTGCATATCAGCCCTTTTTGTAAAACTTCGATCTTTTATATCTGTGGACAAACATCACAAACACTGTTTAGTCCACCCACTAACATTAATAAAATCGTAAAGAAATAATTTGCACTTGTATATTAAAATTCCCAAATAACACAAATAATTTGTCAACTGAAATTGATAACGATCTAATAATATACGATAAACGTGAGTTACAGCGTGTAACTGACCAGCGCAATGATATGAAATGTTCCGTTGCTAGGTAACGGCTCAGACATATTAGAGCTCAAATACCTATAAACCAGTTTTACCATTGTCAAATAAAAGCGGTGATATGAAATATAAATGATTCAAATTTGAATAGCTCAATTCTCTGTAAACCTAGAAAGCTGAATTTTGGTACATAGTTACGTCTTTCCTAAAGCAATATGTCCACTAAATTTCATCGAAATAGCTTTGCAATTTTGGGAGAAAAAGATTTCTTTCGAAAGAAAACTCAATTTTTTTTTTCCGGAAAACCTTGTCCGATTTTCCTGGCTAACGAACTCATCCAAGCTAATAATAAAAGAAAGGCAACTTGCGGAGTTTCATCAAAATGTGTTAATTACTTTTTGAGTTATCGATTGGATATATATATATATATATATATATATATATATATATATATATATATATATATATATATATATATATATACATAAACATATAAAAATCGAAACTGACCCCGGATATGGGTTCTAGGGGCCCAAATTCACGCTCATTTGAAAAAATATTTGCAAAGTCTAACAATCGATACCTCTCCCTAATAGTGATCTTTTAAAAATAAAAATTCACTAATAACAGGTTGTATGTTAGTTCTTAGGTTATCGATTGCAAACATTTACATAAACCTAAAAAGACGTACAAAATGGCGTATCTAACAAATTTGTCGCAGCTGTGAAACTTTTCCAATAAACAAGCAAAATTATAAATTGACGTGCGTATTTGATTTTTAGAGGGTAGCATCTCCGTTTATCAAACTTTGTGGTTTTTGGATATCCATTTGTAGGTGCCACTATATATTTTCTGGTTGTTGGACATGCAGAAACGCACCCCATATAGTTTTTAAATATCTATAATTAAAAAAATTCCCAAATATGGGCCGTTTTATGGCGGACATTATATATATATATATATATATATATATATATATATATATATATATATATATATATATATATATATATATATATATATATATATATATATATATATATCAGGGGCGTGCGGTGACATTTGAAATAAGGGAAGCAATTCCCAGAAACTTACCTATTTATAGTGTAACTCAATTCTTCTGCTGTTTTTGGAAAGTTCGTTAATAATGTCGTCATGTAACTGTGGATTCTGGCACATTTCCTGGACGAGTTTATTTTCAACTGACAGAATTAAAATTTGGGAAAGTCTTTCCTGTCCTGTTGAATTTCTAACAAAACTCGCGTATTACTACAGATAGTTGACTTAAATTAGTTACATCGATTGTTTCATCTAGAACAATAGCAATGAAACGAGTCTGTTTAATTTCATATTTAATTCTGTTCAAAATAATAGTGACAGCAGCCGAAATTAAATCATTCTGAATGCGATTTTATGTCTCGCGAAAAACGTTAGACTGTTCCAGTGATTTTTTAAACAAATGTCGTATTTGGCTATTAAAGAAACTAGGTCTTGAAAGTTTCCTCTATTTGCAGATGTAGTTGTTTCGTCATGACCCCTAAAGCCCAATTCATGCTGCCACCAAGGAAACACACAGCATCAATAAGTCTTTTTAATATGTTTCTGTTTTTATCAACCAGTTCATTGTGTTAGCGATGAATTTCAATCTGCTTGTCAACGGCGTATTCAATTCGCGTTTTTCCAAAGACACTTAATTTTAAAATTGTCTGTAAATGCGCTTTAGACATAACAGAAAACCCATTTTTATTTCACACTCTCTTTTCAGTCACAAATAGACTACAAGACCAACAAAACAGTTTATTCCTGTTTTCACAACTCGTTAACTATTCATATTGTTTATGAGTTTTTTCCGCGTTGAAATGTCGAAAAGGTACATGTTTTAATTCTTGTATTTAAGTTTTTTATAGTAGGTTTAGGCCTACCTATATTAATAATAACAAGTTTTTCAGCAAACAGTAAAGTTTAAAATCCTTTAGTTATCAAAAAACATACAATAAAATCACAGTTTGTAAAGTTTGTAAATCCCCACCCCCACCGTCACCGCTGTTAAAAGCGGATCTACTTGCAGCCATATTAATAATCATAAAATGCCAATGTAATTACCTTCGTCGACTGCTTATATATACGAAATAATCAGGCACATTCGCTTTGAACGCGCACCCGGTCTTCGTAGTACAACACGTTCTAAAAACATGCGTACATCGCGCCGAGCCGGGGTTTCTTTTATAAAGTTGCCTACTGACTACGTGTATTTAACTGAAGTCATTGCATGCATCCACTCGTAGTATCAGATCAGGTTCATGCTGTCCGCAATCGGTCGCATTCACCTTGCTAGGAGCGTATATACAAATACAGTATGCTGCATAATAAATAATTATGTGTGTGAGCTTGCGTAATAAAAATTTTAATAATTAAATTAGTTCCAGAATGTGAAATTTAATATTTAAAATACAAAAGGGATTTTAAATAATCCGGTTTAGGTATGTAGTCGTTATTTTAAGGCAAGCAATGCTTCCCTTGCTTCCATGGACCGCACGCCACTCATATATATATATATATATATATATATATATATATATATATATATATATATATATATATATATATATATATATATATATATATATTAGTATAACAGGAGACATAGTTCGGTTTTAATAGTTTAAATGTAAACAACTAGGCAAAGGCAAGGAAGCAAAAATAGTTTCAACGTGCATTTAAAAATGTAAGATGTCAAACTTTATTTAGCATTAGTAGATTTTGCAATATTTAAGGTTAGAAAAACTATATTCTATACTATATAAATATATATATATATATATATATATATATATATATATATATATATATATATATATATGTGTGTATTCTTTCTCATTCTAAAGGTTTTTTCAATTCGAGGTTTTTAATATTACATTCAATATGAAACGGCGATACATCTAATGGATTGCAAACGGTGCATTAGGTTGAATTCCTGTACTCCCTTTTTGAATCTACTGAAGACATTTTTGCGCAAATAAATTGAAATAAATATACTTATATCTACCTAATATTGCTGCATAAGCCTACAAAACATAGCACACCTACTTTATAAAAAACCTACGTATAGATAAGTAGGTACCGGGACCAGGTACCCGCTTAATTTTTAAAATAATATTTAATCTTGCCTGATAACTAACAGTTAACACAAAATTAAACAAGGCCCTTATTTTAGTTTTGTGTTTTATTGGGTACTTATCTTCCATTTTTGTTTATTGAATTTACAGAAAACCGGTAATATTTTTGATCACAGTGCATCGAAATTAGATAACCTGTTACAATTTACAATACTTGTCAATCTCAGACAGCGGTGATTCAGAGCATCTATTGTAAATTACTAACAAATGTCAAATAGCTATTCTGTGGCCAGGGGCACGTCTTTTAAAACTAATGACATTTAACGCTCCCTATTTTGCTATTAATTATTATTCTAGAATGATATAAGGACTTAATTGATGTTTTTACATTTTACGCAAAGAAGCAAAATTATATTTGCAGGAACTGCTGATTGTAAATGTCTATATATTATAACGATTTATGAAAAAAGCAGTTTACTTACGTTTAACTGCGTCGTCGAACCAGACCATGCACCATACCCCTCGAAGGAACCAAATAGTCCTCATCCACTAAAACACTGCACAAACACTCACGTTTAAACGAATATTTTAAAAACAGGGAGAACTATTATTCTTATTAAATAATATTAATTCAACACTACACTTAATTTAAGAAAGCAAAAAAAGCGTTTGGGGCAAGTCGTGTCGGGTGACTTGAACGCTGGTGATTTTCAAACGCTTCAGCTCTTGTAGTTAAACATAAACATGTTAAACCATAAATGCTGAAGCTTTTTGAAAATTAAACAGCCACGGAACCCGCGAAAAAACGAAGAAACTTTCTAATTTTAAACAATAAAATTCGCGACTGTTACCACTTCAAAAGACGGACGGAAAGAGAACGATTTATCGATTTTTCGACGAAACAAAAAACAGTTACGGTAATTCCAAAGGTATGTCGACTGATAGGCTTAAATACTATCGGAGTGGAATAAACATGCACACAATTTTTTGTTTAGTTGAGCAACAAAGATAAATGGCTGTTAACAATTTGTCATCATTTTGTTGTGTCTTGCAAGTGTGGATAGACGATTTCAGGAGTCTTATATTCTATTCTTTTATAGAGGTGAGTTTAATTAATATGTATAAAATATTAGGTTTATGATTATATTAGGATATTTGCAAATATAATAATTTACTTTTAAGGCCGTAAAAACTATTTTCAAGCAGGAATATTATTCAAACACGAAACATAAAATTAACAAAAAATAGTATCACATGTTTTCTAATTCCTTACTAATATACAATAGGTATTGCTATCTTTTAATATGTAATATTTCCAGCAAACTTTTACTAGGGTAGGTATTTTGTAACTATTTACATTTACAATTTTAATTTAAAAAATTCACTAATAGAGAGGTATCGATGGTGAGACTTTGCGAAAAATTTTTCAAGTGAGCGCGAACTAGATAAATATAATATATATAAATATATATGTTTATATATATATAATAATAATAATATAATATTTATTGTTGCACATTAGTTACAAAACAATACAAGTTACAAGAATATACAAAAAGTACAGGTTAATAAATAGGACAAATAATTCTTAGTAAAATGACACAACAATATATAATTTAATCAATCCACTGAAGGCGAACCTTGTTAGTGGAAATACTTAAAATCTGACACCGTTGTCACCTGTTTCGCTCGCTTGACCCCGCCGTCAGCCATACATGTCTCACGCATATCAGTTCGCCAAAGGCGGCGCGCACAATGAACATCCCTTTGAAGATATAAATGCACCTGAAAGCGCAGAGACAAGCTTACAGTTGCACAATTATACTCACGCGAAAATACACACACACACACATACAGTCTCAAACACACACACTCATGTACACAGTCACAAACCCACACACACCATCACACATACACACACACACATTTAAGCACAGATGCGCACATACATTACCTGAATTTACCCATCTACACTCATTGCAATCACCTCTAAACTGATCGAGCCCGTCAACCGATCTTTCACATAAGCAACAACCAATTCTAAACTATAATCAAAATACTCAAATCGATCAACCCATGGACTTCGCCTCTGGGTAGTGATGCTATCCACCGCCTGATTCTTGCCTTGAAGGGCTTGACGGAGTGTAATTCCCTAATCTCAGGTGGAATTCTGAAGTACACTCTTGGAGCAAGGTAAGTCAGCGATCTCTGCCCTATAGATTTCTTGCTTCTCGGTACAATTCCCGAGGTTTCCTTTAACCTTGTACTATAAGGATGATCCACTGTGTTTAAGACATTTCTATTTTTGAACTGCCATGTCAGAATAGAGCCCAGATACAACTGTTTCACGTCAAAATGTTTAACGTCCCGGTATAACTGGTCTGACGAATATAGACGTGGTTTTTCATACATCACCTTCAGTATATACCTCTGTACGACTTCCAGACGCCGAAGGTGAGCATCCGCGACTCCTCCCCATACCGCAATTCCGTACCTGAGATGTGACTCCACAAGAGCGCAGTAGATAATCCGTAAATAATCACATGTAAATACCTTTTTCAAAGTCCTCACGCTAAACAAGATACTCCTCAATTTTTTTACAAGATACTCCATGTGATGGTCCCACCTCAGATGGCAGTCAACTACAACTCCAAGATACCTTACCGTCCTACAAGATGATATACTAAAAGTGTCAGAACCCTGTATTACATCTATATATTCGTACTCAGGTTGGTTATTTCTGTAACACGAGAATGGAATAAACTTTGTTTTAGTATAATTTATGGTAAGCAGTCTGCTGCTAAAAAAATTTACTATGTTCTTCAAGTCGTTTTCCACTTTTCTTTTCAGGTTGTGCCAATCAGTGTCACTATAAAATACCGCAGTATCATCTGCAAAGCCCACAACTTCTCCCACGGTCTTAACTCTAAATAAATCATTTATGTAGATATTAAATAGTATGGGACCCAATACCGTACCCTGTGGTACTCCACAGAGGAACGGAAGGGGCGCACTAACAACATGGCCTACTCTAACCGTCTGTTGTCTGTTGGATAGGTAATCCTTTATTAGATTATACGGGGTTCCTCTGAAGCCTATGTCACTCAGTAGTAATAGCAACTTATCATGGTTTACCGTGTCGAAGGCCTTAGCCAGGTCAAAAATCACACACATGGACGATAGTCCATTATCTAGGCTTTCATAAGCATTTGAGATCAATTTAATCATCGCATCTTCCGCCGACCTAGACTCTCGGAAACCAAACTGTTTATCAGACAATATGTTGTATTTTTTGAGATAATCAGTTATTCTCGTCTTTAATATATGCTCAAAAACCTTTGCCAAAACACTAGTCAAAGATATCGGCCTGTAATTGCAAACATCTATTTGACTTCCAGACTTGTAGACTGGTATGACAAGAGCATTCTTGAAGACATCTGGAAACACTCCCTCACTCAAGGACCTATTTATTATATACGCTAGAGGACCACTAATATATTGCCTTACTTCTTTAATGTGTTCTGGTTTTATACCGTCTTCTCCCGCGCTCCTGGGGCTAGCCAGGGATCCAATAACACTCCCCACCTCATTTTCATCGGTCGGAGACAAAAAAATCGTGTTAGCAATGTGGGTCCCACCAGCAGTCGCCGCTGTAGCCGGTAACCCGTTTGCCAGTCGTTCCCCTAAACTGCTGAAATAATTATTGAATCTATCCGCTATGTCCAGCGGATTAACTAGCATTTCTCCAGACTCGCTTTTTATTTGTTTTATTGAGCTACGATTTCGGGTTTTCCCCCTCAGGTTATTAATAGAAGTCCACATTTTAGCGGGTTGAAGCCGGCATCCTTCAATCTGTTTTTTATAGTAGTCAGTCTTTGCCCTATCAATTATGTCATTCAACCTGTTTCTATAGACTCTAAATTCTTCAGCAATATTTCCATCATGTGGCCGTCTCAGTTTATCTTTATATAACTGGTTCTTTTTATTTACTGCATTAATTAAACCCTGGGTGATCCAGTCTTTTCTTCTTCTTTGGTTGTACTTCAATTTTACCACTTTAGTGCTTACGTTTATGTATTTCTTAACCATATATATATATATATATATATATATATATATATATATATATATATATATATATATATATATATATATATATATATATATATATATATGTATCCAACCGATACCTCAAAAAATAGTTAACCGATTTCGATGAAACTCGACAAGTACCTTTCTTTTATTAATGGCTTGGATGAGTTCGTTAGCCAGGAAAATGCGACAAGGTTTTCCCGGAAAATTTTGAGTTTTCTTTTGAGAAAACTTCCTACGAACCAAAATTCAACTTTCTAAGTTTATAAAAATTTGAGTTATTCAAATTTTAAGTTTTATTTTGAAAAAATTTTTTTCTCCGAAAATTACAGAGCTATTTAAATGAAATTTGACAGATATGTTGCCTTGCAAAATACCTTCCTACGAAACAAAATTAGATTTTCTAAGTTTATAAAAAATTGAGTTATTGAAATTTTAAGTTTTATTTTGAAAAAAATTATTTTCTCCGAAAATTACAAAGTTATTTGAATGAAATTTGGTGAATACATTGCCTTAGGAAAGGCCTTACTACATACTAAAATTCAACTTTCTAAGTTTATAGAAAATATAGTTATTCAAATTTGAAACATTTAATAAAAATTCACTACCATAACGCACTTGCTGCGTCTCGATCTTTTTTATTTAAAATCTCTAATAGAAAAGATTCTCGTATATTCTTACTTTGAATTCTTATTGAACATGTTTTTAGATGTGTTTCTGACTCCAAAATCACTTACTAAATAAGAAATTGCAGATTAAAGGGCATTTACTTTTTGAAAACGGGTTAGGAAAGAAATACATTTAAGTATATTTAGTATTAGTAAATTTTTATTTATGGTGAGACTTTGCAAAAAAGTTTTCAAATGAGCGCGAACTAGGACACCTAGAACCCATATCCGGGGTCAGTTTCAATTTGTATATGTATATATATATATATATATATATATATATATATATATATATATATATATATATATATATATATATATATATATATATATATATATATATATATATCCAACCGATAACTCAAAAAATAATTAACCGATTTCGATGAAACTCGGCAAGTGCCTTTCTTTTATTAATGGCTTGGATGATTGGATGAGTTCGTTAGCCAGGAAAATCGGACAAGGTTTTCCGGAAAAATTTTGAGTTTGCTTTCGAAAAAAAAAATCCCCGAAAATTACAAAGAAATTTTAATAAAATACGGTGGATATGTTGCCTTGGGAAGGGCGTTACCACACACCAAAATTAAACTTTCTAAGTTTATATCAAATTGAGTTTTGCAAGTTGGAAGTTTTCTTTCGAAAAAAAATTTTTTCTCCGAAAATTACACAGCTGTTAAAATGATAGTTGGCGGATATGTTGCCTTGAGAAAGGCCTTACTACATACCAAAATTCAACTTTCTCAGCTTATCGAAAAGTGAGTTATCCACGTTTGAAGCATTTAATAAAAATTCACTACCACAACGCACTTGCTGCGTCCCGAATTTTTTTTCTTAAGCATGTACTTCTAAATATTACTTATGTAATGTATCATATAAACACAACAGGTCTCTTGACGGGACACATGGCCTTCAAGAAACACCGGCATAAAATGGGGCGGTTCGAAGGGGACCTCGCATGCAGACTCTGCGGCGAGGGGGAGGAATCAGCCCAGCACATCTTGTGCGAATGTAAAGCTCTGGACCGCAAAAGACAACTGATCTACGGTCAGTCTAGACCGGAGACAGAGCAATATAAAACTTCACCCTACCAATCGCTGTGCAGACTAGTTCAAGGCACAGTGATTTTGAAATGGGTGGAGTAAGACTAAGGGTATGCACAATCAACCAAGGGTTGCAGTGCTATCGGGGCGGCAAGGCCGCGGACGAGCCCTGAGGGAAAAAAATGTATCATATTTTAAAACGTATTCCTCATAGAACGATATAGAAAACGGCTGAAAGCAGCAAGTGCTTTATGGTAGTGAATTTTCATAGATTCCTATACGATTTTGTCAATTCTTTTTACGAAAATTATATACCTATGCCCAAAGAAATCTAATATTTGTTTGTAATGTTTAATAGATTTGGTTTAACACACAAACATTTTTGTCTTTGTCACTCCTGGGAGCTCTAGTGGAACCAACATTTTTTTCAGGACCTACATGGTTATAACTTTTTTATCTTTCAATTTAGAGATCTAAATTTTGGTATATGTTTTAGTGAAATTTTATTTTAAAAATTCACTTATAGAGAGGTATCGATGGTGAGCTTTGCAAAAATTTTTTCAATACAAATATATATATATATATATATATATATATATATATATATATATATATATATATATACATATATATATATATATATATATATATATATATATATATATATATATATATATATATATATATATATATATATATATATATATATATATATATATATATACATATATATCACACCGATAACTAAAAAAATAATCGGCCGATTTTGATCAGATTTTCTGAGTACCTTCCATTTGCAAATGTATTGAATAGGTTCCTTAGCCAGGAAAATTGGCTCAGCTTTTCCCGGAAAATTTTGTTTCTTTCGGAAAAAAATTGTATGTCCAGAAATAACAATGTAAGAATAACCAAATGTGGTAGGTATATTTGTATTAGAAAGAGTGAACCGTGTGCCAAAATTTAGGTCTGTGAGTTTCGATACAAAAAAGTTATGGGCATTTAAAGAAAAAATAAATTGGGGTTTTCCTCAAAATCTTAAAGTCGCGATTTGAAACGTAAAAATTGGCAACTGAGCCAAATACGGTTTATGTACAGAAAATGTCGCAATAAGAGTGTTCTGCAAACTCTTAAGTTTCAGCTTCAACCGTCGTTGTCCTTCATTTTACTAAAATATTTCCAGAAAATTCATTTCAAGTAGACCCTTTCTCTGATACTTTGGCAGTCGTCTATAATTTTAATCTGATTTTCGTAGAAAAAAATTCGTTAATGTGGAGACCGCGACATTTGTTTCAGTTTTTATCTATTTACATATATACAGGGTGACGCATTTCTACGATAAAGCTCAACATAACTGTTATTAGACAAGATACGAGAAAAAATTGTATTAGTTAATTATACGGTGTCTTGAGATGCATCTTATAATTTTTTTTGACAATCAGAGGTTGGCCCATAAGTCGTTGGTGATACCTACAATTTTTTTCGAACACCTTTATATTATTACATTTTTGCATTCTTTATCGAAATAAGACGCATGTTTATAAGAAAGTAAGTGCGTTTTGGTAGCGAATTTTCATTAAATGCTACAAATTTCAATAACTCAATTTGCTGTTAACCCAAGGTTTGTTGACTAGGAAACCAGACTCGCAACCATTTTAAGTTTATTTTCTGAAAATTTTTGTACATTTTCAAACAATAAGTTATTTTGATAAAACATGGTACATTGTTTCTGCTACATAGGTTATACCTAGGGTTGCCAGATCGGAAGTCTAAAATATCTGGAGGAATTTTGAAAATGTCAGGATTTTGGGGTTGTTGTCGGGAGAAATCAATATAAAAAATAAAAACGTAAGTTTATTTTTTAAATTGTTCAATATAAAGACATTCTTTACACATAACTAATGCAGATACACTTAAAGTTTAGGTTGCCACATGTATTTAGCATTGGACTTTGCAAAGTCCACTAATTTAGTTCCTTTAGAAAGTTCAGAAAATATTTGAAATTCAAACAATGTACTTCAAAGTTCAGTCTTAATAAAACTCAAAGACGCAGCAAGTGCGTTATGGTAGTGAATTTTCATAGAAATGATCTGGCACCAAATATTTTATTATAACTTTTTTTCTTGTAACATATAAATCTGAAATTTTGTATATAGTTTATCTTTTATATCGTAAACCTACCCACCAAATTTGGTTATCATAGATTTTTTATTTTTTGAATGAAAAGTCAAAGTTTTCCCGGAAAACCTCGTCCGATTTTCCTGACTAACAAACTTATCTAAGCCACTTACAAAAGGGGTCCTAGTTCGCGCTCATTTGCAAAATTTTTTTCAAAATTCAAAAGTCGGGATCTCTCCATTAGTGAATTTTTTCTACGAAAATTCACTAAAAGCCGAGTTAGCAATTACTCGGCTTTTATTAAATCAAAAGCCATACGATTCCTCTCTTTGGTATACAAATTATTTAGCAAACTAAGCACCCTGTCACAGTAAGGATTACTGACAGGAATTGACAACACAAATGATCTAATTTTTAAATTTTTTAAGGTCGTTTTGGTTGCATTTTTTTTAAATATGACTGAATTTATCATTTGACATGTCTTTGTCTTTTGGAAGATGTTCAAATATTTCCCGAAGGCAACAGTAATCGGTGTATAGCGCATCTTGGTCAATATCGTTTGAAATATTAAGTACGTCGGGCAATGTGGATAACACTTCCCATGGAAATACATTTAAGGAGTTCTCAGAAAAATCATAGCGTTCTTGGAAGTATTGAAAAGCTCGTTTTAAAAACTGCTCAGCTTCGACGCAAAAAACGGTTTTCTCATTGTTGGAAACATTCCTCAATATTGTTTTATTTCTACTACCAAAGAATTTGTCATTTAACCTGTTTTTGAGGGTATTCATTAATTTCTTCATTACACTGTGTATTTCTAGGACAGTGCATGCATCACTTTCCAATGCTAAAATTGCCGTTTGGAACTCCAACATTACGTTGTGTACAAAGTATAGTATCCTCTCCACTATTTTCAAAATGGTTTAGACTTTTGGTTACACACTCCCATATCTCTTTTCGACATTCGACTTCCCCTTTCAACAAAAAATACTCCTTCACAGCAGGCCAGATATGCAGTAAACGATCTAACGCGGGCAAAAGAGATAGCCATATTGTTGGGACATGGCGAAGAAGGTTTTTGTACTCAACACTTGCAAATAAGAAACATTCTTTTAATTTCTCGGTTTTTGTAGAAGATGCGCTGAATTCATTGAATGTTTTTATCACGATGCTTTCAATATCTACTGACAAAGCCTTAATGGCATATCTGACGCAATTGTTAATAACATGGCAATTACAGTTTGCTTTAATCAGATGATTTCAAATGATAGTTTCCTAGAGAACTTTCGGAGACGCTGTTTGTCTGGAGATTTTGAGATTTGTCGGGATTCTGGAGATCACTTAAAATGTCGGGAGAATCCAGACGAATCCTGACCATCTGGCAACCCTAGTTATACTGGTAACTAGATTGATGCCTGCTTGCATTAGAGAGACATATCTGCTATTAAAAACATTTTTATTAAAATTCACTTCCATAACGCACTTGCTGCGTCAATACTTTTTAATTGAATAATGTCTAATTCAGACGTGTTGACGTTTAGAAATAATACAGATAAATAAAACCCTAAATGGAACTGATTGTGAGGTATAATTATTATTCTTGTATATCAATATTCCCTACATACAGGGTGGCGCATTGAAAACGAAACAGATCGATTTGCGTCCAGAGAAATATTTTTTTAAGAAACGCTGAAACACGTCAATTTTAATATTAAGGGGGACATGTTTCGCTATAAAACTCAACTTTGTCACATCAACACCTTAAGGGTGGTGATAACAACCCTTATATTTTGAATAGGGAACATGAGTCGAGTGTTACGTAATTTGAAAGCTCTTTATTTTCTAAATTCAGCACACAAATTTTTGGGAAGTTTTATCAACTCGTTTAAAAACTATATACAGTTGCAGTTGCAAGAACGTATTTCATTCATTGTGATAAGAAATGCAGTAATTAGTCAATTTTTTGTTAAAAAAACTAAAAAAGTAAACCAAACGTTCAAAAATGTTTATTCAGTTAAGTAAGTGTTCAAATTGTTGACCACCAGCTTCCATACAAAAGTACAATTTTTGTACAAAACGAGCTCAGACATTCTGGAGCATTTGTGGAGTTATTAGACGGCATTCTTCAACAATGCGTCGTCATAATTCTTCCAGAGACTCCGGTTCTGTTGCGTAAATTCTACTCTTTAAATGGCCCCATAGAAAGAAGTCTAAATGAGTTAAGTCCGGTGATCTAGGGGGCCACTCAATAGCACCTCTACGCCCAATCCATTGCTCTGGAAACTCTCTGTTCAAAAACTCCCTAACACGTTGTGAAAAATGCGGAGGAGCTCCATCTTGTTGAAACACTAATTTGATTTTCTTGATAGCGATCATCATTTTCAACAATGTCAATTAGTAGAGGGTAAACGATATCTTCTAGTAACTCCAAATACGTTTCGCTACTCAAATTGCCATCAAGAAAAATCGGTCCGATTAAACAGTCTCCAAAAATGCCAGTCCAGACATTTAATTTCTGTGGAGTTTGAGTGTGGACTTCGTGAACATTTCTTGGATTATTATCAAAATCATCTTCATTCAGTTGATGTACAATATAAATTTTATACAGGTGAAATTTATGATGCTTAAATATTCGCTGAATAGTTCCTTTTTTGATGTTTGAAACAGTGGCCAATTTTCTCGTGCTCAAAGTAGGGTTTGCAGCAATTTGTCCTAAAACTTCAATCTCAGTAGTCTCATTTCTAACCGGAAATTCACGTTCAGGATCCCGTTTTTTGTTAGATACTGAACCACTTTGTCGAAACTTTGCAACTAACTCCATAATGTATTTTCTGTTAATATGTCTGTTCGGATGTCGTTCATTAAACAAATTTGCGGTACGGTTGGCACAGTCATCGTTTTTTAAAAAAAGAGTAATTATTTCAACTCTTTCTTCTACAGAATACACCACGGTGAAATTAATTTTCGGTAGTACTATCAAGTATCAAACCGACCGATAAACTGAAATAATCAACCGCATTTCTCTCATTCCGATAAGAAATGTTCTGATAGTAATTTTTTTGTTTACAAACCAACAAAACATTGACTATCAGCTCATTTCTGATCGGAATGAGTGAAATGCGTTTTTTGCATCTTCAACTGTGAATAATTTTTAAACGAGTTAATTAAACTTCCAAAAACATTAGTGTGCTGAATTCAGAAAAGAAAGAGCTTTCAAATGATATAACACTCGACCCATGTTTCCTATTCAAAATATAAGGGTTGTTGTCACTACCCTTAAGGGGTTGATGTGACAAAGCTGAGTTTTATGTCAAAACATGTCCCCCTCAATATTAAAATTGTCGTGTTACGGCGTTTCTTAAAAAAATTCTCTGGACGCAAATCGGTCTGTTTCGTTTTCAATGCGCCAGCCTATATAACTGCTGAATAATTGTAGCATAGGCATTCTAGTTTAGCCAACATATAAGTAACGGAAAGTAAAACTGCAATGGAACCGGTATTGTTGCTAACTGAGTTTCATTGATGCTTAAGAGGAATGGGTTACACCTACACATTATACAGATAATATATAATAGATTATTTGCATTCAGTCATCGTAAATGTATCTTTATTGTAAAGTGTCTCAGATGTCAGTAGAGTAGAATTGAAGGTACAAGAGATAGAAGAGTTTCTTTATTCGTCTTGACATCAAGGATAACAGTTGCAAAACTTGAAGGGGAATTATGGTGCAAAGAGATAATCTTAAAAAGGATCACTATTACATAATTTATTGATACATTACATTGGTGAACTAAGAAGGAACTAATTTTAAGATTGGTATTTTAATTAATTTATTATGTGTGTATTGTCTTTTTTAACCCGGCGTCTGACATGTGAAAATCTTTAACATCTTCCGACATGTGGGGTATCACATACCCCACAATTATTTTTTGTTTTAATTTCCTTTAACCGAATTTTTGATATATATTTTTTATGACACTAAATACAAATATCACATTTCTTCATTAGCAACACAAAAATTTCTTTAGAAGAAGAAAATTAAAAAAGAAAAGCTCACAGCATCCTGTTTTAGGCAGTAAAAAAAACGTTTATAAAAAAACTTTTATTTACAATGGTTCTATACCATCAAATAAACAGAAACAATAGAATATAAGTAAATAATATATTGCAGTGTACTATATAAAAAAATTATATCAAAATATGTAAAACCAAAAAAGTTATGCATTTGCAAAGTGACTACAATTTTCGCAGTACATAAGCGCGTGTTCTAAACATAACATTTTTTCGCAAGCCTCACATACATATTTAGTTTTGCGATCACGATTACGAGGACAAAAATCACATCTGTGCGGTTTGTTAGGTCTTTGTTTCTTTGTAGGAGGTTCTTCGGGTTCTCCTCTGATTTTGAGCAAAGCCGTCCTTATTTCGCGAGGTGTTCTAAAGTTGGTCATCCTTGCTTTTTGATAATCATTTATCAATTCAAACCCCAACATTGTGAGAAAATCTTTTCTTTTCAGAATTAATCCATTATTATTTTCACGATGAATTATCTGGGAATTGATACCGGCAGTGTTCATTATAGAAAAAAAAAATAGTGTTAGAGGCCATCGTCGGCTATTGCGAGATACATTATAGTTTGCAGACAATTCATCTACTGTATCTACCCCTCCTTTCGTTAGATTGTAGAATGAAATTATTTCAGGTAGCTTATCTTCGAATTCATCTACGGAATGGTCATGATGAAGGGTTGACATCAGCAGAACCACCTTGCCCTTTCTTGGAATACTATTGTAAAATTTTCTTGAAAACCAAAAACACTTTACTTTATTGGTCGATTTCGAACACTCAAAAATGTCGGAGGGATTTCCCTTTTATTTTTTCGAATTGTACCGACTCCAGTCAGATGATGATTTGTACGGAGCTTTTCAAATAGATCGTAACTTGTGTACCAATTGTCACACGTAATATTTCTGTGACTACCATCATATGGACTGACGAGCCGTTCCACTATTGCAGTTGGAGTATTACTAAGAGCAAAGGGCCCATCAGGTTGCTTATCCACATAGACCTCCATGTTTACTAAATAATGCGTTCGGACATCTACCAAAGCTTGAACTTTAATGCCGTACTTAGCCGGTTTATTCGGTATGTACTGGCGAAATGGACATCTGCCTCTAAAAGCTTCCAATTTCTCATCAATGGTTAAATATCTACCAGGCGAATAGGCATTTTTGCAATTATCAGTAAATTTTTGTATTATGGCTCTAATAGGTGCCAGCTTATCTATTTCGCGTCTTGGCGAGCGACTTTCTTTATTATCAAATCGCAAACATGCAAGCAAAAATTAAAACCGTCTTTGGGCCATAGTTACTTGAAATATTTCAAAACCGGTTCCGTCAGTTTTCCATAAATCCTTCAGTAAACGGTGGTTGTTTCGAAAAAGTCCTGCTAAATATAGCAGTCCGAATAAAGCTTTAGTTCTATATTATTTGTAGGTTGATAATAGGAAGATTTCTCCCATTCGCGTGTTTTTTCCTCAATTCGTTGATTTGTCCACCGCGTATCATTCGTATCGTCTATCATTTCTTCATCGATGAAAATAAGAAAACATTCAAGACGACTTTTTTTATCTCTAGCGGATCTTTTGACACCAGGCAATTGAGTTATCAGGTTCTCGCCTCGGGTTCTCACATTCCTGTTATAATATGTTTTTCTCCATTTAGTTCCATTTTTCCCTAAATAGTATTTTTCCCGATCTTGCACTATTTCAGATTCATTTTCGGTTACATCATTTTCGTGTGCGTTAGTGGTAACACCGGCAGCTTCCACAAGGTTACCTTTTCCATCTTTATTATTTGCTTCCTGCTCAACATCTGTATAGTCACTGTTTATGCTTACATTGTCTATCTCACTCTCATCGTCTGATTCAATTACTTCTTCATCTTCGCTTTGCACCTCCTTCCACAGATCCTGGAGGCGACGCATTTCCTTTTCGTAGTCTCCCATAGTTAACCTAATGATTTCAAGGGCTGGTGAATAATATCGACATTTAATAAGGAAACATACCTTAAAATTTGAAGCAATGGCGCGTAAACTGCGATAGAAATTTATTTGAGAAATGTTCGAATTTTGTAACACAATCCGACACGTGGGGTTTGACAAACCCTAGGTAAACTAAACCGTTCATTAACACAAACTCTAGCCAACTGTTGTCGAAATGGCTCCGCACGCTAAGAGACTCGACAATTTCCGAAAGCTAACAAGAGGGATATGCATGTGAGCGCGGTATTTTTGAAATCGTCGGACATTTTAGTTCTCTCTGGGTTTGTCACACCCCACATGTCGGACGCCGCGTTAAATATCAGCCCATAGCTATGGTCGTTCAACGACGCCAGGAAGTGGTTTCGCCTTACTAACCTGATAATTTTGCTAAATCCCTGTCTTTTGTAGATTATATAATTCAGTGGCAGCTGGTGATAAGGGGCACAGGGGCACGTGCCCAGCCCAAATTTCAATAGAAAAAATATTTTTCTTTTGTTTTTATTTACTATTTATTCATTTATTTATTTATTTATTTATTATTAAAGTTATACGAGGGCGGGTCGATAAGTCTGTGACTCTTTGAATTTCCCGCCTCTTCACAGGAAGTGCAACACTGATCCTGTCAACAAGCATCTGTCAGTTGACTCCTGTTAAATTTTGAACAAGGTGCGTCATTTAGTTTGTGTTAGACAGCCATTGAAAGCAGACAACCTCTTGAGCTATAACGAAAATGTAAAAAAGTGAATTTCTTGTGCTCATCAAACATTATTTTTTGCGGAAAAAGACCATCACCCAAACAAAGGCTAAGCTTGATAAATACTATGGGGACTCTGCACCATTAATTTCCATGGTAAAAAAGTGGTTTACTGAATTTCGTTGCGGCCGTACAAGCACAAATGACGCCGAACATGCTGGACGCCCAGTTGAGGTCGCTACACCCGAAACAATTGAAAAAGAGAGTAATTGACTCAATTTACTCTCGCGTGTCTCGGAACTGGCAAGTAAGGGCTGTTTTTTGGCTTTTCTACCGGCCGGTCGCACTATTGAAAACTTTGCGATACATACATATATCATTCTCTGGTGGTAGTAGTTCTTCTGCGGAGCGTTGTTTTCACACAAACTTCAGTGGCGTTCTGGTCGCATTATCTCTTATCGCAAAAGCAAACTTAAAAGTTATACTGCCGTATACAAGGAGCGAACATTTTCCAGTCCTGAAAAGTCCTTAACGAACATACACTTGTGTCCAGCCAAATTAAATTAAGAATGATAAATTATTAATAAAACATGTTTGCAGGACTAATGCCGACCGGAAAGTGAGCGATTTTAAATAAAATTAAGGTAAAGGAGCCGATATACATTTTTTTTTTGGTCCAGTTACACAATTCAGATAAGGGTTGTTGACTATTTATGAAGGTGAGAGCACACTACGAAATATATATATATATATATATATATATATATATATATATATATATATATATATATATATATATATATATATATATATATATATATATATAGATCGGAGATTGAAAGTGCGGGAGATTGTGGAAGCCATACGCATATCACATGGCTCAGTGGTTTTGATTTTGCATGATCACTTGGGTATGAGAAAGCTATCCGCAAGATGGGTGCCGCGTTTGCTCACAATCGACAACAAACGCAATCGTGTGACAACTTCGAAGGAGTGTTTGACGTTGTTTAACCGCAATAGGGCCGAGTTTTTGCGCTGTTTTGTAACCGTGGACGAAACATAGATTCATCACAACACACCAAAGACCAAGTAGCAAACAAAACAGTGGGTTTCTCCATGCGAATCGGTGCCGAAGAAGGCCAAGGTGGGTTTGTCAGCCAATAAAATTTTTTGGGATGCACGCGGTATAATCCACATTGATTACCTTCAAAATGGAATAACAATCAATGTCGAATATTATACTAACTTATTGGACCAATTCAATGATGATTTGAAGAAAAAACGACCGCATTTGGCCAAGAAAATTTATTTTCCACCAAGGCAATGCAAGGGTGCACACATGTGTAGTCTCCATGGCGAAATTGCATAAATTGGGCTACGAATTGCTCCCTCATCCGCCCTATTCTCCAGATTTACTCCGAGTGACTATTTATTGTTTCCAAACTTAAAGAAATGGTTCGGCGGAAAGAGATTTGACTCCAATGATGAAATCATCTTACAAACAAATACCTATTTTGAGGACTTCGACAAATGTTATTTTTTGGAAGGGATAAAAAATTGGAGAAACCTTGGACGAAGTGTATAGAGCTCAAAGGAAACTATATTGAGCAATAAAATGATGTTTGGTCAAAAAACCTGTGTTTAATTCAAAAAGTCACGGACTTATTGACACGCCCTTCTACAATGCGTCTCACAAATAAGGTCTGCTTGTGCTTGTGGTGATACAATTTTGTTAAATTTCTTCTGTTCAAATGATTTTTATGAATGTCACTTTTTAATTTTTCTTCTTCTGCTATCCACACTCGCAGCAAAGCTTCCACAGTAGCCATGAAGATTAATATTCACTTCTATTTAAACACTAAATGACTATTACAATAATATCAATTAATTATATACGACAAACTATTCATATTCTAATTATTATTCCTTTTATACCACAAATAATGATTGTGACTTTTGACCCGACATCGCGTCACCGTACTCTCAATTCTAGGGTAGACTTTGATTTTGACTTGCGTCCTGAAACCGCCGTCGCATTACGCGCTCTTGGGCCTTTGAATAATAATTCAAAGGCGTGGGCACATAGTTATCCAGCCCTCGCGTGTCTTCGGGCTTGCTACGGACGATGTCGACAACAAGACGTACGATTTCTATTTTGAATTACTCTTAAAGTTAGCTTTTTCATGATTATTAGCACTAGACAAACTGACAAACTGTAATAACTTTCCCGCCACTTTTAACAATTATCTGTTTCAATATTTTTTCAAGAAGAGATTAGATTAGATTAGATTTTATTGTGAGTGGGCTATTCCAGTCCCTCCACCCCGACCTTAGGTCTATTGTGGCTCACATCTAATTATTTAGATTTCACCCATCAATTCCAACTCCCTGAGGGATTCGATCTTTTCTTGATTGTGAAAGTTTGTTTGGCAGGTGTATTGCCATCTGAGTGAAGTCGCTTGCCAGTTTAGAAGCTCAAAGAGAGATAACCTTTCTCCGAGTTCGTCTGGATTCGACATCTGTCAGTGTTTGCCTCGAAGCGGTATCATGAAGTCCCGCTCTCGAGCAGCATCCAATCTCCAGTTGTAATCCACCCCTAGAGATCTCAGCCCCCCTCAGGCTCGTCTAAATCTGACACCTAACAGTGTTAGACTCAAGGCAACATCCCATCGAGTCTCGCTCCCAAGGATCGCCCCAGCAAGGCCGTCCGTCCGTTTCGTAGGACACACTATCGGCTCCAAACTCCGGGTGTCTACCACTCATCAGAGATCAGAGCCCCCGGGACGTCTGGAGACACGACACACGCCAGGGATAAATCCAGGGCGGTATCATCTGGAACCCCGCTCCCGAGTAACAACCAAGCGAGGCCTACTGCCAGTCTCTGAGACCACAGTGGAGGCGTCAAACTCTCGGTGCATATCACTCCCCAGAGATATCCGCCTCCCCCCAGCCACACCTCCACCAGACCCCCGCCAGTGTTTCATTTACTCAAGGCGATATCATGAAGTTCCGCCCTCGAGCAGCATTCAGACGGGATCGTTAGCCTATATCGATGCACACAGAGTAGGCCCAAATCTCCAGGTGTAATCCACCTCTAGAGACCCCAGTCACCTCTGGTTTCGTCCAGGCCCAACACCTGCCAGCGTTAGCTTAAATTTCACCCAACAAATTGAGCTTCCGACAGGAGACGACACCTGCGAGGTGAAACTTTGTTTCACATATGTACTGCCATCTGAGCGAAGTCGCTTGCCCGTCTCAAAGCTCAAAGAGAGATAACCTCTCTCCGAGTTCGTCTAGACCAGACATCCGTCAGTGTTTGACTCGGGGCATTATCATGAAGTCCCGCATCCGAGCAGCATCCAAGTGAGGTCGTTTGTCCGTTTCGAAGCTCACAGAAGAGGCCTCAACCCTAAGTTGTATTCCATCCCTAAAGATCTCAGCTCTCCTCCGGGTTCGTCTAGACCCGACACCCACCAGTGCTAGACTCAAGGCGACATCCCATCGAGCCCCGCTCCAGAGCATCGCAGAAGCGAGGCCGTCCGTCCGTTCCGAAGCACACAGTGGTGGGCTCAAACTCCGGGTGTTTACCACTCATCAGAGTTGTCAACCCCCTCCGGGTCGTTTAGACACACGACACCCGCTAACACCCAACCCAAGGCGGCACCCATCCGGAACCTGCTCCCGAGTAACAACCATGCGAGGTCAATTGTCAATTTCCAAGCCCAGAGTGGAGGCCTCAAAATCCGGGTGTACATCACACCCCAGAGATATCCGCCTCCCTCCAGGCCCACCTGGACAATATCCCTGCCAGTATTTGATTCCGATTAGTCGCCTTTTACGACAGGCAGGAGTTACCTTGAGCCTATTCTTTTAGTTAGTCCCCGTACCCACAGGGGACTGTGGATAACTTGGCCGCATAGATTTATGAAAATGATGTACTATGTATTTTTTATTTGACTACCAAATCGTTCCTAAATGAATTTTTTTAATGAAATTTAGTACAGGACTGTCTTGGGGGATGGTGAATCTAGTGGCGTGCACAGCTTTCTTATAAAAAAACCCTAATAAGGATTCTTAAAATTTTACTCCTGAAAACTTACCAATTAGGCCTTGGATTTTGTGGAAATATGGCGCTTATTGTTTCAACAATTAAGTTCATCGAGATATACACTTTGAAGAAAATCCGCTTAAAATCGCACTATAAATAAATATTTTACATGGTGACTCGCAAACGAATGGGTCGAACTGTATAGGCATTCGTCTTACTTTGCTCGATTTGGTGTCTGACAATTCTAAAACACTATATTTAAAAAAAAATACTTTTCTTGCCAATTTATACAGATGAATATTATCTAGTAAGTGAAATACTTAATTGTTGAAACCTAAACTTTATTATTTCAGAAACAGAAAATTGAAATTGCGTATTCGAGAGCAAATTAAAATTCCTCGGTGTCGTAACATTTCTCTTTGCAAGTTTATACATGGAAATCACCATACAAATCACATTTCTTTCGGCTAAATTTATAAACAGGATAACAAAACTTTCGTCTCCGACTGAATCTATTATAAAATTTGTCATTGGCCTCAACGTTTGGTCAAGTCTCTTGTAACATAATGGAAAGAAAGTGACACATTGCGAGATATATCAATGTATCACCTTGCAGGTAGCCATAAACAGAAAGCACTGAAATAACTTAAAATATACTGGGTTCCTCTGAACATAAGCGTTCAAGAATACATGATGCATTCTCGTGAAACAGTCTGTTTAATTATAATATCATCTTTCTAACGTTAGGGAGCAGTTTCATCTCACTATTCTCAAAAGCGCTTAGAATTTTTCTATGTGCCATGAGTTCATCTCCAAATGAAGCAGTACTGGCAGAAAGTCAAGAACTCCCACTTTATCTTAGAAGAACATTACTTGCCAGAAAACATGTAATTAGATGTAATTTTTACAACACAAGTATGACAAATAAAATACATCTACTATTTGTCGAATGCTTATTTAATAGATCCTGGTCAAACAAAGATAATCTACATATGATCGATGCCTATTAGTATAAGCTCCAATATCAGAGGTTTATTGAGTCTTGTGATACATTTCCGCTTTTGAATTTTGAATATTTAATAACAAATATATAAGTAATATTTCCGTGTTATACTCAACTTCCACCTGCTACTAAAGCTATATTGCAATCCATCTTGGAAGATTTCAAAGACGACACACATATATACAGATGGTTCAAAATGTACTCAAGGAACTGGTTGTGCCACGTATGTCCAAAATAACTCAATATCTTGCAAGATTAGATTAAATAAGCTTACTAGCATATATACAGCAGAAAGTATCGTTATACAGGAAGCCATACAGTGGGTAGCTCATAACAATATCACAAATACGGTTATTTTATCAGACTCAAAAATCGGCGCTACTTTCAATGTTGAATCACCATTTACAATATAAAGACGCAATTATTTGCAACATAATTAAGTTGTTTAACAAATTAATGATAGACAAAAACAAGACAATGAGTTTTGTGTGGGTCAAAGGCCATAATGGCTTTTTTTATTTATTTTTTATTTCAACAACACCCCACGAGGACTTACAGCCTAAATACTATCGTACCGTGGGTGTCTACAAGAAGGAAAGAGGCAACTTCTTAATTCTGGACTTGAAGGTTTGGAGGAGTAGGAAAAACATGTGCCGGCAAGGAATTCCACAACTTGGAAGTCCTCGGGACAAAAGAGCGGGCATAACAAGATGTTCTATGTCTGGTGACCTAGACAGTAAAATGGTGCATTTGCTCTGTTGCGCTGGTAGATCGGTTTGGGGCAGCAGGTGGAGAAACTATGGAAGGAAGCTCCTCTGAGCAGTTCCCGTGCAGATATCTATAAAAGAGAAAGAGTTCACCAACGGCACGTCGGTGGGCAAGGGATGGCAGGTGAGGGTAGGATCACCGATGAGACGTATAGCTCTCTTTTGAATGGAGTCCAGGATAGCTAGTGTAGAAGCTGCAGCGGCACTCCAGATGTGGGAGCAGTATTCGAGGTTTGGCCTTATTTGTGAAGTATATAAGGTATAGAGATTAGCAGGTGAAAAGTATTTGCGAGCCCGGAAGAGGAAACCTAATTTCTCAGCAGCCGGTACTGCAATTGATGTGACATGTTCGTGCCAATTGAGATTTCGATCCACAAAAATGCCAACAAGTGAAAAGGACTCATTACTTTGAATAACTGGGTTGTTCATTGTGATGGGTCTAGGGCTGGTGTATCTCTTATGAAATAAAAATCAAGACTGAAAGTTGGTGGAGTTGAATTGTACAAGATTTCTCCAAAAAAATTTAGACTCCCCAGTCTAAATTTTTTTGGAGATCCACAGAGACAGAACCCTCCATGAGTCTGCGATCCTCATCTAATTGGGCTAAAGAGACAGGCTTAGGATATTGTATATTTGAGTGGAGGGTGCTGTCATCCGCGTAACTGTGAACTGGGTTGGATGTGCTAGAGAGGAGGTCATTGATGTGGAGAAGAAACAAAGTAGGGGCTAAAGCTGAACCTTGAGGGACTCATGCATTAATTGGATATAGTTTAGAGGAATGGCCATCCACGACAACAGAAATGCTCCGGTTGGAGAGGAAATTTGCTGTCCAGGTACAGAGTTTTGTTAGTAGGCCATAGACCAGACGTTTATTAAGCAGCGCTGCGTGCCAGACCTGATCTAATGCTTTGGATATGTCTAGAGCGACAATCTGGGATTCACCGTGTAGTTCAATAGACTTGCTGCAAGAATGGGTGACAAAGGAAAGGAGGTCGGCAGTTGGTCTGCGCTGACGGAATCCATACTACATGGCGTGTTTTTCAAGAAATTTTAGTAATTCGGTGTTTATATACTTTTCCATCACTTTAGAGACGACTGAAAGGAGAGAAATAGGCCTGTAGTTGCTAGGAAGCGCTTTGGATCCTTTTTTGGTGACGGGTTGTATTCCAGCAGTTTTCCAGTAACTAGGGAATATGCCTCTCTTATAAGATGTCTGAAACAGACCAGTCAGGACAGGAGCAAGTTCTGGTGCGAATTTTTTAAGAACAATTGCTGGGATCCCGTCAAGGCCAGAGGCTTTCCTGGTACTAAGAGAAGAGAGCATCTTTCGTACCTTTTTAGTTTTGAAAATGATATCCTTCATTTTATGCGCGACGTTGGGGACTGTTGGTGGTTGATCATTAGGAGGTGGGTTGAGAGTAGAATTGCCGGCGAACAACGAGGCAAAAAGTTTAGCCTTGCCCAGGGCGGTAGAAACAATTTCATCCCCTGAAACAAGAGGTGGGAACGTGCTCTTGCAGAAATTATTCCCACTAGATTTAGCAAGAGTCCAAAAGGGTTTGCTGCCGTTGGAGCTTGAGAGGACTTTGTTTTTGTGTGGTTACTAAACGAGTTTTTTGCCTCAGAAAGAATGCGGACATAGCGGTTTTTTGCGTCGTTAAGTGCTTGACAGTTTTCTTGACTGGGATTGTGTAGAAGCGTTTTGTGAGCTTTGACCTTTTCAGGTCTGGCCTTGTCACAGGATTTAGAGAACCAGGGCTTCTAAGTGGCTGAAGAGGTTTTCTGTGTACGTAGAATAAATAGTTCCTTGCCAGCTTGGATAATTTCGGTGACGTTTTATGAGATATCAGAGGGGTCGGGATGAGAGAAGCAGACAGACGTCCCAGTTCGCGAAGTTGTAGTGCCAAACGATACGTGGGTGCGATGACTGTGTGACCTCGGGTTGCATTGCGCAGGAAGCAGTGACCATGCCGTGGTCTGAGCGACCAAGGGGGGCGGTGACTGACATCTTAGAGCATTCAGGTTTTGTAGTAAGAAGGAGATCCAAGGGATTTGAGCTGTGTTGGGATGAGAGGAAAGTATGTAGGTTGCTAAACAATATTGGGTAAAGAATTGCTGACTGCAAAGGCCTCCGCTGCTCTCTCTTGTGGATCGGTTTTTTGAAGATCCTAGCCATTCCTTATTATAAACATTGAAGTCACCAAGAATAGTGACCTCGCAGGAAGGATATTCAGAAATCAGATGGTCGGTTTTTTCAGAAAGGTTGTCGAAGAGCTGGACAAAGTTGTTGTCGGAAGGTGACCGGTAAATGCAACAGATGAATTTAGTTGCCGCCCTGAGAGAAAGTATCATCCAAAGTATGTCTTTTCTTCCAGCTTCCAAATTGGGGAGTCTGGTGCAGGGTAGATTGCTACGGACGTATGCGCACACACCTCCATGCAATCTAAAGGAAGTAAGGAGCTCATACCCCGGGAAATTAAGGTGATTAGTGGCACTGATTTGGGTTTCGGTCAGGAAGTGGAGTTGGGGCCTATTAGCCTGGAGGAAATGGTGGACGGAGTTCAGGTTAGAATTTAGTCCACATATATTCGAGAAGGAGATATTATATCTTGATGCCGGCGCCCCCTGCCCTTTTGTACAAGGAGGGGCCATCATCATTTTTGCTTATAAGGGAAACCGACTCATACACCAGAACCGGATACCTCCGTTGGGACTTCTCCGGCCCCTTGATGTGATGGTAATCAAATGGTGGGCAGGCTTGCTAAAAGTCTGTAAACGAATATTCAAAAACTATGGATATGCTCACAATCACTGATCTTGACGCTTGTGCTAAAAGAGACTTGAGGCTAGAGTGGCAAAAGCAATGGTTCAAATATGTTGATAATACCACTAACCAGTATGCACTTATAGATCCTACTCTACTCAACAGAATTCCTTACATACAAGAACATGTTTCCAGATTTTACAGCACAACGATTACAAGATTGAAATTGAATCACGGGTGCTTTTCATCCCACTTTCATAAGATCGGCATCACAAATATTTCAAACTGCGCCTGTACAACTCTCATGTCGCGGATTTGAACCACATAACCGACGGATTTACGCCCTCTCCGAAGGGGGAAACGTGCAGACATGCAACTTGTTCAAATACAATGCCAGAACCTTAGTTGATGTTAATGTTAAAGTTTGTACTGAAAAAGTGAAAGGAGAACCTAGGGATCGAACCCAGTACCCTTCGGTTCAGAGGCAAACGTCATTGCCCCTGAATCACCGAGGCTCTTTTGGAGGGTGATCATTTCTTAAATCGCAACATTGGTCATGCAACACATTTTTGGCAAGCGTACTCAGCGTAGTTTTGATGATATAAATTAATTTTTTAAGTTGCCTTTGGCAAGAACGGAAACAATCGGCATTTCATGAAAATTATTTGGAAAAATGATAACATCTTACTTTATTGAAGGAGATGTTCAAATTCAACCCCTTGAGCTTCTTGGCAATAGTAAAGTATCTTGTCGAACTAATGAACCAAGTTTTGCAGTAAGCTGTTAGGCACTGGTTGAAAGGCAATCACAATTCGGTCTAACATCTGTTCGAAATTCGCATGTCGTTCGTTGTAAACAACGCTTTTTAAATTATCTCAGAGAAAAAAATCGAGTTGAGGCAAATCTGGAGATCTGGCTGGCCATTCACTGGCTCCTATTCATCAGTTAGAAAATGTCACATTAAGGTATTCCGTACCTCTCGACTGGAATGAGGTGGGGCGCCATCTTGTTGGAAGTAGACATTGGTGAAATTATTTTGAAACAATTCTCTGATACGGGACACAATATCTCGTAATAATCTTAGATAGCTTGGACCCGTTAACACAGAAGAAGGGTCCAATGACTAACAATTCCGGCCGATACGTTTAGTTTTTGAGGATATTGGGTATGAATTTCCATTCCATTCAATAGGGGTAACTGTCAGTCCAATGTCGACAATTACGTCTGTTTACACAACCATTAAGGCAAAAAGCAGCTTCATCAGAGAAAACAACCTAGTTTAAAAAAGTTCCTATTTTGTTGAATAATCTGAATTATTTGTTCACAAAATTTCATACTTCTATCAAAATTTTCTGCAAAAAGTTCTTGCAAGTTATGAACCTTATAGAGAAAAAACTTTTCCGATGCAAGATCCGCTGTACAGGACGTCTGGAGATCTCGTTCGTTCTAGCATGTTCAAATGCAGAAGTTTTGAAAATTTCTTGTACAGCAAGCAATACATCCAGCGTCTTTTCGTCCGAAGTAGCAGTTACAGGGCGGTCGGACTTGGGGCGATCTTTTACGCTCCCTGTCAATTTGTGGTGAAGTCTGCTTAACATACAAAGTCCCCACGTAGACTTTCTATTAGCCGCTTCTGGAGTACGGCTCACAATTGAATTCTAAAAATTCACACACGTGGGTTTCTTAAAATTTCCAGTTCACTGAAAATATTAACGTTAGTATGGGACTCCCGGTTATACCGGAAGTAGACGTCAACTTTCTTATTTCAAATGGAAGATGGTATTTTTTATTAGGAATCTAGATTGCTCGTCAAATTTTATGGTAGGTTTCACTAACATAGCATGTCATTTTTCTCAACAATTTTCGAGATATTTGACTTTTTTCAAAAATTTCTTAAAAAACATTGTTACGTTTACACACATGTATCTCTCTTATTTTTCAACCTGAAGAGTTGAAATTTTAAAGGAAAATTCCAAAATGCCACAAAATATTTGTAATTTACTAAAGCTAGTACAAGTTAGACAGGGTGTCCGAAATAGACCAGTCAATCGTGACAATTTTAAAACCTAATAATAACTCTCTTATTTTAAATAGAACACCCTATATTTTATAAGGTTAGTTCATGTACTTTTTATTGTTATTTCGATTGGTATCAGCATTCTCTATACCTAAGTCCCACCGATTTGAAGATATTTAAACATTATTTGCTATAAGAAATAATTATTAGTCAGTTTATCATTTTCCGACATAAGTAAAATATGCAACGATTTTTGAATATAACTTTTATTTACGAGGAGTATAATCGAATTATTAACAGAAGATGTCGTATGGTTGTAAAGAGATTTCCACATAAACACAGATCAACTAGTTACATGATCAGAATCCTACTAAGAAAATTCTAAGAATGGAGTGTTTCGTCCAAAATTTCATAAGAGTAAAGCATTATTAGGGAACAAAGAGATTTGTGTGTTATCACTTCACAATAAATTTGCACCGTTCACTTCGAGGCATTTGATGGCTCTTTTAATGATGGTACCCGTGGCTCTAGAAAGGTAATTTTGCTCCACTGCGTTGAATGCCTCTAATATTCTATCTATCACATCTTGTTTTGTAGTAGATGGTTCCTGGTAAATTTTCTTCTTAATGCACGCCCAGATACTAACATCTAGTGGAGTCAAGTCTGTGAGCGGGCCGGCCAACGATGAGAACCACCGTTAGCTACCCATTTGCCTTCAAATGTTTCCTGGAGTAGGTCGCTAACTATCTGTGAGTTGTGTGGTGGAGCTCCATCTTGTTGATATCAAACTTCTGCAGATTCGTGTTCATGCAAGGAGTTCAGCGCTGGTATTATTACTTGCTGCAGAATGCGACAATATCCAGGACCTGTGAATACTGCACGTTTAGCATTTGTTCTTACCTTTTTTTAGATCTTACTATTATTACTGATATGAATAAAAAGGGTCATATTTTCAAATTTAGTTTCAGTGAGTCTAATAAATATTTTAATAACATAATGTACTAATACGCAAATGAAATTTAATTTTGCTTAATATTATTGGTACCAACCTGTTAAGTTCTCATCATAAATCTTAACGGCAAAAATTCTATCTGAGCAAAATACATTGAAACTCCAAACAGTCCTGGAAATTTCGTTATCTAGTAATGTGAGGATTTTCGTCCTACCAATAGTGACTGTTGTGACGATTTAACATGCCCCTCTTTGAAAATTTTGACTCATCGCACCATATAATTTTTCTTGAGAAATTGTCATCTTCTTGAGTTTTCGAAAGATACTATTCGCAGAATTCTACACGCTGTGAAAAATCCCTAGGTTCGAAATGGTGTATTAAAGTGAACGAAAATGGTGTGCATTTGTTAATTTTTAGAATTCTGTGACTAGTTCCTCTTGAAAGATGCAAATTTCTACTGCAGTCTGTGATTAACACATGCGGATAAGCAATAAAAATGCCAAAACATTTATTTGCCTCCCTTCATTGCCCAATAGCGGTTTGTTTTTATTACCTTCTGAACGAAACGTTCCATTCTCAGAACAATGTCTCCATAGTCTTCTGATTATGTCAGGAGTGGGTCTATGTCTGTCTGGAAATCTCTCTGCAAACACACGACATGTTCTGCTAACAATTCCATTAAACTCCCCGTAAATAATAATTACATTTAAAAAGTCATAATTTGAGTAATTGAAGTGTGCCATTATTGTGGAAAATACTCTTATTAAAATACAATTGACAAACGCACGTTGCAGTACAACCATTAGGTTTACTGTAGGAAGAAGACGTTTAAAATTTTAACCTCCTAGGCAACCTGATAAACTGACTGATAATTATTTCTTATCGCAAATAATGTTTAAATATCTTCAAATCGGTAGGACTTAAAAAAGGTAAAGGTAAGATGCTTACTGGCAATTAGGCCATTGCTGACCCTTTTTGATCATCTAAACTAACCTACCCTCCACCTTGAGCTCGATCTCAACGACGACAGTGATTTGAAAAATTATCCGCCGCCGGTAAGTCTCGAACCGTCGAGTCCGTATTGGAAAGTCATCGACTTTCCCGCACGGCCACGGAGACGCTAATCGGTGGGACTTAGGTATAGGGAATGCTGATATCAATCGAAGGAACAATAAAAATTACATGAACTAACGTTGTAAAATATAGGGTGTTCTATTTAAAATAAAAGAGTTATTAGGTTTTAAAATTGTCACGATTGACCGGTATATTTCGGACACCCTGTCTAACTTGTACTAGCTTTAGTAAATTTTAAATATTTTGTGGCATTTTAGAATTTGCATTTTAAAATCTCAACTCTTCAGGTTGAAAAATAAGGGAGATACAGGTGTGTAAATCTGAGAATGTTTTTTAAGAAATTTATGAAAAAAGTCAAATATCTCGAAAATGGTTGAGAAAAATGACATAATATGTTAGTGAAATCTACCATAAAATTTGACGATCAATCTAGATCCGTAATAAAAAACACCATCTTCTATTTGGAATGAGAAAGTTGACGTCTACTTCCGGTATAACCGGAAGTCCCTTACTAACGTCAATATTTTCAGTGAACTTAAAATTTTGAGAAACCCACGTGCGTGAATTTTGAGAATTCAATTGTGAGCCGTACTCCAGAAACGCCTAATGGAAATTCTACGTGGAACACCCTGTAAACCTGTTAAGGGGTGGGCGGTCAGGGTGAACCTCATTGAATAAATGACAAACGTCTTCATCATTACCACCATAACGGATCATCATTAAAACTTCGATACCTTTTTGTTCACTTAGGTGAGCCATGAGCCATATCAGAAAAAAGTAAATGAAGTAAATTAACAAAAAACTCTGGACGCAGCAAGTGCGGTATGGTAGTGAATTTTCATTAAAATGTTTTATTGCCAATATGTGTGTTTTCTTTTTATTTAAGAAAGCAGGCATAAATTTTGGTTACCAGTATAACCTATATAGTAAAAACAATGTGCCATGTTTCATAAAAATAACTTTATTGTGTGAAAATGTACAAAAAGGTTCAAAAGTCAACTCAAAGTTTTCCCGGAAAAACTCGTTTCTTGGTCAACCTTATAGGTTAATAGCAAATTGGGCTGTTCAAATATGAAGCATTTGATCAAAATTTGCTACCATAAAGCACTTGCTGCATCTAGAATTTCTGTCTTACAAACATACATTATATTTCGATAAAAAATACAAACATGCAATAACATAAGCCGTGTTTGATTAAAAAAAAAAAGAAAATTTGTATCACTAACGACTTATGGGCCACCCTGTGATTGTAGAAATATTTTTTAAGATGTAGCTCAAGACACCCTATAATTAATATATACAAAATTTTTTCATATATTGTATAATAACTGATATATTGAACTTTATTTATTTTTTACGAAAATTCGACAAAAATTATATACCATTAAACGATAAACTCTAAAGCTACTGACAAAGCATCAGAGAAAGGGTCTATTTCAAAGGAATTTTCTGGAAACATTTTAGTAAAATGAAGTACAATGACGGTTGAAACTAAGACTTCAGGGTTTCAAAACATCCTTCTTGAGACATTTGATTTCCATAGTCCGTATTAAATTCAAGTTATTTGCCTAAATGTTGCCGATTTTGACGTTTTAAATCGCCACTTTGACGTTTTGAGGAAAACCCAAATTTATTTTTCTTTAAATGCCTATAACTTTTTTGTCTTTTGACCTACATAGCTAAATTTTAGTAGGTAACTTACCTATAAGGATGTAAACCCGCGTACCAAATTTGGTTGCCCTTACTTTGTTAATTCCGGAGATATATATTTTTTTCGAAAGAAAACACAAAATTTTCCGGGAAAACCTGGGCAGATTTTCCTGGCTAACGAACTTATCCAAGCCATTTGCAAAAGGAATTTATTATTGTGATACATATATATATATATATATATATATATATATATATATATATATATATATATATATATATATATATATATATATATATATATATATATATATATATATAAACATATAAAAATTGAAACTGACCCCGGATACGTGTTCTGGGGGGCCTAATTAGCGCTCATTTGAAGAAATTGTTTCAAAATTCAAAAGTCCAGATCTCCTCATAAGTGAATTTTTTTTAAAGAAAATTCACTAAAAACAATGATGTTTTATTATTTTATTAGTTTTATTATTTACGAACCAAAACGCTTGCCACTGCAGGCTAATAATTTTGATAAAACAGATTTTCTAGGTGAAATTATTAAAGTGTAGCTTGTATTATCGCTTAAATAAATTATGATAAGGACTCGTATTTTAGGCTTTATTGGACGGAGATAAAATTACTTGAATAGTATTTATTTTACTTCATGTATTTTCATATAAAGCCGATTGTTTTTGTTCTAGCCAAACGTAACTTTAAACAGTCTTGACGCAGCAAGTGCGTTATGGCAGCGAATTTTCTTTAAAATATTTTTAAAAGCAAATGTCTTTCTTTGATGAAAGCAGGCATCAAACTTGGTTGCCTATATAGTAGAAACAATGTACCATATTTCATCGAAATAATTTTATTGTTTAAAAATATATAAACATTTTTCAAAAGTCTGGATGCAGCAAGTGTGTTATGGAAGTGAATTTTCATTTAAAATGTTTTTAATAGCAAATGCGAGCAGGCATCAATCTGATTACCGGTATAGCCTATGTAGTAGAAACAATGTACTATATTTTATCAAAATTACTTATGGTTTGAAAATATACACACATTTTCCGAAAATAAACTTAAATGTTGGTTTTCTAACCAACAAAGCTTACGTTAATAGCAAATTGAGTTATTGAAATTTGAAGGATTTAATAAAAATTTGGTAAATTTGCAGATTATTTCCTGAACGCTTTTCAAGAAATTGTATTCAGAAACATTACTAGGACCCCACCTGGATGCACAAACCACAAGAAAAATTTCTTGTTCACACCCCCCAAGGAAGTTACGGGACTGGGAGTGAATAGAGGTGCTGGGCGGGGTAGGTGGTAAAAAGGAAATATGAGCAGAAAATGCGAAGAAAACTGCTTAAAAGCTGTCTATTTGAAGCCATATCTCCATTAAATCCTGCCTACCCCGCAGAGCACACCTATTTGCCCCAGGTCACGTAACTTCCTTGTGGGGTATGAACAAGAAGTTTTTCTTGTGGTTTATGCAACGAGGGTGGTTGTATGCACACGAGGTGGGAAGGAAAATGCCTACGACGAATCGGACACCCCCCCCCCCCCTTTTCGTTCGACTTGCGGCGGGGGGCTGTGGGTGGCTGCTTCGTCGTGGGGATTTTCCTCCCCCCTCGCGTGCATACAAGCACCCTCGCTGCATAAACCACAAAAAAAAGTCTTGTTTCTACCCGCCAAGGAAGTTACGGCACCTGGGGGGATAAGGGTGCTGTGCGGGGTATGCAGGGTTTAAGGGGGATATGGCTTCAAGATGTGAAAAAGACAGCTTTCAAGCCGGTTTTATTCGCACTTTCTGCTCATATTTCCTTTTTACTACCTACCCCGCTCAGCACCCCTACTCACTCCTGGTCCCGTAACTTCCTTGGGGAGTGTGAACAAGAAATGTTTCTTGGGGTTTGTGGATCCAGGGGGGGATAGGCAGGTTTCTGAAAACAGTTTTTTGAAAAGCGTTCCGGAACTAAACTGCAAATTTACCGAAAATTAGCTACCAAAACGCACTTATTGCGTCCAGATTTTTTTCTTACAAACGCATCATATTTCGATAAAAAATGCAAAAATGCATTAACGAATTTGTTCTACGAAAATTAGCTAAAAAAAATTATAGACCGTTAAACCATAAACTTCACTAAACCCGCAACTTAACTAAACCAACTACTGCCAAGCATCAGAGAACTGGTCTATTTGAAATGAATATTCTGTAAATATTTTAGTAAAATGAAGGGCAGTGACGGTTGAATCTGAAGCTTAAGGGTTTTTTTTTTTTTTTTTGTTCCCTCAGGGCTCGTCCGCGGCCTTGCCGCCCCGATAGCACCGCAACCCTTGGTTGATTGTGCATACCCCTAGTCTTACTCCACCCATTCCAAAATCACTGTGCCTTGAACTAGTCTGCACAGCGATTGGTAGGGTGAAGTTTTATATTGCTCTGTCTCCGGTCTAGAGTGACCGTAGATCAGTTGTCTTTTCCGGTCCAGAGCTATACACTCGCACAAGATGTGCTGGGCTGATTCCTCCCCCTCGCCGCAGAGTCTGCATGCGAGGTCCCCTTCGAACCGCCCCATTTTATGTAGGTGTTTCTTGACGGCCATGTGTCCCGTCAAGAGACCTGTTGTGTTTCTGAGCTGTCCTCTGCTAAGGTTTAGCAGCTCCACAGCTCTCTTTGAACTGGGTCCGTCAATTATTGACTTCCCATGTCTGAGCCCTGGACAGTCCGCCCAGTACACCTTGTGTTGGTTTCTGACCCAGGACTTAATGGTTCCCCTGGCAGTGCTCTTTGACACGCCCAGAGCCGGTTCTGGTCCCATAAATGGTTCTGCTGACCCCCTCTTTGCGAGACTGTCAGCTTCTTCATTGCCTTTGACCCCCGAGTGACCCGGCACCCAGATGAGGGTCACCTCATTCTGCCCAGCCAGGTCGCTCGTCTCGTCTCGGCACTCACTCACCAGCCAGGAATTTACCCGTGGGCTACTTAGTGCCTTAAGGGCTGCCTGGCTGTCTGTGGCTATGAGGATCCGCTTGTTGGTGTAGCCCCTCCTCTTGTTCTCCCGCACACAGTGCATGATGGCGTACATCTCGGCCTGAAACACCGTTGCATGGGCTCCGAGGGAAATACTGTGACTTACCCTCGGTCCTTCCGAGTAAACACCTGCCCCCGTCCCACGCTCCCCGCCAGATCCGTCCGTGAACCAGACGAGCGCGTCCCGTGGTATGCCCGGTGTCTCCTCCCGCCATGCCCCGCGATCAGGGATTTCCACTGTGAAGTTGTTTTCCCTGCACATTCGCGGGCTCGCGAAGTCTGACCTCATTTCAAGCATGGGTTCCTTCACGATCTCCTGAATTTTGCAGTGGCCCCTGAAGCCTGGGTTGATCTTCAGTCTACCATTTCAGGCTAGTCTGTATAGTCCTAGCCTGGCCTCTCCCATAATAACGAAGTGTAGGGGGGGTAGATCCAGCAACACCTCCATGGCGGCTGTTGGGGTTGAAGACATGGCCCCTGTGATGCCTAGGCAAGCCATCCTTTGGATCTTGCCTAGTTTTTGTTTGGCACTGGATTGTGTCACCTTAGGCCACCAGACCAGTGCCGCATATGTAAACGATGGTCTGACCACCCTTGTGTACAGCCAGTGGGCCATACTAGGTCTTAGTCCCCACGTTTTTCCATATAGCCGCCTAGTGACGGCTAAGGTCATGACTGCCTTACGCAGTATTTTTCCAATGTTAGCTTAGAGTCCAATACGACCCCAAGATATTTTACCTCCCTGGCCATTGGAACGCTCCTACCGTATAGAGTGAGAGTTCTGTGGCTTTCACACTTCCTCCTCCTCGTAAACGGCACGACGGTTGCTTTCTCGGGGCTCACCCCGAGCCCTTGATCAACCGTCCACCCTTCCACCACTTTCAGTGCAGTCTGCATACGCTCCCACACTGCCTGTGTGACCTTTCCTCGGACTATGATGACAATGTCGTCCGCATAGCCCTGTACCTCATACCCCCCTCCCGAGAGCCTCCCCAGCAGGCCGTCCACGACTAGACACCAGAGCAAGGGAGACAGAACGCTCCCCTGCGGACACCCCGCCGCGACCCCCGCCAGCAGAGTCCCTCCCGCGAGTGAGGTGAACACCGCCCTGTCCCTGAGCATGGAACCGATCCACCTGCAGCAGGTCTCCTCTATTCCACGCTCCCGGGCAGCTGCCAGAACCGATCCGAACGAGGTGTTGCTAAAGGCCCCCTCTATGTCTAGGAAGGCCCCCAGCGCCACCTCCTTGTTCTCCAGCGTATTCTCCAGTTTCAGCACCAGTTGGTGCAGTGCTGTTTCTGTTGAGAATCCTGCTCTGTATGCATATTGTCCGCAGTGTAGAGGATATGCTTCCAGTACACCGCCCCTAATGTGCCGGTCGAGCAGTTTTTCCACTGTTTTCAGCAAGAAGGACATGAGACTTATTGGCCTCAGGGACTTTGCCTGGTCTGTTGGACGCCCAGGTTTAGGAATAAATACAACCCTGGCCAGTCTCCATGCCCTCGGAATGTACCCCAGAGCCAGGCTGGCCCTCATAATGAGGGTAAGCACCGGCGCCAGTATATCTATCCCCTGTTGGAGCATGATGGGCATTATTCCATCAAATCCCGGCGATTTGTATGGCTTAAAGCTGTTAATGGCCCATCTGATTTTGCTCCAGGTAACCACCTCTTTAGCGACTGTCCAGTCTACTCTAGATGCCCGCCTATAAGGCGCCTCTATTTCTGAGTGTTCCCAGTCCGGAGGTGATTGGTTTATTATGTTACAGCCGGGGAAGTGCGTCTGGAGTAAAATTTCCATAGTTTCCTCCCCCGAGCTTGTAAAGCCTCCCGTGGGTGTTCTAAGGGAGCCTATGTTAGTCTGAGGGCCCTTAGACAGGATCTTGTGTAGTCGAGCACTCTCGGACGTGTTTTCCACTTCTTCGCAGTGCCTCCTCCACGACTCCTTCTTGGCGTCCCTCAGTCTTTTGTTATAGGTCGAGAGGGCCTGTCTATATTCATCCCATGCTCCCGACCTTTTGGCCGCGTTAAACAGCTTACGAACCTGCGTCCTCCTTTGCCTGAGGTCCTCGTTCCACCATGGGACGTTCCTGGTGGACACCCTCATTTTCAGGGGGCAGTAGGCGTTATAGGCCGAGGTAATTGCGTCTCGCAATTGGACTGCTGCAATCTCGAGGTCTATTGAATCCCTTATGGCCCTCTCAACCCCCCGCAGTTCCACAGCTAGGTCTGCCCTGTAGGCTTCCCAGTCCGCCTTGCGGGGGTCCCGGTACCATACCGTTTCTCTTTCGACTTTGGCGATTTCAAACCGGATGTATCTGTGGTCTGAGCTACTCACTTCCCCAGACACAGCCCAGCTTTTAACAAAGTCACCCAGAAACTGGGTGGAAACTGTTAGGTCTAAAACTTCCTCACGCCGTGTTGTGACGAATGTCGGTTTATTACCTCTATTCAATATGTCTAAATTAAATTTCATAAAGAATTGTAAAAGTGCCTCACCCCTAGAGTTTGTGTCCGAGCTACCCCACAACTCATGGTGCGCATTCGCATCCATGCCGATGATGGTCTGCCATCCACCTGCTCTGCTACCCACCATCAGCTGCTCCAATTCGTTGGGTGGAGGAGGGTCCGTGCTGTCCCCTGGCAGATAGGCTGACGCGACAGTAATGTCCCTCAGCCCATCCGCTCCTCCGCATCGGATTTTGATCGTTGCCAGGTCCCTGGAACAGAAATTCATTAGAGGGAGAAACTCTATCCCTTCCCTGACAAAAATGCAGGCCCTCGGATTCTCGCTGGACCTGCTGTAGATGAGCTTTCCATTAGCTCCGCCGAGTCCTTTGATCTCTCCTTTGTAGGAGTACGGTTCCTGGATGAGGGCCACATCCGTGTTCCTCAGAGCCATTAGTAGTCCGGCCGTGGCTGCCCTACTGTGTTGGAGGTTGACCTGAAGGAACCTAAGTCCCATTAACCCTTAATTGCTTCCCCAGTGGGCGGAAGCTAACCCTTCCCATGCCTTGAAGGAGGTTCCTTCAAGGGCTCTATAAGATGTCGGGTCGATCGAGAAGGCGAGCGTCTGTCCTTTCTCCTCTGCCTTCCTGCTTAGAACCGACCAGTGTTGCGTCCCCAGTTCAGGGTTCTGGATCTTAAGTCTGCTGATCACCGTCTCCTGCGGGACGGTGTCAGGGATCCGTACGAGGACCTTGCGTCTCTTTGGGAGTTCCTTGGGCTCGACGGCTGTCAAGTCCGCCCCCTCCCAAATCTGACCGAGGCCCCCGATCGTTTTCCGCAGCCAGTCCCGCGACTGCGGGCCGGCACAGGTTATCCAGAGGATGCCCCCCGTCAGGCGCGTCCGGTGGAACTGAGGCGGGCTCTCCCCTTCCTGAAGAGAGTCCACTGCAGCTACCACCGCAGCCTGGATCAGGTCCGCCTTCCCCTGGTCTAGCGTGACCTCAGGATGGCGTCTGTCAATCACCGCCATCCCGAGGCCCTCCGCAGCCTCCCTGTAAGAGCCAGTCTGCGCCGGTGTTCCGGCCTTAGTTCCTTTGGGAGGTCTGTCTGTAGTAGGCGTGCTAGAGCCAGAGCGCGGCGTCTTCCGACTCGCACTCTCCTCTTGCGCCTTTACAGGCACCCTGGCCCTTTTGGAACGTCTGTCTGTAGTGGGCGTGCTAGAGTTCGAGCGCGTCCTCTTCTGACCCGCACTCCCCTCTTGCGCCTTTACAGGTTTCTCGACCGTCCAGGTCCCGGCCGCCATTTTTTGCGCCCTCCGGAGCTTCTTTCTTTGCGCCCCGGAAAGACGCTTGGACTGCCGGGGCAGTCCCTCTACTCTAACAGTAGAGTCCTCACTGGTGGAGGGGCCCCCGGAGTCCGCGGAGCTCGCCGCCCTCCGGTGGGACCCAGCCTCCAGCTTGGGTGTCGGGGACAGGTCTCTGGCCGAAGCTACCCCCTGATCCCCCGTATCTACGCCGGTCGTGGGACCTCCAGAGTCCGCTGCCGCACCCTGGCTCGTCTCCGTTTCCGGGATAGACTCAAGGCTCAAGTCTGTAGCCGGAGCCACTCCTCGAGCCTCATTGGTTTTGGTTTTATATGCATTTATAATCTTCATGTTGTTCCCACGAGAATGGGGGAAATACTGTCCACACCATCAGAACCCCCTGTGTGATGCAAGGCGGGTTACTCTGGAGGGTTGCCTGGTACTCCAGAGGTTCCGTTCACGACACCATCGCCCTGGTGCCATCCATCCATAGGCACGGGTCACGTGACATCGTAGATTGGGGGAGTTTAGTTCGACCTCCTTGTCTAGATCCGTCATGTTTAGTTATTAGCAGGGTCACCTCGTGCAGGATGCGGATTTTTACCGCGCATGACGGTCTTGGGGAAAGCTTCATCGGGAGTTTATGTTGTTATTTCCACTTCCTCAGCTTGCCCCCTGGAGTCCTTTGGCCCGCGACTCCTTAACCCCAGCTTAAGGGTTTGCAGAACACTCTTCTTGCAACATTTTTATTTCACAATCGGTATTTGTTTCACGTTCTTTGCCTAAACATTGCCAATTTTGACGTTTAAAATTGCGAGTTTGACGTTTTGTGGAAAACTGCAAAGTTTGTTTCTTTAACTGCCCATAACTATTTTTTCTTTAAAGCTAGAGACCTAAATTTTAGCACATAGTTCACTCTTTATAATACAAACACGCGTACCAAATTTGGTTTCCCTTACTTTGTTATTTACGGAGATATCTTTTTTTTTTTTAGAAAGAAAACACAAATTATCCGGGAAAACCTGGTCCGATTTTCGTGGCTAACGAATTTCTCCAAGCCACTTGTAAAAGGAAGGTACTCACCAAATTTGATCAAGATCGGTCCATTATTTTTTGAGTTATCGGTCGGATATATATATATATATATATATATATATATATATATATATATATATATATATATATATATATATATATATATATATATATATATCTCCTCATTAGCGAATTAAAAAAAAATCGCTAATAATAAACACCATAAAAAAGTCCGCTGAATGCGCTTTCAAAAATGTGACCGATGTTGCTATTTAATAATTTAAAGGATTGTCACCCTCCAACAAATAGGTGCGTCACAAAATGTCGATAATGCCCCGAAATAGTCGCAAATAGTCTGTTATGCAATCCTACAAATTTTGAGTCCGATAAAAAAAATTGGCAAAATCAATCAAACATCCTGTATCTTAATAATTAGAGATTATGGACATAGGTCCATCGTTAGTAATAACGATAAGTGCTATGGAATCGCCAAAGTGACCTACATATGGAGGTGAAGTATGTACACTTACCAATAAATCACCTTGTATAAGAGCGACCCGCGTAACAAATTTGGCTACAATTGCTTTGTTATCGTCTGAGAAAACCCAGCATATTTCAGGAAAAACTGGTCGAACTTTCCTGGCCAATAAACTATCTAAGCCATTTAACTGCCCAGCTATAACCAAATTGAAAGAAGTGCTGCCTGCTGACAAAACATTTTGACCGTGGTGATGACCTGTTAAATATTCTTACTCTGGAATTTTTATGTGTGCTAACTATTACTCAATAATATTTAAGTGTCATTTATTTGACTTAAAATATGCACACTCGATTTGCGTAAACGTTAAAAATTCAGTTGTTTAAACCTACACGTATCATATGATCATAATAAAGAAGCTAAATGGTAAAAGTGTTTCAAAATTATAATCGTCCGTCTAAAAGTTATTGTTTATTGTTATGAGATTCAATAATGTTACCACACGAATGGGCGAGTAAACTGGTACATGCTTATTAAAATAAGAAGAATAAACAAAGATTATACAACGGTTTTTTTTTCACACCGATGTCTATCTTTGTCTGGAGAAATGCATGCACTTTTCGGACAGACAACAAATGTTAACTTTCTCATAGTGGTCTTTGGGTAACATTAAGATTAGGTTTTCTCCGAAACCACTTCCGCAAATCAGATCGTCTACATATACATCACATCAGTAATAGAACAAGAAATGGTACCTATTAAAATAAAATCGAATACCACGGATAACATAAAAGTGATGTACCGTGTAAAACCGCATTAATAACATACTGGCTGCCACAAAAAAAAAGCAACCTGATATATACAGACTGTTTCAAAAAGGATGGTCTATGTTACAGGTGCACATTCAGCACACAAAAATAAAACTATTTTTTCATATAAATATGGGTCCGCGAAGGCCTAGTTTTTTAAATACAGCGTGTTAAAGTTATTTGTTTTTGTCAGTTTTTCACGAATAAATCCGAGTCAAATTAAAATTTTGTCGTGAAAATTGGCATGTGGCGGTTTTCGAGGGCAAGAAATTAAAATATGTTATTGTTAATAACACTGCTGGCAGAGGGCGCCACCTGTAAGACTATGCTTGCATTCAATTGGCTATAATTTTTTGACACCCAGTAATATCGACCTACCGTATAGCTACATTGTAGCCCTTATCAATTGTAAGCAAAACATGTATACTTGATTTAAATCTCTCAGACACACCATTTTCGAGATATTTCAATTTTTGTATGTCGATGTCGCTCAAAAAATTCTGCGACAAATCATAGGAATAGATTTTTCACCTTTTAATTGCTATCAGCATGTATAAACTTACTTTTCTCATTATCTAGTTAAATATTAAAATCTTACCAGAAAAAAGAACTGACAAGTCACAATCATTAAGATAAAATAAAAAGCCATGATAACAAACTATTTTTAAGTAATTAATTGTATTGTCCGTAATTTTTCTAATTAAATATGGAAATCTTTACAAACAATGAACTAACAGACATGCATGTTTATTCACGGGCTTTTGGTAACTGTTATGAGGCGAAACGACTGTATGAAGAAGCTTTCCCAAATCGGAGAATTCCAGACAGAAGGATGTTTCAACGGATTGACATCCGTCTGCGAGAAACATGTACATACTTACATTATCTAATACATCGATCTGTCTCTTTCGAATATAGTATATTTTTTTACCAGGTACCCTGAATAAAATTACTGCTGATCGGGGCAGACCACGAAGTGCACAAAATCCTGATTTTGAAGAGGCTGTTCTGGATGAAATTGAACAAAATTCAAAAATACTAGTACTAGGGAAATGGCAAGTCATCTGGGAGCATCCAATGCAACGATATGGTGAGTTGTTCACGAGAAACAATTGCGTCCATATTAGATCCAACGTGTGCAGGCACTATCGCCTGAAAGAGATTTTATACATCGCCTACAATTTTGCCAATGATTTCTTCAACATAATAATGTAGAGAACTTGTTGAATTGTGTATTGTTCACTGACGAGTCTGGATTTAGGCGCGACGGGATCGTCAATTTTCGTAACAGCCATATTTGGACTGACGAAAATCCCCACACAGTTTTTGAAAGGCATCATCAACAGCGATTTTCCTTAAATGTATGGGCTGAAATTGTAGGGTGTAATTTGATAGGACCAATTTTTTTACCTCACAGACTTAATGCTACAACTTATCTTGAATTCCTGCAAAACCAACTAAATGGGTTATTAGAAAATGTACCTCTTGACATAAGACATAACCTGTGGTTTATGCATGACGGACCCCCCCCCCACATTTCGCCCTAAATGTCAGAAATTACTTTTGGACGCATATGGATCGGACGCGGTGGACTTCAGCCATGGCTGGCTCGATCCCCTGATTTAAATCTTATGGACTTTTATTTATGGGGGCATATCAACAGTATTGTTTATGAAGCAAATGTTGAAAATGTTGATGATTTGCAGCAAAGAATTGTACTTGGATGCGAAGAAATTAGAAATACACAGAAATATTTCACAGAGTACGACGTTGTATGCTCCGCAGAATACGAAAGTGTATTGAAGTGGCCATTTTGAACATTTATTGTAGTCAGGTATCATAAACTGTTATAAACTTTTTGTATTTGTTGTTTTATTTGTTGTTAAAATTTACAATTTAAATCAAGTATACATTTTTTGCTTACAATTGATAAGGGCTGCAACGTAGCTATACGGTAGGTCGATATTACTGGGTGTCAAAAAATTATAGCATAGTCTTACAGATGGCGCCCTCTGCAAGCAGTATTATTAACAATAACATTTTTAATTTCTTGCCCTCGAAAACCCCCACATGCCAATTTTCACGCCAAAATTTTAATTTGACTCGGACTTATTCCTGAAAAACTGACAAAAGCAAATAACTTTAACACGCTGTATTTAAAAAACTAAGCATTTGCGGAGCCATGTCTATATAAAAAAATAGTCTTATTTTTTTGTGCTGAATGTGCATCTGTAACATAGACCATCATTTTTGAAACACCCTGTATATAGGGTAAAGTTTTACATAGGAATATCTAGAAAACGGTTAATTTTTTTTGTGAAATTTTGGTGAAGTAATGTGGAGACGGGTGGATATATTTAAATATATTTTTGACATTAACTCCCCTCCTCTTTGATCGGCGGGGGGTAACTTTGGTTTCTTTAATTGGGGTGATGTACTTTTTTTATTTTATAAAGTTCAAATCTACGTAAAAAACTAGCTTTGTGCGCATGCAAAAACTTGTTTGCTCTTTCGGTCACGAACTTATCGTTTATTAAGTTAAAATAAGAAGCTCGATGGTTAAGGGGTAAGAACGTGTGCCTCTGAACCGAAGGGTACTGGGGTCGATCCCAGGGTACTCCTTTCACTTTTTCAGTACAAACTGCAACATTAACATCAACCGAGTTTCTGGCAGTGTATTTGAGCAAGTTGAATGTCTGCACGTTCCGCCCTTCGGAGGGGGCGTAAAGCCGTCGATCCCGTATACATGCGATGTTGGGCACGTTAAAGATCCCGACCGTCCTTACAGAAAGGCAGGGGTTCAGCAAAATGTTCAGGATAGTGAGGTGAAACTGCTCCCTTGCGTAAAATGTTATATGTTTATATATATATATATATATATATATATATATATATATATATATATATATATATATATATATATATATATATATATATATATATATATATATATATATATATATAAATACTCAACAGTAGGTAATGCGGCACTTTGAGCAGACAGTGACGTCACAGGAAGTGACGTCACGGCGCCGGCGCCACGCCCTGGCGCCGGCGCCACGCCCCGGCGCCGGCGCCACGCCCTGGCGCCGGCGCCTGCACTGGCGCCTGCCCTGGCGCCTGCCCCGGCCCCGGCGCCTAGCCACGCCCCGGCGCCGGCGCCACGCCCTGGCGCCTACCCTGACGCAGGCGCCTGCACTGGCGCCTGCCCTGGCGCCTGCCCCGGCCCCGGCGCCTAGCCACGCCCCGGCCCCCGGCGCCAAGCCCCGGCGCCTGTCCCGGCGCCCAGCCACGCCCTGGGCCAGACAGTCACATCCGTGTTATTCTGCATTCTAAGGTCATTGACCTGTCTAGGAAACTGTGACGTCACACGACTTGGGCCAGACAGTCACATGCAAACATTTCAAAGTGTCTAACCTATTACTTCAAATTATTATATTTTGAAAAAAACCATTTGGTGCAGGTGAGTTTCGAACCCGGGGCATTCAGATGGGAGGCAACGATGCTACCCGTTGAGCTAAGCAGACGCTTATTAATTTATTGTTTTAGGTTGGTATATATATATACGACTACAAACAAACCATACATGTAACATAATTAAAGTTTATTATTAGACAAATGGATGATTTACAAAATAATGTTTAATATTAGAGGCGGAACCAAAACGGAAGAACCAAAATGGCGGAATGAAAGATGGAAGCCTGTGATACCTTAAGCTGACATTATAAAAATGGCGGCTTTCTTTCTTAAAGAGAAGGAAGTTCAGAAACAAAATAGACAACAGGTTCAACCGTGAGATGTACGATGGAACCAATACATGCACGGTGTTAAGGAGGCCAAATCAAATTGGAATATACAATAAAATGGCCACTTCCGGTCTAAACTTTAAATCGTTATATCTTTTGAAGGACAAGTGATAGAAATGAACTGACTTTAAAAAATGTATGTTTCATAACAAGGTCTACAAGAAACTGAGATAAAAAACTTTAAACCCTTATCGCGGAAGATCCGTGAGACGTACGCAGGAACCAATACATGCACGGTATTAAGGAGGCCAAATCAAATTGGAATATACAATAAAATGGCCACTTCCGGTCTAAACTTTAAATCGTTATATCTTTTCAACGACAAGTGATAGAAATGAACTGACTTTAAAAATATATCGTTTCATAACAAGCTCTACAAGAAAATGAGATAAAAAACTTTAAACCCTTATCGCGGAAGATCCGTGAGATGTACGATGGAACCAACACATGCACGGTGTTAAGGAGGCCAAATCAAATTGGGATATACAATAAAATGGCCACTTCCGGTCTAAACTTTAAATCGTTATATCTTTTCAACGACAAGTGATAGAAAGGAACCGACTTCAAAAATGTATGTTTCGTAACAAGCTCTACAAGAAAATGAGATAAAAAACTTTAAACCCTTATCGCGGAAGATCCGTGAGATGTACGAGAGAACCAACACATGCACGGTGTTAAGGAGGCCAAATCAAATTGGAATATACAATAAAATGGCCACTTCCGGTCTAAACTTTAAATCCTTGTATCTTTTCAACGACAAGTGATAGAAAGGAACTATCTTCAGAAATGTATGTTTCGTAACAAGATCTACAAGAAACTGAGATAAAAAACTTTAAACCCTTATCGCGGAAGATCCGTGAGATGTACGCTGGAACCAATACATGCACGGTGTTAAGGAGGCCAAATCAAATTGGAATATACAATAAAATGGCCACTTCCGGTCTAAAACTTTAAATCGTTATATCTTTTCAATGGAAAGTGATAGAAAGGAACCGACTTCAAAAATGTATGTTTCGTAACAAGGTCTACAAGAAACTGAGATAAAAAACTTCAAACCCTTATCGCGGAAGATCCGTGAGATGTACGATAGAATCAATACATACACGCTGTTCAGCAAAGCAAACTCTATAAGCATATTCAATAAAAATGTTACTTCCGGTAGACACTTCCGGTATAGCTATTCTTAGAGCTACATACATGTGTGACACATCAAAATAATCGTCTTGTTGAACAGAAGAAATATAATATTTAAGTAAGTTAGAACAAGCTGTATTAACACCTAAAACCAACACACACTCTCTTGTACAGGCTGATTACCCTGCCATCCAATTGTTAGTAAGGTTATGTTTGTATTTGTTATTTGAATACAAACAGACATAATAAGAAGAGTGTACTTACATACAGCAAGACACGTCATCCTTGTTTCACGACTTAACACATACTGAACAAGTGTCTCTCTCTCTTGTATTGAGGAAACAAACTGATGTAAGAGAGAGGGGGTCTTACAAAGGATAAACAACGTTTTTTACAGTTGTTAACCTTACAGAAAGGGGTTAATAAAAATGCAACAAAATAAAAATAAAACAACTGATTTACATACAATAAAAATTTATTAGGATTAATTAAGTTGTACATATTGATACATAAATGACATACATAAATGACATACTATTATTACATAATGGCTCTAACGATACCCGTTAGAGGTTTATATTCCATTACACTGTCATGAATAACCAGACAATAAACACGAGTATTTTTTGGGAAGTTGGCGTGACTCATAAACTCCACCTTAATGTCCACCGTTGAAGACTTGATTGACTCGTTCTGGTACTGACAGTCAATCACAAATAGAGCTCTGTCTTTAAACTCGTCATAATTCAAGATAGGCTCCGACATGTTTTTATAACAGAAGCTTTTTTGAAAATCTGTATACATGTTATAGGCTTCTGCATATTTCGATTTCTCAAAATCCATATTCATAGATTCATAAGGGTAGCATTCTGAATTTAGAAACACTCTGAGGTCCAACATACCAATGTTATCGAAATAGTCTGACCTCTTCTTCACGTTATCCTTACGATCTGTTTGAAATGCTATAATCACATATCGAGGTCTTTCCAAGTTGGTTGCAGTTTTAACAGCCCACACATCTCTGTTGATATCTCTGAGTGCTGGTAACTCGTATATGTCCCATTTACGGTATGCGAGAAATATAGAGGTGTCTTTGGCTATTTTATCCATCAGTTCCAATTTCATTTTATCATTGGGAAATACATGTTTTACCTTTAAAAACATATTGGTTACGGTAATTTTTGCTCGTGCCGTACCAGTGCTGTAATAGCCGTTGGAATCGTTTCGACTTCTTGTAAAGCGGAAAGTATGTTTGCCACAGAGAACTCCTTTGAAATGATGAAAGAAACTGAAGAGGAACCAGACAGGTATGAGCATGTGAAACTTGTTATCATTTAAGGTGATGTGCTCCGACGACACATTCAGACCAGCGTTGCTAAGAGATTGGGCTTCATTCTTACTGAACGATAGCAGACTTTTGATGATGGTTGTGGTGTATGGGTCTCGCACTCGTTCCACTTCCTTGTTATTTAACTCATAGGTCATTGATTCAAACAGAGCTGCTCCTCCATTATTTGACAGATAACAAGCACCAGTGGCATTTTGGATTGCTACAGGTTCCAGAGCACCTTCGATTATTAGAGCTGACTCGGCCAGACATACGAACGCATCTTGTTGGTTGATGGCTATTTCAATTTCATCGCTGTTACCAAACGATTTAGTTGGTGAATAGTAAGAACGCAGCTCTTCTCGATCGATGCCATCATCAAACACGGGTTCTTTGAATATTTCTAGTTTTGACGACATGATAACCCAGGCTTTGCAGGAACTCAATATTATCGGGACGAAGCGTACCCTTTGACGTGTCTGACTCAACTGAATTTGATGTGGTAGATGCACTTGATTTTATATCCTTGAAGACCAACATACTAAGCAACTTTTATAAGTTTTAAGCGAACAGACACCTCTTCACCTTGAAAGTTGACAGGAACTGAATCTTGGTCGACGATGTCGATGCTTATATTGGAAATCTCTTGCTTGTTCACAGGCAAGTAAATTAAATTGTTAGGTTCTATGTCGATTGCGTAGCCAGGATCAACCATCGGAGCAAACTCATACAGCGTATGTGAGGGTTGTCCGTTATAATAGGAACCAGACACAATATTGGTTTCGATGCGAATCTGTCTAACATCCACTATATCAACAGGTAAATCAGATTCATAAAAGGTGTCCGGCTGAAGAACTTGTTTTGAAAAGCCCAACATTCGCCCAATCGAACCATCAAATTCAAAACTGACATTTGTATAACACTTTAGTCTGCATTTGATGGTGTTCGGATTAGGTCTCAGAAGCAGAGCCTGTTGCTTTTGTTCGTGTGTTGCTGTAGCACCAACAAGTTCATTTTGAAGTAACTCTTCCAAGTGTGTTATTTCATAAGCACCGGTGGGTATCGTGATGGTTCGCCAACCGGTTCCTTCTTTTACATGAAATTTGTTTTTACCTTCATAGATGTTGGGTATGTTGTTGTAGGTGTGAAAGCCTATCAAGGCAACAGCATAATTACCATCCAAAACAATTGGTGGATGGTAGTCTGACGACAGATGGGAGCTGCGGTCTTTCAACACAAAGGTGTGCGCCATGACTGATACACACAGGCTACTGTTTAAGGCTTTTATTTAAAAATTTTAAACATAAGTGACCACAATTATAAGTATTATATTTCTGATACACATCATGATTGTACATTAAAGTAGAGTTTTTAAGGTAACGCTGCAGCTCAACTGGTGGTTTCAAGTTTCCATATGAGTCAAAGTACACGGCTGTGTCACCACGTTTCTTAACTGCAACCCAATGACTGCCAGGTTCCTTGTTTGTTTGCAAATTCATGATAAGTGATTCATTCTTGCGTGGCCCATTCGATGGCAAAGTATCTCGCATGTATACACCTCTAAAATATGGAATTTTCATTTTACCAGCAAATTTCACAAGGTCTTCATTTGTTAGAGGTCTTGCTGGTAAACATCTTACTCGTTTTTTGGTTTCTGCAGATACAACCCATAACCGGAGCGCTGTTTCTTGAGATACATGCCTGTGCCCAGTCTCTTGCATTTTGGCTTAAATTTCAAGCCACTCCCTCTCCTACCCATCGCGATGGCTTCCATTGTTTTGTTGTGCCGTTCTTCCTCCTCTAGTTTCTGTTTCGCAGACTTGGCATCGTTCACGGCTTTGGCAATACCTGCAGCACCACCACCCAGAGCTCCTAGTGCTGACAGCCCACCAAATATCAGAGGCAACAGCGGAAGGAAGCCTCCACTTTTAGGTATTGGAATAACTCGAGGTTTCTGCACATTCTTACGCCCACCAATGTTTCTAACGATTGTATGAGCTATATCAAATACGGCGTTCGCTGTTGGAATAAGATTTCTATCTTTTATAACTTCCTCAATCAGACTTAGTATGTTTTTAAAGGGAACCTTCTTCTTTGGCTTCGAGTTGATTACATAAAACCCCTCATTAAGTTTTCTGTTAACTTTCATGGTGTTTGTAACGCCCCGCAACGTTTCAGCAAAACCTGTATCTGTCTTTGTTAATAACAGCCCTCACTCTGTGACACCAACATGCATACTGACTGGGTGTCTCACTTGCATTCATATATATACACACCCAAATAAAATATAGTTTAGTTTAAGTTAAGATGCGTACCAGCAAACACGCTTCTGCCTTACCCATTACAAATATAGACGATGTTGTTACGGACACAGCTCAACAACAACTGAGGCATGGTCCTCTCTTTCCAAACACCGTTCGCTGTATCATATGTGGTCCCAGTGGGTGTGGCAAAACTAATGTCATGCTGAGTTTGTTGTTTGAAGCAAACGGTTTAAAATTTGATAACGTGTATGTGTATTCAAAGTCTCTGTATCAACCGAAATACAAGATGTTAAAGGAGGTGATGAATGCCACAAAAGGTGTTGGTTACTATCCTTATCGAGAAAACGATGAAATATTAGATCCGGAAGATGCCAAGGACAACTCTGTGTTTATATTTGATGATGTAGCTTGTGACAAACAAGATAAAATAAGAGCATACTTCAGTATGGGCAGACATAAGAATATTGATTCATTCTATCTCTGTCAAACATATACACGAATACCCAAACATCTGGTACGTGACAACACCAATGTTATTGTGTTATTCAAGCAAGATGAAACCAATTTAAAACATGTGTACGACGATCATGTGACCACCGATATGGACTTTAAACAATTTAAAACTATCTGCCACCAATGCTGGAAAGATAATAAGTATGGTGTGTTGGTGATTGTGAAGGAAAACGATGTACACAAAGGTCGATATAGAAAAGGATTCGATAGATATATATTATTCTAACAAACGATGATAGACAGGACAGTCAGCTGTCTAACACAGGTGTCTAACACAGATGTCATACAAGTGTCTAACACAGCTGTCATACAGCTGTCATACAGCTGTCTAACACAGCTGTCTAACACAGCTGTCTAACACAGCTGTCTAACACAGCTGTCTAACACAGCTGTCTAACACAGCTGTCTAACACAGCTGTCTAACAAGACAGCCAGACATCGTGATAAATAAGAAGGCATGTACCATGAAGGAGTCAGTATATGTTAAACCACCACACAACCTGTATCGCTCAAACAAATTATTAGACCAGCTGGTAATACCGACCAGTTGTAGCACAATGGAAGTGTTGGGTAAGGAAGAGCGAAAAGTTAAGAAAAGGATTTTACAACTTGCTGACAATATTCGAAAAAAACATTTAATGCTTAAACTTAACAGAGCCGAGAATGATGATGCTCTGCAACGTTTATATAAACCACTTGTTGAGCCCCTAAGTGAAATATCTAAAAACACAGCAGCACAGCAGCAGCAGCAGCCCCAGCAACAACCAAAGGCTGAACAAATCAAAGAAGAAGTGGTACCAGAAACGAAACCCCAAGTACAGTTCCTTAAAGACCATGAAGTTTTTGAAGCTGAACCTAGGGAAGAGGCTGAGGAGACAAGTTCCGATGAGGATATCCCAACATTTGAAGAGCTTGAGGCAGATCTACAAACTGTCACATCCAACCCTGCATATCAAGAATTTTTGGAGCAATATCCTGAACGAGTTCGATATTATGTAGACAAGTATTTTACTGAACCACCAAGGCTCGCTACCATTGATCAAACGTATGGTGCTCGCTACGCTAAAGATACCGGTAGCTGGAGTCTTGGCAATAAACACTTGGATTTTACTGATAATGACATTCGACTAGGTCAACGGAGATATCCGCAAACACAAGGTCTGCTAGAATTGATATTTATGAAAACACCTAGAGGGTATACCTATGACGATCTTCAACACTATAGAGATATTCTAGAAGCAACTAGTGTGCATAAAATGAACTATGATCCTAACGCACGAACCAAGGGTTGTTCCTCTGAAAAGTACCTGACTCTAATAAAACCGGTGATAAATCCACGAGGTCGTAGATCCTCAACTCCTCAAGGTTTTGGTTACGACACACATCATAACGCAGAACAAAAAACTGAACCTAGAGCTCAGAATGTAAGCAGCAACACTAACAACTATATGCTACAAAATAACAAACAAATAGAATATGTCTATTGGGATGACATAAATGAGCTGGTTGATAGACTTAGACTTTTAGTAGCTTCCCAGGCTGCTGGTAATAATGCTCATAACAATGAAATTCAGTCAATCATTGAAGAACTGAAGGAGGTTGGTGTTATCGCCTAGTATACCTACATATATCAAAGATATACCTACCTTAGTGCTTAGTATAAAAATGTCTATCGATAAGTTCGGACGTTCCCAATCCAATAAAGGTTCTAAGTTTAAAATTATTGAAAGAGAGATTTTCCCAAGAACTACTAGTGGTGATTTTGATTTGCAAAGCCATAGATTGTGTAACATAGCTGATCCAGTCGATGCAACAGATGGTGTAAATAAAAAATTTGTTGATGTATGGATAGACGACTATCAGAAGAACAAAGATGAGGTAACACAAAGAATCATTGCCATACTACTTGAAGCTGTACACAAACCTGAGTTGGAAGATTTAAAAAACGAATTTGAAAATAAATTGAAAATTTTAGCTAAGAACATAACTGCTCAAGTTTTAAAAGATGTTGATGTATTAAAGAATAATAAGCTAAAGAATAAGCTGGGAGAAATAGACGGTAAACTAAAAGATTTACATGATAAGTGGATACTTTTAAATCCAACATCGCCATGAAACAAACAGACATCTATCTGGTTGAACGCATCTTGAGGAAAAAAGGCAAGCAGCTCTATGTAAAATGGCTGGGTTTTGATAAATCTCAGAATTCTTGGATAAATTCAGATGATGTTAAATAAGCTTATATATTTAATGTATTAATGTACTTAGAATAAAATAAAAGTCTTTATTAAAATAATGTTATTTTATTTTTTCATCTGGTTACATACAATTAAGCTAAGTGAACAATTACAATTTATATCGTAAATCAATAATATCCTGAATAAACTTCTCCTGAGGTACATCTGCTATCTGTAGATCGTTTCTCTTCGCCTTGAGGTATTCGACTTCGGTCTTTATTCTGTTAAAGAGATTTACAGAATTTGGATCATACAACATGTTTAAAACTACTTCGGAATCAGGGTGTTTATTTTTAAAGTTCTTGACAGCTCTTTTAAAACTTTTCTTCTGAGTCCTTACAGCATGATATGGATAGGTAGTATCCTTCTCATTTCTTGAAAGCAAACCAAAAACACAAAGTTTTCCAGGGTTGCTTGGTTTTGGAGATATATCTTCTAAATGTTCTGTGATTTTAGCATTTGTTTCTCGCATACGCTGCACTTCATCATCTATCTCCATTAATTTCACTTCAATTTCTTTGAGGTTATCCTTGTATTTTTGATTAAATTCACTTACGAAAAAATCAAAAATAATTTGGTTGCACTTTTCATAGAAACTATTGGATATCCAACAAGCCAAATTTAATATCAAATCTTTACAGACATATGTACCAGATATCAAGTTGTTTTCAGTCTGTGTTCCACCAAAGTCCACCAAGTATGTAGCGGTTGTAGGTGTTAGTTGAGATGTTGCTTCCAGCACATCTAGGGGGCCGGAATTCCGGCCCCCTAGATGTGACTCTAAGTGGACATCTTCGGTTGAAATATTAAGGTAATCGGTATTCTGGCTACCTAAATGTTTCTTCGCCTGACCGTTGTAATAGGTAATCAACTCTTTAGTTTTCTTATTTTCCAACCAATGTCTGAATCTTTTCTCACCATCTTTACACAGCTTAGTCGCATTAAAATAACCAGTGTTTTTATCAATAATTAATTGAAAGTCTGCAAATAAACCATACCAGAAGTTGTCTTTAATTTGCTGGTAGCACACATCATTTAATGTAGCCATTTTAAACACACTACTGAGCACTTGGATACGTTAGAGTTAACTGAAGCACGTCTTACCTCTACGATAACTAAATTTTGAATGAGTTTAACAGTGTGTAGTGAACAATTTACATGGATGATGTCATCCTTTCGGTTTGTACTAGACAAGCTCAAACACGAGTAATGGGGGTGATTGAACAGATATAACACAAGATAACATTCACCAAAGTCATCAACTGACACGTTATTTACCCTAAGCGGGCCTCTCTCTTGCGTATATTAAACAGATACACAGACAAGTTCAAACACAAATAATGGGGTGATGTCATTCAACGGAAATTACACTAGATAACAACCGTACAGACAAAACTCAAACAGGTTTGTGGAACAGGTTTGTGGATGATGTCATACTTCTAACGGCTGTATTCTAGACAAGCTCAAACACGAATACCATTTACCCATCAAGGGGCCCCCTACAGTATGTTTCTGAACTTCCTTCTTTTGTTTGCTAACGACCTCTGTGTGTTATTTTTAAATAAGTCTTCAACCATCTTTATCAGCGAAAGGCACCATCTTTAAGAAAGAAAGCCGCCATTTTTTATAATGTCAGCTTAAGGTATCACAGGCTTCCATCTTTCATTCCGCCATTTTGGTTCTTCCGTTTTGGTTCCGCCTCTAATATTAAACATTATTTTGTAAATCATCCATTTGTCTAATAATAAACTTTAATTCTATTACATGTATGGTTTGTAATTAAAAGTCGTATATATATATATATATACCAACCTAAAACAATAAATTAACAAGCGTCTGCTTAGCTTAACGGGTAGCATCGTTGCCTCCCATCTGAATGCCCCGGGTTCGAAACTCACCTGCACCAAATGGTTTTTTTCAAAATATAATAATTTGAAGTAATAGGTTAGACACTTATGTGATTGTCTGGCACAAGTCATGTGACGTCACTGTCAAAGACAGGTCAATGACCTTAGAATGTTTACATAACAAGACTAAATGTGACTGTCTGGCCCAGGGCGTGGCTGGGCGCCGGGGCTGGCGCCGGGGCTTGGCGCCGGGGGCCGGGGCGTGGCTAGGCGCCGGGGCCGGGGCAGGCGCCGGGGCAGGCGCCAGGGCAGGCGCCGGCGCCAGGGCGTGGCTAGGCGCCGGCGCCGGGGCTGGCGCCAGGGCGTGGCGCCAGGGCGTGGCGCCGGCGCCAGGGCGTGGCGCCGGCGCCAGGGCAGGCGCCAGGGCGTGGCGCCGGCGCCAGGGCGTGGCGCCGGCGCCGTGACGTCACTTCCTGTGACGTCGGCGCCAGGGCAGGCGCTGGGGCAGGCGCCAGGGCAGGCGCCGGCGCCAGGGCAGGCGCCAGGGCGTGGCTAGGCGCCAGGGCGTGGCGCCAGGGCGTGGCGCCGGCGCCAGGGCAGGCGCCAGGGCGTGGCGCCAGGGCGTGGCGCCGGCGCCGTGACGTCACTTCCTGTGACGTCACTGTCTGCTCAAAGTGCCGCATTACCTACTCTCAACTGATTTGAAATAATCTTGGCACATATCTTCATTGTATTAAGACCGCGGACGAGTTCGTATATGTTCGAAAATGACAGACGACATGAAATTAAAACTTTGCCAAGTGATTGTTATTTAACTGGGGGATTCAATCAATTATTAAAATACACTATATTTGTAGCTTTATAAACGGCCCCAAATACAGTTTTAGCGCAGCATAGATAGATTATGCTATGGTTTTTGACTGAAAGTGTTGCATAATACTGTAGAAATGTAAACAAAATCAATTCAAGTCTATAAAAATGATTCTTAAATAGCTTCTTTTATATTTAAACTTAACCATAAGACATCACATAAGACCGAAACAATTCTTGAATGTGTTTCAATGGCAATTCTACTAATTTTGTAATTAATTGTTACGTATACTTTTCATATACTATCCCGGGCATAAAGCTTGTGTTAAGTATCATGTAAACAAAACATTAGTTGACGTATTACCAGATAGCTCAGTGGAAGCGTGCTAGTTTAGGTTTTCCCTAATTTTCCTGCTAATTAAAATTAAGAAACTTAAGAACACAGTAGGAACAACATAAAAACCATAGATAGCATTTTTCTTAAGTGTATATATATATATATATATATATATATATATATATATATATATATATATATATATATATATATATATATATATATATATATATATATGTGTGTGTGTGTGTGTGTGTGTGTTCTTTATTATATTCAAAATATGTAAACATAAACCATGGATAAATCTTAGGATAGGAGCCATGTTTATACTAAGGAAATTGTAAAATAATATTGTTAGATGTCTAGTTTTCTCTGTTTATAGACTAAAACTTTCTACCTAACATATTGTAATATTTTTAACCTATGAATTATGAATAAATATTTTGAAATTGAAATTTTCTAGTTTAGTACGCAGAAGGTTGCAAGATCGAATCCAGCTAGATGAACGTATGTTTTTTATGTTTTATTTTGACATTTGGAGAAACAATATTGCACATATTTCATGCGTTTTGAACAAGATCTCATTTTTGTTTAAAACGCCTGAATAAGTTTGTCACATTTGAGTGAAATTATAATTTTCAGCAGACATTTTGTTATTGTTGATATTGAAAAAACCAGTCTGAGTAAGTTGACTAAAACGAAAACATACTGGCGATTAATAAGGAAAAATAACTCCTACGTTTATAATTTGGCAGTCACTTTACTTTTCTAAATGTGATTTAAGTTTCCTTCTGTAGGTTTGTATAACTTTAATGAAATTTGTAATACGAGTTTCTTATAAAGAGACTTACACTTTACTAATATGTCGTATAATAATAGTGCACAATTCTTACGAAAATTCGCTACTATAACGCCCTTGCTGCATCCAGAAATTTTTATTGTTATAAGCTGATTCTATTTTCATGTTAAATATTGACATAAATCACATAGATATTTTAAAGACGTCATCTGTCATTTTTATTTTATTTATTACTTCCACATGGCACAACGTGTGGAAGTATCGCATCGGCGACAAAAATCTCAACATTTTTTTTCGCTTAAACTTCGTAAAAAGTATCAAAACATATAGAAAAGAGGATTGGTTTTGTCTGTCGGTCTGTATGCCTGTCTGGTTGTAGTCACGATAACTTTAGAACGAATTGAGATATCGTCTTCAAATTTGGTATACAGTTAGCACTCGACAAACGAACGGTTCGGATTGTTTTTGGATAAAATCACTTTAGTGGGTGGGGTGATTTGGTAAAAATTGACATTTTTTCGCTAAAACTCGAGTAATATAACGTTTTAGGGTTTATTTGTTAAAAAACTTTTAATTTCATGAAACATCTGGTATTCTGTGCTGAAATTAAACTAGGGGTTGAATCTGTGGGGGTGGAATATTGTTGACAGATTTCGAAATTTGCCTGCTAAAACGACGTAAAAAGTGGCAAGACATACAGAAAACTTGATTGTGGAACGAAAATTTTTTGTCTGTCGGTGTGTCATTCTGTCGGTCGGTCGATCTGTCGGCCTGTACGTCTGTCTATTAATAGGCGCAATAACTTTCGAATTGAGATATTATCTTCTAATTTTGTATGAACGATTCGAATACGGGTGATTTAGTGAAAATTGACATTTTGTCAATAAAATTCGAGTAACGTAACGTTTCAAAAGTCCATGGGTACAGGAATACAAATATTTTCTTTGCGGTCAAGTCACGGGGCCTAAATTCATTCCATGAGCCTTTCTGAAGAGAATAAATTACCACAGCTATGTGGAAGTTATGATTCAATTTGCAGCACTATTTTTTAAAGAATTTTGTGATATAAACAGCAAAACTTAGCAATAGATTTTTATTTATAGTTGTCATGAATGCCTAGAAATAAATTCAATTTTCTCCTGTCTGATTATGGCGGTACTGGTTATAGAGAAAAATCAAACGTTTTTTATGAATGTTTTGAGTGTCGCATTTCGTAATTTTTTTAAACTAAAATTCGCTAATGAACCTATAAATAAAAAATCTCGGGACGCAGCAAGTGCGTTATGGTAGTGAATTTTCATTAAAATGTTTTTATTGCAAATATGTGTGTTTTCTTTTCAAGAAAGCAGACATCAATTTTGGTTACCAGTATAACCTATATAGAAAAAGCAGGCATCAAATTTGATTACCAGTATAACATATATAGTAAAAACAATGTGCCATGTTTCATCAAAATAACTTGATTGTTTGAAAACGTACAGAAATTTCCAAAAGTAAACCAAAAGTGTTACTGAAAAAATCCGTTTCTTGGTCAACCTTATAGGTTAATAGCAAATTGAGCTTTTCAAATATGAAGCATTTAATCAAAATTCGCAACCACAACGCACTTGCTGCCTCCAGAATTTCTTAACTTACAAACATGCATTATATTTCGATGGAAAATGCAACAAAATAAGGCGTTTTCGACAAAAAAATTTTATTTGTATCACCAACGACTTATGGGCCACCCTGTGATTGTCGCAATAACTTTTTAAGATGTAGCTCAAAACACCGTATAATTAATGTATTCAATATTTTTTCATATCTTGTATAATAACGAATATATTGAGCTTTATTGATTTTTTACGAAAATTCGACAAAAATTATATACCATTAAACAATAAACTCTATAGCTAAGGCTACTGCCAAGCATCAGAGAAAGTGTCTATTAGAAATGAATTTTCTGGAAATATTTTAGTAAAATGAAGGACAATGACGGTTGAAACTAAGAGTTCGGTGTATGTAAAACATTCTTCTTGAAACATTTTCTTTCCATAGCCCGTATTAGATTCAAGTTATTTGCCTAAATGTTGCGAATTTTGACGTTTTCAATTGTCACTTTGACGTTTTGAGGAAACCCCCAATTTATTTTTCTTTAAATGCCCATAACTTTTTTGTCTTTTGACCTACAGAGCTAAATTTTGGTAGGTGGCACACCTATAACGATATAAACCAGCTTACCAAATTTGGTTGCCCTTACTTTGTTAATTTTGGAGATATAAATATTTTGCGAAAGAAAACACAAATTTTTCCGGGAAAACCTCGGCGGATTTTCTGGCTAACAAAATTATCCAAGCGACTTGCGAAAGGAATGTACTCACCAATTTTGACGTTTAAAATCCAAATTTTGACGTTTTGAGGAAAATCCAAATTTATTTTTCTTTGAATGCCTGTAACTTTTTTATCCTTTAACCTACGGACCTAAATTTTGGTAGGTAACTTGCCCATAATGATATAAATCAGCATATGAAATTTGGTTGCCCTTACTTTGTTCATTCCGGAGATATAATTTTTTTTCGAAAGAAAACACAAAATTTTCCGGGAAAACCTGGACCGATTTTCCTGGCTAACGAACTTATCCAAGCCATTTGCAAAAAGAATTTATTCACCAAATTTAATCAAAATCGGCCCATTATTTTTTGAGTTATCGGTGTGACACATATATATATATATATATATATATATATATATATATATATATATATATATATATATATATATATATATATATATATATATATATATATATATATATATATATAAACATATAAAAATTTAAACCGACCCCGGATATGTGTTCTGGGGGGCCTAATTAGCGCTCATTTGAAGAAATTTTTTCAAAATTCAAAAGTCGGGATCTCCTCATTAGTGAATTTTTTTTAAGAAAATTCACTAAAATTAGAAAACTAAAGCAGTTACGGACTAAATCAGTAGCAAATGATCAATGCAAATTTAATTCCCGGATCACGTGAGACACTTTTATATTATGATCACGTTTTTGTAAAGGGCACTTTCCAATAACCGTTCAAATATCCATAAAGTATAAGCTAGCTATCTAATATGTTCTCTATTGCGACCACGACTCATTATGAATTCTTAACTACATGGTAATTATCTCTTTCCGATTCAGATTTCTTACTAATTATAATAACTTAATCAACACTAATAAATTTCATAAACGATAGAAAGACGAAGGCTAATTTTAACACTACACGTTTTTCATTTAAAGTGAAATGTTCCTATAGAGAGAAAAAACTCAAATGTAACCATCGCAAAAAGTACTTTCAAGAACTTGCTTCAAGTGGACGTGAACTAGGACCCCTAGGTTGGGTTAGGTTAAATTGTGAGTGGGTCATTGCGACCTTAAGGTCTATTGTGGCTCAAAATTCTTACTCACAGCGCCCCTAAAACCAATTTTTTTTAAATTTCAACAACACACCACGAGGGCTTACAGCCTAAATACTATCGTACCGTGGGTGTTGACAAGGAGGAAAGAGGCAACTTGTTAATTCTGGACTTGCAGGTTTGGAGGTTCGGAGGAGAAGGAAAAATATGTGCCCGCAAGGAATTCCACAACTTGGAAGTCCTCGGGACAAAAGAGCGGGTATAACAAGATGTTCTATGTCTGGTGACCTGGACAGTAAAAGGGTGCATTCGCTCTGTTCCCCTGGTAGATCTGTTGGGGGCAGCAGGTGGGGGAACTATGGAGGAAAGCTCCTCTGAGCAGTGTCCATGCAGATATCTATAAAAGAAAGAGAGAGAGAGAGGTCACCACCGGCACGTCGGTGGGCAAAGGATGAAAGCTCTTGGGTGAGGGTAGGGTCAACGATGAGACGTATAGCTCTCTTTTGAATGGAGTCCAAGATCGCGAGTGTAGAAGCGGCAGCTGCACCCCAGATGTGGGAGGAGTATTCGAGGTTTGGCCTTATTTGTGAAGTATATAAGGTATAGAGATTAGCTGGTGAAAAGCATTTGCGAGCCCGGAAGAGGAAACTTAATTTCTTAGCAGCCGCTTCTGCAATTGATGTGACATGTTGGTGCCAATTGAGATTTCGATCCACAGAAATGCCAACAAGACAAAAGGACTCATTACTTTGAATAACTTGGTTGTTCATTGTGATGGGTCTAGGGCTGGTGTATATCTTATGAGAAAGAACGCAAGACTGAGATTTGGTGGGGTTGAATTGTACAAGATTTCTACTTCTTCAGTCTAATATTTTTTGGAGATCCACGGAGACAGAACCCTCCATGAGTCTGCGATCCTCATCTAATTGGGCTAAAGGGACAGGCTCAGAATATTGTATATTTGAGTGGAGGGTGCTGTCGTCCGTGTAACTGTGAACTGGGTTGGATGTGCTAGAGAGGAGGTCATTGATGTGGAGAAGAAACAAAGTAGGGGCTAAAGCTGAATCTTGGAGAACTCCTGCATTAATTGGATACAGTTTAGAGGAATGGCCATCCACAACAACAGAAATGATCCTGTTGGGGAGAAAATTTGCTGTCCAGGTACAAAGTTTTGGTGGTAGGCCATAGGCAGGAAGTTTATTAAGCAGCGCTGCGTGCCAGACTTGGTCGAATGCTTTGGATTTGTCTATAGCGACAATCTGGGATTTACCGTGTAGTTCCATAGACTTGTTCCAAGAATAGGTGAAGCGCTTTGTATCCTTTCTTGAGGACGGGTTGTACTCGAGCAGTTTTACAGTTACTAGGGAATATGCCTCTACTGTAAGATGTCTGAAACAGACGAGTCAGGGCAGGAGCAAGTTCTGGTGCGCATTTTTTGAGAACAATTGCTGAGATCTCGTCAAAGCCAGAGGCTTTCTTGGTATTAAGAGAAGAGAGCATCTTTCGTACCTTTTTAGTTTTGAAAATGATATCCGTCATTTTATGCGCGACATTGCGGACTGTTAGTGCTTGAACATTTGAAGGTGGGTTGAGAGTAAAATTGCCGGCGAACAACGAGGCAAAAAGGTCACCCTTGCCCAGGGCGGTAGAAACAATTTCATCCACTAAAACAAGAGGTGGGAACGTGCTCTTGTAGAAATTATTCCCAATAGATTTAGCAAGAGTCCAGAAAGGTTTGCTGCCGTTGGAGCTTGAGAGGACTTTGTTTTTGATGTGGTTATTAAACGAGTTTTTTGCCTCAGAAATAATGCGGACATAGAGGTTTCTTGCGTCGTTAAATGCTTGGCGGTTTTCTTGACTGAAATTGTATAGAAGCGTTTTGTGAGCTTTGACCTTTTCAAGTCTGGCCTTGTCACAGGATTTAGAGAACCAGGGCTGAAGAGGTTTTCTGTGTACGTGGAATAAATAATTCCATGCCAGCTTGGATAATTTCGGTGATGTTTTGTGAGATATGAGAGGGGTCAGGATGAGAGAAGCAGACAGACGCCCATGGAAATGTGGAAAAGTAATTTAGCATTTAGTCCCAGTTCACGGAGTTGTAGTGTTAAACGATACGTGGGTGTGATGACTGTGTGACCTTGAGTTGCATTTCGCAGGAAGTAATGACCAGGCCGTGGTCTGAGCGACCAAGGGGGCGGTGATTGATGTCTTATAGCATTCAGATTTTGTAGTAAGAAGGAGATCCAAATGATTTGAGCTGTGTGTTTGGATGCGAGGAAAGTAAGTAGGTCGCTGAACCATATTGGCTAAAAAATTGCTGACTGCAAAGGCCTCCGCTGCTCTCCCTTGTAGATCGGTTATTGAAGATCCTAGCTATTCATTATTATGGACATGGAAGTCGCCAAGAATAGTGACCTCCGAGGAAGGATATTCATAAATAAGATGGTCGGTTTTTTTCAGAAAGGTAGTCAAAGAGCTGGACAAAGTTGTTGTCAGAAGGTGACCGGTAAATGCAACAGATAAATTTAGTTGCAGCCCCGAGAGAGTGTTTCATCCAAAGTATGTCTTTGTTTCCAGCTTATAAATTGGGGAGTCTGGTGCAGGGTAGATTGCTACGGACGTATGCGCACATGCCTCCATGCAATCTAAAGGAAGTAAGTAGCTCATACCCCGAAAAATTAAGGTGATTAGTGGATGTTTTGGCACTGATTTGGGTTTCGGTGAGGAAGAGGAGTTGGGGCCTATTAGCCTGGAGGAAATGGTGGACGGAGTTCAGGTTAGATTTCAGGCCACATATATTCGAGAAGAATATGTTAAATCTTGATGCCGGCGCCCCCTGCACACCCCTCTTCTGGAGATCCGAATGGAGGGGTATTTTATCTCCGGAATCTTTTGTACAAGGAGGAGCCATCATCATTTTTGTTTATAAGGGAAACCGACTCATACACCAGAACCGGAAACGTCTGTTGGGACTTCACCGGCCCCTTGATGTAAGGGGTGGTACTTCCTCGGGCATCAAAAAATCTATTACTATCACATAAAGGAAAAGTCCACTACCACCTACCGTGTATATATATATATATATATATATATATATATATATATATATATATATATATATATATATATATATATATATATAAATATTTGCAATCCTCCTGGCACAAAAAAAACTCATTTCCGCGATAAAAAAAATTAACTTTTGGAAAGTTTCGAGAATTTTCGGCGGGAATTTTCCCATATCTACTAAAATCTAAATGTTATTAGATTACTTATGTTCTTTTAGAAGAGTTAGTTACAGTAACCAATTTTAATAAACTTAGTATTATGTGTTCGATAGAGAATGTATATTTATTTAGTTGCTTCAGGAAGAGAATCTTTACCACGCTGACATTACAACATATATATTTCAAAAGCAACTTGCTTCTAATCAATAAATACCATAAAGCAGTGGTCATTCTCCTATGGCAGGTGTTCAATATTTGTATGACAGTAAATAACCTAAATGTCATAGCTTCTTTACATAGAGGTATTTATAAATAATCGCTCTAATAAATTTTAATGAAACATACATTCATCTACACTTTATTACTGGCATCAACCATCCATAAAATTACACAAGTAAGAAGTATACCTTACATGTATATTACAACAGTGTATTTGAATATACATGTAGGTGATCCAAATCATGACAATTATATTTATTTGGCTTTTTCGAAATAAATATATATCAACAATCAGAACAATAAACAACCTAGGTGTTCTTTTTCTCTTCCATTACGTTCTGCTAATGTTTCACCTTATACTTCCATTTACAGTTAATACTAATCACTCCATAATACTTTTCCAACTGCAAACCTTTTTTCAACTGCCCGTATTTTTGCCGAAATTGTAAAATTTGTACAAGACCAAAAATGACATTTTAATTTAGACAAATAACGTGAAACAAATACGGGGTATGTAAAGAAAATGTCGTAAGAAGAGTGTTCTGCAAACCATTAAGTTTCAGCTTCAACCGACATTGTCCATTTTACTAAAATATTTACAGAAAATTCATTTCAAATAGACACATTCTCTGATGCTTTGGCTGTAGGTTTTGTCAAGTTGATGCTTTGACTGTAGGCTTAGTGAAGTTTATGGTCTAACGGTCTATAATTTTTAGCTAATTTTCGTAGGAAAAAATTGTTAAGGAGGCGGCCGCGACTTTTGAGTTTTAAAAAGATTTCTTCAAATGAGCGTTAACTAGGCCCCCTAGAATCCATATCTGGGTATACTTTCAGTGTTTATCTGTTTACACACACACACACACACACACACACACACACACACACATATATATATATATATATATATATATATATATATATATATATATATATATATATATATATATATATATATATATATATATATATATATATATATATATAACGTATTCCAATTTTATTGGAATCTTTTAAAAAAGGTTTTATTTAAGATATAAACAGACAGGCAAACTACATTCAATAACTAATTACTTATAATAATATAAATGCTCTGAATTTTACAAGTGTTGTATAAATTACAGGAGCGAGTGAATATTACAGTGAACACGTCTAATGTTTCCGTAATAATGATTATAACGTCTCTTGCAAGATCACACACTCCGTGCTGTGTAGAAACACTATCACATGCGAAGTAACTTAATATGTTGAGTAAGCTGTTCATTGCACTTTCCTTATGATGACTGGTTGTGATCGACTAGGCCAAAGGGTTTCGTTCTAATTTAACTATATATATATATATATATATATATATATATATATATATATATATATATATATATATATATATATATTTGTGTGTGTGTGTGTGTGATGTGATACATTTCTACGGTAAAGCTCAATATAATTGTTATTATACAAGATACGAGAAAAAAATGTATACGTTAATTATAGGGTGTCTTAAGCTACATCTTATAAAAATATTTTGACAATCATAGGGTGATCCATAAGTCGTTGGTGATCCCTACAATTGTTTTTTTTTCGAACACCCTTATATTATTGCATTTTATCGAAATATCATGCATGTTTGTAAGAAAAAAATGGAGACGCAGTAAGTGCGTTTTGGTAGCAGATTTTCATTCAATCCTTCAAATTTCAATAACTCAATTTTCTATTAACCTCTCTTTATCTACGTGGTGATTATTATCCCAAATATGTCGGTCACTCATGATCTATCTATCTATAGTGCTATATCTAAGTCGTGCTAAATGTTCTTTAAATCTAATTCTTTCAATTCAATTTCAGTGCGTGATGGTAGCGAATGTTAATTAAAATCTTTTAAGTTCTAATAACTTTTTTTCTAATTTGATTAATCGCTTAGACAAATGTGTTTATTAGCGGAATAGATAATCGAACAGTATGAGATGGAACGATGATATATGAATTAGTTCCCGAACAGAACCAATTAATTTGTCCTGATTGGGAAACGAACCCGCGAACAGACGTGTCAGAGTTGACAACTCGTCGTTAGCCGGTTTGTCCACAAGACCATGTCCGCTCCACGCTTGACTTCTTATTTACCCAACAACCTCGTTTTTTAGTGAATTTTTATTTAAAAAATTCACTAATAGAGAGGTATCGATGGTGAGACTTTGCAAAAATTCTTTCAAATGAGCGCGAATTAGGACCCCTAGAACCCATATCCGGGGTCAGTTTGAATTTTTATATGTTATATATATATATATATATATATATATATATATATATATATATATATATATATATATATATATATATATATATATATATATATATATATATATATATCCGTCTGATAACTCAAAAAATAATTAACCGATTTAGATGAAACTCGCCAAGTGCCTTTCTTTTATTAATGGCTTGGATGAGTTCGTTGGCCAGGAAAATCGGACGGGGTTTTCCGGGAAAATTTTGAGTTTTCTTTCAAAAAAAATTTTTTTTCCGAAAATTTCGATAAAATTTGGTCTACATATTGCTTTGGGAAATACCTAACTATGTGCCAAAATTCAGCTTTCTAGGGTTACAGAAAATTGAGCTATTCAAATTTTAAACATTTATGTTTAAATCATAAGTATGTGATTGCTGTTGGTTAGTCAATGCTTCTCTTATTGACTCATGAAATTCATTTTTAAGTTTCCGAGAAATGTCAATAATACTGAATTCACTGATTGTTAATCATTAGAAGCATTTACGATTATATATAACCCTATTGTAATTTATTATCATTTATCACCTCTGTAGTTAAATCATAAGTATGTGGTTGCTGTTGGTTAGTCAATGCTTCTCTTATTGACTCATGAAATTCATTTTTAAGTTTCCGAGAAATGTCAATAATACTGAATTCACTGATTGTTAATCATTGGAAGCATTTACGATTATATATAACCCTATTGTAATTTATTATCATTTATCACCTCTGTAGTATAATTATTTTTTTCCTTACAACTCGCAGCGTTTTTAGTCAATTGTTGTTATTAATAGTCAATAGTTTCTTTCCGAATACACACAGCTTCCATTGTCTTCTGCTTCTGCCGCTGTTACAGTCCTTTTATTTAGAGGTAGAGTTGTAACCACTCATACAGCCAGTTCATTCCCAGTTGCTGTTGATTTACTATTATTCTCTTAATATGTTTGAAGATGTGGTGTCTACTTCATTCCAAGTCACTATTAACCGACTATTTATGAAATCAAATAAGTAAATTAAATCGATTGTCATAAAATATGTAGTGTATTAAGACAAGGGAAAAAGAAATAAAACATATATAACTGTGCACATTTTGATTATATTTTAGGGTGCTTGAGAGAAGTATTGTCACAGCATAATATCTTATTAAAGTTCATTTGTAAATAGGTTTAATTTTTATATGTTTATATATATATATATATATATATATATATATATATATATATATATATATATATATATATATATATATATATATATATATATATATATATATATATATAACTCAAAAAATAATTAACCGATTTCGATGAAACTTGGCAAGTGCCTGTTTTTTATCAATGGCTTGGATGAGTTCGTTATCCAGAAAAATCAGACGGGGTTTTCCGGAAAAATTTTGAGTTTTCTTTCGAAAAAAATTTTTTTCTCCGAAAGTAACAAAGCTGTTTTAATGAAATTTACTATATATGTTGCCTCAACCTTACTACGTACCAAAATTCAACTTTCTAAGTTTAGAGAAAATTGAGTTATTCAAATTTTAAATTTTCTTTCGAAAAAAATGTTTTTCTCCGAAAATTACAAAATTATTTTAATGAAATTTTGTGGATATCTTGCCTCAGGAAAAACCTTACTACGTATTAAAATTAAACTCTCTAAGTTTATAGAAAATTGAGCTATTTAAATTTGAAGCATTTAATAAAAATTCACTACCATAACGCACTTGCTGCGTCCCGAGTTTTTTCGTAATTAATACAGTCTCTACAAAGGCAATATGTGTAAGAAAGTTCTTTACAGTAAGTTTTAACTTTCTGCGATAAAAACCCTTTTAGGAAAAAACTTGAATTTTTTAAAGAAAATGGGGCCTGACTGTTAGACGAGTTTGTTATAGTCTAAGAAGTTTGCAAAATAAAAACATGTGCCAAGTTTTATCAAAATTACTATATTATTAAATATATTACTCGTATGTAAAAAAAAACCAGAATATATATATATATATATATATATATATATATATATATATATATATATATATATATATATATATATCCTTCCATGGCGGCTTAAAGGGGGGGGGTCCGCCAGGGGTGTCAAGCACCAAAGGGTGACAACGTGAGCCAACTCACTGGCGTAGTTTAGTAGCCAGCAACTGGTGCCCGACGAGGACGGCGCGGGTGGAAAGGGCAAGTGAGGCAAGCGTTACCAAATGGAGAAAAATTAATCAGAAAATGGATGGTATACACTCCAACAAAAAAACAGTTTATACTGTTTTTGCTGCAAACTGTTTATGCACCATGAAACAAAACATCATAGTTTTGTCAACGGGTTTAATTCATGGTGGAAACTAAATCCTAATGTGTCTGAACACAATAATTTTGAAAACCATCTCTCCTGTTTTGATAAATGGAAAGTCTTGGAAAATGGATTGAGGCTGCAAAAAACGATAGTTTTCATGAACATCAAATGGTTTTAGACCAAGAGAAAAAAAAGTGGCGTGACATTTTGAGTCGCCTTTTAGAACTTATTCTTTTCTGGCACGCCAAAATATTCCTCTTAGAGGGCATATAGAGAGGGGGTTTCATCAGACATTAGAGGGAATTTTTTAGAATTAGTTACTCTATCGTCGAAATATGACCCAGTGCTAAAAGAGCATATGCTAAGAATTGAACATGCTATCGTCTGTACAAAAAGGAAACGGGTAGATTCTTATTTATTCAAAGGCATTCAAAATGAGTTCTTCAACCTTTCGGGGAAAGAGGTGAAAAATAACATTGTGGACGACATAAGAAAAGTAAAATATTTCGGAATTCTGTTCGATAGCACTCCAGACATATCACATGTTGATCAGATGAGTTATGTAATCAGATATGTTCATACGTTCAAGTTGAAGTAAAAGAATCATTTCTAGGGTTCTTCACAATAGCTGGAAAGACTGCAGTCGACCTTTCTGAAAATATCCTTACGCAGCTGGAGGGTGATAACCTGGACATACATCTATTTATTTATTTATTTATTTATTGAATACATGCCCAACAGGATAATCCCATTAATAGGGCACCATACAAAAAGAACAATATGTAATAATATGAACAAAAAATACTTCCAAAAAAAAAAAAAAACTAAAAACTAAACTAAATTAAACTAAACTACAAAACTAAAATACTGTGCAAAACATCACAAGGCAGAAATTCTACAAAACAGTACATATAATGGTTCTAATAACCGACAAAGTAAGATATAGCCACCCTACGAATAACTGTAGCATTATCCGAATAGAAGTCGCACAAGTTTGCAATGTTATTAAAGTCAGAGCTCATTGTATAAACAGGTGACTTCATATACAAGTTAGTCCTTGGTATTGGAGGCTTAAACACTCTCATCACTCTAGATGCAGCCCGTGGAACTGAGAAATTTAATTGCATCAATAAGTCTGGACAATCAACTTTACCATGAAACAAGTTATGCAGGAACATCACAGATGCAACTTTTCTACGCGAATACAAACTGGGTATGCCAGCTTGCATCAGCAATTGGCCATGATCACATCCTCTCTGTGGGTAGGTACCAGATGCCCTATATACAAGGTGTTTTAAAAACTTACGCTGAACATCTTCCAGAGCACCAATCTGAACACTATAAAAGGGATTAAAAACCAAGCTACAATATTCAAGTCTCGATCGAATGTAGGCAAAATAGAGAATTTTCAAGCTATCCAAATTGGAAAATGATCTGCTATTCCTCACAATGAAACCCATCAACTTCAAACAGGATGCTGTAATTGTTTGAATATGTCCAGTGAAACTTAAATGTTCATCATATACAATGCCAAGATCCTTGTGCGTTTCAGTCCTAGCCAATGGTACACCACCCACTTTGTAGGGAAAAGCTATACGGCTGGTTTTTCTAGTGTATGTCATCACTTTGCACTTCGAGACATTTAATTCAAGTCTGTTCTCAACACACCACAGCTGCAAGTTGTCAAGGTCTACCTGGAGTCTTGAACAGTCACCAATATCGTGAACACTGGAGTATAACTTGAGATCATCAGCAAATAATAGATGATTACCAGAAATTACAGAGCTTATGTCGTTGATAAATAACAAAAAGAGGAGTGGGCCAAGATTGGAACCCTGTGGAACGCCGGAGCTAGCAGTGAAGGGTTCAGACTTAAATCCATTATAAAAAACATATTGCACACGGTTAGTCAAGTAGGATCCAAAGAATGCTATCAGCCGTCCATCAAGCCCCGCCAAATGCAGCTTGTACAGAAGTGTTGAGTGGTCAACACGATCGAACGCTTTGGAAAAGTCTGTATAAATAACATCCACCTGACCCCGTCCATCCAAAGCTTCACTTACATACTGTGTGAACAGGGATAAATTCGTCAGTGTTGAGCGCCCCTCCATAAACCCATGCTGGTATTGTGACAAGCGACACTTCACGGCAGGATAAATACGAGCATACACAACTGCCTCAAAAATTTTAGCAAAATTACATAGGATAGCTATAGGCCTGTAGTTGCTGACCCTCGAACGATCCCCAGACTTAAAAACAGGACAGATCCGAGCAAGCTTCCAAACCACAGGGAAGCAATGTGTGCGCAGCGACAAGTTAAACAGGGTTCTAAGGGGTCTGAGAAGAGCATGCGCACAGTCCTTAATCAACAAGGATGGCACCAAATCTGGTCCAGCAGTAAACTTGTTCTTGAGCTTCTTGATGGCTTTAAGAATTTCCTTATCACCAATCACTGTCACACTGACTGCCATATGCGATGGTCCAGAGGTATCTACCGGTTCAGTGATGTATTGAGGACGGTACACACTTTTAAAATAGTTTCCAAAACAGTTAACAATTGTTTGGGGTTCATTATAAACCATGCCATTTTCGTCAGACACAGTACTTGGAATGTTACTTGCTCGCCTCCTTTCCTGCATGTGAGACCAAAATCTCTGTCGGGCTCAAGGATATGATAACGCTGCAACCATGGCAGGAGCTCATGGTGGTGTACAGGCAAAAAAAAACACAATCCTAAAGCATTGTTTATGCCTTGGGCTAATCATTCGCTAAATCTATGTGGAGTGCACTATTTCGGGAGTGTTAGTTCAAGTGTATTTTTTTCCGGAACAGTAGAAAAAGTTCTTTTCGTCATCCACACATCGATGGGAAATTATAATGAAAAGTGTAGGCATGTCGGTCAAAAGACTAGTAAAGACAACAGACACGACGCTGTTAAACCACTGAAGAATAATTTTGAGAAACTTGTATCAACAAGACATGTGTGATCCCAGCAGCAGCAGAGAAAACGCCGATAGGGGGAAGCAGCATCCACACTCTTACCAGCTTTGTGTCTTCAGTTTTTTATAAGACCTTTCTTTTCAATGTGCAGTCCCAGAAGAAGTTCACTAGACAAAAAAGGATATACAAACATCTGGGCTATCGCTGGAAAAGTGTGTCATAAAAATCAAAGCCCTAAAAATTTTTCTTCGAAGCCAACGTATACAAACAGTGGAAAGAGCTATTTCCTACGCAACTGAACAATGTGAGGACTTGGATATTTCGATTGAAAGAAGAGGAAGGACGAGATTTCGAAAACTTATCTCAGGATAAATGGCCCAAGACGCTGAACTAACATTGCCAGAAGAGCTGCAGAGCTATGTTAGAATGTCTTGATAGATTTTACGGAGAACTAGACAATCGTTACAAGGCAACGGATGACGTTCTCATAACATTTGGTGTTGTTCAGCCCAAAACTCAGCTTACGTCAACAGAAGAACAACTTCGTGGTATAGTTCCAGAGCTGACAAAAATCTACGATGAATTGTCTGCAGAGGACATTATTTTGGAGATTTTATGACAGAGGCGCCAGCATTTCTTTCCAAGAAGCGGCCCAATGGACTACCTTGGAGCTTTTGAAATTCATTGTACAATGGGACTATTCTGAGTCTGTTCCGCGTCTAGCGCTGTGTCTAGGATTTTTTTAACTATTTGTGTTTCGGTGGCTTCTTGTGAAAGTAGTTTCTCAATATTAAAATTGATAAAATCTTATTTAAGATCCATAATGAGTCAAGCGCGACTTCCCAATCTTTGCATATTGTCCATTGAAAAGGGCAGGGAAGTAAGTCTTGATCATGTGATCGAACATTTTATCAAAATAAAGTCCCGTAAGCACGTTTAGTGTTTGATCTGCGATTTTATTTTAGGGATGCTCAATAGAAAATCGCCCCGGGTGCCAACCTATGCTACGCCGCATAAACTTAGAACACCTGTATATCTCAAAGTAGTCACACTGTACATATACACACACATATCATAAATAAGTGGCGTAAATAACCTAAAATCAGTGGATATCAGGTCAAGTGAATATGTGGGTTATACATTGCAAAGTTAAGTAACAGTGGATACCATATCTGCAATCTGCAATCCGAGACGTCTGCCGGGGCTTTTCCTATAGTCATTTCACTTTTACTTGTAGAGAACACACAAAAGATTATGATTCAATACTATGGCAGCATTACATTCACCTATCACCCGATGAGATGATGCAGGTCCGTAACGTTATGCTTGGATTCTTGAAAAAACAAAACTATTTTGTTCATCATTGGCTGATGAAATTGGAATTTAATTATGATTATGATTGCTTCCTGTCTTTAAGTAGCAACGTTTGTGGTTGTTTACTAGTAATAATCATAAATATAATTCAGCTGAAACTTGTAACCGTACAAAGGCCAACGCAGCGAGCGCCTTATGGCGGTCAAGTTTCATTAAAATAATTTAAAAAACATTAAAAAAATAATAATAAATTATATATATATATATATATATATATATATATATATATATATATATATATATATATATATATATGAGTAAAATTGTGGTTGGAAAGCTAAATATAAATAGAACAGCGTATTCATACTTGCATTTCAGTTGTCAGATGCCTACTTAAATTATAAGGCTGCCAGTTGACATGACGTTAGATATGACATTTTAGTGAATTTTCTTAGAAAAAATTCACTAATGGGGCGATCCCGACTTTTCAATATTGAAAATATTTCTTCAAATGAGCGCGATCTAGGACCCCTAGAACTCATATCCGGGGTCAGTTTCAATCTTTATATGTTATATATATATATATATATATATATATATATATATATATATATATATATATATATATATATATATATATATACAGGGTCATTGATGGTCGATGGTAGGTTAGACGTTTATGGAAAACGGGACATAGGATTAATCTGAAAATTTGGATACTGCCATAAATAGGCACGACCTGTCTTTCTAAAATATTTTTATTTTGGCGGTGTTGCCGCTTCTACTAAAAAGTACTAACAACTTTCTTATTTTTAATGAGCCACCTTGTATATTATTTCGTTTTTAGAATAGAAATTTCTTTGTGATAATTTTTTATTAATAGTTTTCTATATCTATCTAGATCGGTTTTCGAGATAATACTTATTCAATTATTTTTTTCTCAGAAAAATGGTCCCCCTAAAAATTTTAATTTAGCTGCTATTTGAATCCATAGAAGGCTGAAATTTTGCCCACGGTTTGGAAACCCTGGTATTTAATAGCTACCTGAATAAATTCATTTTATGTTATGTTATATGCGGTTTAAAATTGATGATTTTAACGTGACTTACAAAAAAGGCCAAAAACTTATTTTTTTCAAATAGGACACCCTATATATTATTTAAAATTCTGAAAGGCAATTAAATTTCCTCCAAATTGATGTAGCATAGCGGTATACCTAGCTCGTCAAGTTTTGGAAATAATCGCAATAATTAATGAAAAACACATCTTTACATAATTTGTATTAGTTGGTCATGCAACGCCATCTAATTTAACAATTGCTTAATTGTTTACCGTGTTTGACAGACGCCGAAGTTTTAAGATTCATTTACGATTTTTCACTTAATATTTATTTGAAAACAAGTTAAGATGGAGCGAAATAATTACTTAAATGAAGTTTTGATTACACTAGTTACTCTTCATGGACAATGTGACAAAATTGTAGCAAGAACATGTAAGAAATTCAATGAAATGTATCATGAATTGCAACCAATGAACGAAAGATAGGTTATGCGAATACAAGAGAATTTTTTCAATTATTATTTATTATTAGATTCTAA
>OZ023267.1:123816803-123867471 GCA_964006375.1 Tillus elongatus
ACATTTTACAACAAATTCTCAAAATATCCCCCATTGACTTCTAAGCACTTCAAAATCCGGCGATGTACACCATCAGTTGTCGCTTTATGTATTTTATTAGCATCTAATTAGTCGATGCAATTGGTCACACGTTGACGTAGCTCCTCTTTAGTGTTCAACGTTGTCTGATATACCTTTTGTTTTAAAGTACCTCAAAGGTAGAAATCGAGGAGTGTAAGGTCGGGGGACCTTACAGGCCAATCCCATGGGCCCAAACGCCTAAACCAGTGCTCATCAAATATCTGAAACAGCTCACGTGTTACCTCTTACGTGCAATGTGCGGGTGCTCCGTCCAACTGGAACCAAGAAGTACGGAAATCTTCTAATGTTAAATTTTCCAAAAACTTTGATACCACTGTCCTTAGAATGTGGAGATATTGATTGCTATTTAATGGCTCATTGTAAATGAAGATTCTTATTTGGTTGTCTTTTAAGAGGCAAAAAACATTAAAACTAAATTTTTCTTGAAAGCCACTCTGCTTGACCATGCGTGGATTTTGATCGGCCCAAAAATGTAGATTCCTTCTATTCATAATGCCTTCTCTCGAAAACTTGGCTTCGTCTGTCCATATTATTTTTCTCAAAAAGTTAGGATCCTCTTCAATGCGTATTAGGAGTGTCTCACAATGTTGAATGCGACGTTGGTACTCATCTGGTTTCAGGTGTTGAAGTGTTATAAATTTAAAAGGATGCATATTGTGATTGGCCAGAATCTTTTGCACCGCATAATAAGTTACGCCTAAATCATATGCTGCACTTTGGATGGAAGTTTGTGGATATGCGTGGAAATAGGCTAAAACGTTCACTATATTTTCTTCATTCGACGTTACAGGCCTTGGCAAACTTCGAGTTGCCCCCAGTTTTGAACCATAATTGATAAAATTACCATGTATTCGCATAAACTTTTTTTCGTTCATTGGTTGCAATTCAGGATACATTTGATTGAATTTTCTACATGTTCTTGCTACAATTTTGTCACATTGTCCATGAAGAATAAATAGTGTCATTAAAACTTCATTTGAGTAACTATTTCGCTCCATCTTAACTTGTTTTTAAATAAATATTAAGTGGAAAATAGCAAATGAATCTTAAAACTTCGGCGTCTGTCAAACGCAGTAAACAATTAAGCAATTGTCAAATCACCTGGCGTTCCATGACCAACTAATTCAAATTATGTGAAGATCATGTGTTTCTTAGTAATTATTGCGATTATTTCGAAAAGTTGACGAGTTAGGTATACCACTATGGTACATCAATTTGGAGGAAATATAATTGCCTTTCAGAATTTCAACTAATATACAGGGTGTCCTATTTGAAAAAAATAAGGTTTTGGCCTTTTTTCTGTGTCACGTTAAAATCATCAATTTTAAACCGCCCAGTATAACATAAAATGAATTTATTCAGGTAGCTATTAAATACCAGGTTTTCCAAACTGTGGGAAAAAATTTCAGCCTTCTACAGGTTTATATAGCAGCTAAATTAAAATTTTAGTGGGACCATTTTTCTGAGAAAAAAATAATTGAATAAGTATTATCTCGAAAACCGATCTAGATAGGTATAGAAAACTATTAATAAAAAATGATCATAAAGAAATTTCAATTCTAAAAACAAAATAATATATAGGGTGTCTCATTAAAAATAAGAAAGTTGTTAGTACTTTTTAGTAGAAGCGGCAACACCGTCAAAATAAAAATATTTTAGAAAGACAGGTCGTGCCTATTTATGGTAGTATCCAAATTTTCAGATTAATCCTATGTCCCGTTTTCCATAACCGTCTAACCTACCATCGACCATCAATGACCCTGTATATATATATATATATATATATATATATATATATATATATATATATATATATATATATATATATATATATATATATATATATATATATATATATGTATGTATGTATCACACCAATAACTCAAAAAATACTGGACCGATTTTCATAAAATTTAGCATGTACTTTCCTGTTGTAAGTGGCTTGGCTACGTTTGTTAGCCGGGAAAATCGAACCTGGTTTTCCGGAAAAGTTTTGGGTTTTATATCGGAAAATAAAATATCTCAAAAAATAGAAACACCATGGTTACCAAATTTGGTAGGTAAGTTAACGATATTAAAAGGAAACTATATTATTATTATTATTATTGTTATTATTATTATTATTATTATTATTATTATTATTATTATTATTATTATTGTTTATTGGCAAAAATTATACAATATGTTAGTACAATAAGTCTTAGACTTGTGCTGTATTATAACATAATTTGGAAGGTTATATCCTAAATAGTGTCACAGTTCTACACCAAATTCAGTAAACTTCAAATTTTGACGTTCCGAATGTAATTTCTTTTGCCCTTCTATTTCTCACCTTCTAACACTTCAACCATCACCTTCATTTACCATAAATCTCTGCTATTCCATAATGTCTTTCTGACTGCTATTCTTTCCAAACAATCCATATTTTTGCTAAAATGTTTAAATTTGTAGGAGACAAAAATGACTTTAGTTTGACAAACAATAACTAATATACCCAAATTTATAGTTGTATGTTCTAAGAAAAAAAGTTATAGAAAAATATTTGATGCCAGATCATTTCTATGAAAATTCACTACCATAATACACTTGCTGCGTGCAGACTTTTCCGTTTGTATTTCTTAGTCAAGACAGGGCTATGCTGATATCTAGTTAGCCTGAAAACTTTCCAGTAGGCAAAATTGAATTAAGTTGCCATGGTAACAACTATATAGAGTTCAGTACACATACTCAATACGCATCTTATTTTTCTAGGCGCTATTAGCATATTTATAAAAAAATCCCGAACCACGTCAATTTAAGATAAAAAAGTCTGGACGCAGCAACTACGTGATGGTAGTGAATTTTCATTAAAATGTTTTTAATGGCAAATATGTATTTTTTAAAGAAAGCAGGCATCAAACTTGGTTACCAGTATAACCTGGATAGTAGAATCAATGTACCATATTTCATCAAAATAACTTTATTGTTTAAAATGTACAAACATTTTCCGAAAATAAACTTAAAATGTTCCCGAAAAAACTAGTTTCCTGGCTAACGAACCTTAGGTTAATAGCAAATTGAGCTATTGAAATTTGAACCATTTATTGAAAGTTCGCTACCATAACGCAATTGCTGCGTCCACAATTTCTTTTACTGCATTATATTTCGATGCAAAATGCAAAAATGCAATAATACAGGGTATTTTCGATTAAAAAAAGAAAATTTTTATCACCAACGACTTATCCGCCACCTGTGATTGTGAAAATAATATTTTGAGATGCAGCTCAACATACCATATAATTAACGTATACAATTTGAACAGGTTAATTAATTTTATTTTAAACAAAAAAATAGATATATCAAAGACATAGACTATATTAAGAACGTGGTCGAATATAACGGATACACTGTTTGCCTAGTGGAGAAATTAATTAACAAACAGAAAACAAAGAAATGTTAGCGGAATCAACGACTTTAGAAGATAGTAGGCGGAAAAAACTGTGCTTGCTTAAGCATCAGAGAAAGGGTCTATTTGAAATGAATTTTCTGTAAATATTTTAGTAAAATGAAGGGCAATGACGGTTTAATCTTAAACGTAAGGGTTCGCAGAACACTCTTCTTGCAACATTTTCTTTTCACAATCCGTATTTGTTTCACGTTCTTTGCCTAAACACTGCCAATTTTGACGTTTCAAATCGCGAGTTTGACGTTTTGAGGAAAACTCCAAAATGTGTTTCTTTAACTGCCCATCATTTCTTTGTCTTTAAAGCTAGAGACCTAAATTTTGGAACGGGGTTTATAGTACAAACACGCGTATCAAATTTGGTTGCCCTTACTTTGTTATTTCCGGGATATATATATATATATATATATATATATATATATATATATATATATATATATATATATATATATATATATATATATATAAGTGGCGCATTGAAAACGAAAAAGACCGATTTGCGTCCAGAGAATATTTTTTTAAGAAACGCTGAAACACGTCAATTTTAATATGGAGGAAGACATGTTTTGACATAAAACTCAACTTTGTCACATCAACCTCTTAAGGGTGGTGATAACAACCCTTATATTTTAAATAGGGAATATGGATCGACTGTTACATCATTTGAAAGCTGTATCTTTTCTGAATCCAGCACACACATTTTTTGGAATTTTTATCAACTCGTTTAAAAATTATACACAGTTGGAGTTGCAAGAACGTATTTCATTCAAAACCAAACGTTCAAAAATGTTTTCTCAGTTAAGCAAGTGTTCAAATTGTTGACCACCAGCATACAAAAGTACAAATTTTGTTCAAAACAAGCTCTGACATTCTGGAACATTTGTGGAGTTATTAGACCGCATTCTTCCACAATGCGTCGTCGTAATTCTTCAAGAGACTCCGGTTCTGTTGCGTAAATTCTACTCTTTAAATGGCCCCATAAAAAGAAGTCTAAAGGAGTTAAATCCGGTGATCTAGGGGGCCACTCACTAGCACATCTACGCCCAATCCATTGCTCTGGAAACTCTCTGTTCAAAAACTCCATAATACGTTGTGAAAAATGCGGAAGAGCTCTATCTTGTTGAAACACTAATTGATTTTCTTGATAGCGATCATCATTTTCAACAATGTCAATTAGTAGAGCGTAAACGATATATTCTAGTAACTCCAAATACGTTTCGCCACTCAAATTGTCATCAAGATAAATTGTTCCGATTAAACGGTCTCCAAAAAATGCCAGTCCATACATTCAATTTCTGTGGAGTTTGAGTGTGGACTTCGTGAAAATTTCTTGGATTATTATCTGCCTAATAACGACAATTATGACGATTGACTGTATAGTTTAATAAAAAGGTACACTCGTCTGAAAAACAGATATTGAACAGAAAGTTCCCGTTATCAGCTATTCGTGCAGTCATAACTTCACACAATTTCAGCCGCCCATCAAAATCTTCTTCATTCAGTTGTTGTATAAGATGAATTTTATACGGGTGAAATTTATAATGCTTCAATATTCGCTGAATAGTTCTTCTTTTGATGTTTGAAACAGTGGCCAATTTTCTCGTGCTCAAAGTTGGGTCTACAGCAATTTGTCCGAAAACTCCAATCTCAGTAGTCTCATTTCTAACCGGAAATTCACGTTCAGGATCCCGTTTTTTGTTGGCTACTGAACCACTTTGTCGAAACTTTGCAACTAACTCCAAAATGTATTTTCTGTTAACATGTCTGTTCGGATGTCGTTCATTAAACAAATTTGCGGTACGGTTGGCACAGTCATCATTTTTGAAAAAAGAGTAATTATTTCAACTCTTTCTTCTACAGAATACACCATTGTGAAATTAATTTTCGGTAGTACTATCAAGTATCAAACCGACCGATAAACTGAAATAATAAACCGCATTTCTCTCATTCCGATAAGAAATGTTCTGATAGTCAATTTTTTGTTTACAAACCAACAAAACATTGACTATCAGCACAGTTCTGATCGGAATGTGTGAAATGCGTTTTTGCATCTTCAACTGTGAATAATTTTTAAACGAGTTTACAAATTTCCAAAAAAAAAATAGTATGCTAAATTCAGAAAATAAAGGGCTTTCAAATGATGTAACACTCGACCCATGTTCCCTATTTAAAATATAAGGATTGTTATCACCACCCGTGAGGGGTTGATGTGACAAAGTGGAGTTTTATGTCAAAACATGTCACCCTCAATATTAAAATTGACGTGTTTCAGCATCTCTTAAAACAAAGATTTCTCTGGACGCAAATCGGTCTGTTTCGTTTTCAATTCGCCAGCCCGTGTATATATATATATATATATATATATATATATATATATATATATATATATATATATATATATATATATAGATCTCCTCATTGGCGAATTTTTTTTTAAATTCGCTAAAATCCACAGTTATCTGAGAAAACAGCCTTATATTGGTAGCTGATTATGTTGCTGTCATGTCATGTTGACTTCATTCAGAGCAAAATATATTACAAATGACATAAATAAGTACATGATGTACTTCGCTAAATTAAAGGTTCATACATAATTAGCTGACTGATCAAAACAAATTAATTAGAACTCAACTTATATATCAAATACCTGGCAGGTTAATTTTATCGCGACTTCAATTTAGACATCACCAATAAATATGTAAAATCAAGACCTTCTAAAAGAATTTGCTTGTCAGGTACTTTTATGAAATTAGGCACGTGGGTTTTTAATAAAAGTAATACCAGAGAATTCAAATAATTTACTTCAGGAATGCAAGTGGTCAGAATTACATGTTCAATTCACCATCAACCTACTTTATCAATTTGTTGTCTTTAAATTTAATGTTAAAATTCAATGACCCATGAATTACCTATACATTGGCATTAATCACCAGTGTAAATAATAACAAGAAACAAATTTTGATTGAAAGGTCAATTCAGTATTTCATTTCGCATTACTTCTGTTCATTCGTGTGATATAGTATTAGTATTATAGTACAGATTTAAGAAATCTAGAAGCCTGAGGAAATGTTTATATTGACGTGACGAGCTGTAGAAATGTAAGTCACATGATTCGGTAAAGTTACTAAGGAGCCTCAGGTTATCACTGTTAAAAAATTATACGGTTAGCTTTTGCAGAGGTGGCCTAGCGTTTGAGTCTCCAAATTTGTTTTGTAGAAATAAAAAATACCGTAGAATGGCCTAAATGAGAACAAACCAGAAATTTAATTAACCATAGTTTTCTCATCTTCGCTGACGAAAAGTTGAAACTACGACTAAAATTTGGCTGGAGGCATTTAGTATCCAGTAAGCATTACAAATTTTCTTGGAAAATTGTAAGTGCTACTTTCGATTTTTTTTTGCTTCTAGATTTTTGCCCTTAGAATGCCTAAATTATAGCGTTTATTGACTTTCAATCTGTTTTAGTACACACTTTAGTAATATGGACAAGTCCAAGTCAGAACACAAAAAATATGACATATTGTCAGGAAAAATCAGTATGAGGCAGAAATAAATAATTTTCTTGGGCAAAAAAAGCAAATTTATTAATATTTTTAACCGACTTCAAAAAAGGAGGAGGTTCTCAATTCGACTGTATCTTTTTATGTGTGTTGCCTCAGAACTTTTTTCTAGATTTTGATGATTCTTTTTTATTTGAAAGCTGGCGCTTTTCATGTGCTCCTTTATAAATTTGATCAAGATCTGAGTAGTAGTTTTTGAGTTATCCTTAATAAGTCGGTTTTCGATTTTTTTAAATTTTTATACAAATTAGAAAACATCAATCACACAGGAAATATTAATAACTAAAGCGATTATTTTTAAGTAAAAAACAAATAAATGACAACTCGGCCGGCCTAGTGTCTATGTGTTTGGTTTCCTGAAATATCTATGTATTATTGAGGCAGTTATAATAGTGTCACACTTTGATATATCACACAAATTTCAATTTTCTAGCCCCATAGAAAACATAAGTTTTTCAAATGTTCGCTAACTGGGACCTCTAAAACCGATCTCCAAGGTCCATTTAAATTTAAAGAGTTAGTTTTAACAATATACCTTACAAATAGTGTACAACTCTTATGGAAATTCACTACTATAATGCACTTGCTGCGTCCCGAACTTTTTAGTAAATTTTCTTTAAAAAAATTCACTAATGAAGAGATCGCGACTTTTGAATTTTGAAAAAATTTCTTCAAATGAGCGCTATTTAGGACCCCTGGAACTCAAATCTGAGGTCGGTTTCAGACTTTATATGTTATATATATATATATATATATATATATATATATATATATATATATATATATATATATATATATATATATATATATATATATTATTTATTTATTTATTTATTTATGTGTCACACCACTACCTTGAAAAATAATGGACCGATTTTGATAAAACTTGGTGAGTACCTTCCTTTGGCAAGTGGCTTGGATAGGTTCGATAGCCAGGAAAATCGGACAAGTTTTTCCCGGAAAATTTTGCGTTTTCTTTCGGGAAATTTGTATATCTCCGGAAATAACAAAGTTAGGGCAACCATATTGGGTACGAGGATATATATCATAAAAAGAAGACCATGCACCAAAATTTGAATCTATACGTTAAAATAAATAAAAAGTTATAAGCTTTTAAGTTTTTCTTCTTAAAACCTCAAAAAGTCGCAATTTAAAACGTCAAAATTGACATGTTCTACAATGCCTTAAGTTTCAGCTTCATTATCCTTCATTTTACTTAAATATTTGCAGAAAATGAATTTCAAATAGACCTTTTTTCTGATGATTTAGCTGTGGTTTCAACTATAGGGTTATAATACATGAAGAAAAACTTTGTAGCTACCCCTTGTTAACCACATTGCGCGCACGAAGCACTGTGAGATTTGGCATAGTTAAAGTGCATATAAACAAGGAGAGCAGAAAGATAAAATGTATGTATAATATGTGATTAATAGATTAAACATTACTTTCTTCTAATTAGATGAGCGTCTCGCGACAGTAAAAACTTTGATGAGTTTTTTGTCGTTTTAACGAAATAAAAGACCTCCCTGGCTGTACTATGTACACACAATCCTCCCAACTGACCTGACCTGACCTGCACTGATATCAGTTTGCCTCATCAAAAGCTAAAAGATGTTAAAAGGCAAAGGAAAAGTTCATGTGATCACAACCTTGATATATGGCAGGGTTGATTTTCCTTCTCCTTTTAGCTTTTAATTAGGCAAACTGATTTCAGGGCAGGTCAGAAAAGTCAGTTGGTAGGATTTTTTGTAACATCACGTTAGGGATGTCTTTTATTTCGTTAAAACAACAAAAAACTCTTCCAAGTTTTTACTGTCGCGAGACGCTCGTTTTATTAGAGATTAGGATTGAATCCCAGTGTGACGGGTAATATATTCATGTCAATGTAAAACACATATTACTCTTATGGTCGAACATAACAGTTATAGGCAGTTAAAGAAAAAAATTTGGAGTTTTCCTCAAAACGTCAAAGTCGCAATTTGAAACGTCAAAATTGGCAATGTTTAGGCAAAGAACGTGAAACAAATACGGATTGTGAAAAGAAAATGTTGCAAGAAGAGTGTTCTGCGAACCTTTAAGTTTCAGCTCCAACCGTCATTGCCCTTTATTTTACTAAAATATTTACAGAAAATTCATTTCAAATAGACCATTTCTCTGATGCTTTGGCTGTCCGTTTAGTTAAGTTGATGCTTTCGCTGTAGGTTCAGTGAAGTTTATGGTTTAACGGTCTATAATTTTCAGCTAATTTTCGTAGAACAAATTCGTTAATGCATTTTTGCACTTTTTATAGAAATATGATGCATGTTTTTTATACTGTGATGATTTTATTCTTGTGTCACTGGCCAAATAAGCTCGTTAGAGAGTCTTTTTTGCAAGACAAAGACAAATAAATAGTAAAGTCGATAAAACAAAATAGATACTAATGTAATGTCATTTTTGCACATAGGTGATGAGAAAAGTAATATGTTCGTTGATGGATCGTGGAATATTATTTCTCGGTCCATGGACAAGATGATTCTGAAACTTTCGGCATTCGCATACTATGTTGCTATGGAATTATGAGAGTGACAAAAATATTAATCGTATTAACTTCAATCAACAAATTTGTCGTTTTGTCTTTCCTTATTTCACTATAACTTGCAAGAAGATTATATAACATTAAAATTTAGTGAATAATATATTCATGCTAATATGTGAAAGGAACGACAATATTAAATATGTTCTAATATACAGACTAGTTTATGGTTTTATAATTATTATTTCCGATGTTTTCATTTCTAATCGTTTTATTTATATCTAGACATATGTACAGGAGCCGAGTTTCCAGTTTAACGTAACTTATTTATAGTTCTGAATATCTAGAATTATTGTGCATGACAAGCTATTTGGATACACTTTGCAAATTCAATTTTACTAAATAACGTTAAAAGCGACGCTGCAGACTTGTGACATAAAGATTTTGACATCTTACTTTTTAGTGATTTTCGTATAAAAACTTCACTAATGAGGAGATCGCTACTTTTAAAATATCTCTTCATCTGAACGTGAACTAGAACCCCTGGAGGTCACTTTCAATTTTCATATATCATACTTACAGATCGTTAATGTAAATAAACATAATACACACACACAAATATATATATATATATAGGGTAATTCATAAGTGGTGACCAAAAATGAAACCCCATGTTCTTTGAACAATTTTAGAGAGGGTATGTCCTATAAAATTTCCCAATTTTTTAAAAAGTAGCACCTATATTTTGCTGAAACTTCGCATGTGTAGGCTTCTATGTAAGGCGCGTATTCTACCATAACAATTGAATCGGCTAATCCAGCAGTGGCGCGCGTACCCACATGTCATTGGTTATCCCTCAAGAAAAAAACGGGTAAGCCAATGATTTTTTTTTATTTTTCATTTTTTGAATCTTACTTTCATTCATGAACAAAATGACTCTCTTCATAATTTTCTGTACGACGCTTATTTTACGAGTAAGCAATGAATCAGGTAAGTGTTCATGATTTTTAACCAGTCGTTGTTTTGTATAAACTCGCAATGATACACTTTTATCAGGCTTATAGTAATTAACTTATTACAATAAATGTTCAAAAATACCTCCATTGGCCTGAGTACACGCACGACATCTTTTTAGTATGGAAAATTTAATATCTTGAGGATTCATTGTGGCTCGAATATGACGAAAAGCATTATTTATCAGTTGTTGTAGCTGCTCTGGTGTATTTATTTGTTCACTGTAGAACAGTCCCTTAAAATCACCCCAAAGATAGAAGTCAAGTGGGTTTAAGTCCGGTGATCTTGCAGGCCAATGTATTGGTCCAGTTCTGCCAATCCATCTTTCACTATAATGTTCATGTAGCCATGTAAGAACGTTTCGACTATGATGCGCTGGTGCACCGTCATGCTGGTACCACATTATACCTCTTGTTGCTAGTGGAATGTCATCCAGAATGTTTTCTACACGGTTTTCTAGGAGCGCTAAGTACGAAGATCCATTTAAACGTTGTGACAGGACTTCCATGAACAGTGAGCCGTTAAAAATACCACACCATAAATTAATGGAAAATCTATGTTGAAATATGCGAGTCCTTGTTGCATGTGGATTTTCCAATGACCAGACATGCTCATTATGAGAATTATAAATACCATTTCTTGTAAATGGTGATTCCTCAGACCAGAAGATTAGATTGGGGAATAAGATATTTTGATTGTTCATTTCCAACATCAATTCACAAAAGACTCGTCGATGCACATTATCCCCAGGTAAAAGGCAATGAATATTCTGTCGATGATATGGATGTAAGGCTTCTCGGTGTAAAGTTGTCCAAACAAAGCTTTGTGAACATTACTTGTAGAAGGTTGATCCATCACTGCATCCACCACTCTCTCTTCGTCTTCAAGTTGATGTTGTCTTCTACCATTAGCTCTAGCGTCAGGACGTTGTCCAATACTGCACTGCCAAAGTCTTGAAAACGATCGAGAAAAAACCCTTGGTGTAGGTTGACGGCGAGTGGGAAACCTACGTTGATATTTCCGACAAGCAGCTAGAGCATTTCCATCAGCATATCCGTAGATAAAAATTATATCTGCATACTCTTCTGAGGTGTACTCCATTATAAAAAGTAAAAGAGTAGAAAATTTTGCAATTTTATAAAGTTTAGCACTTACACCGATTCAAAATAATAACTTGTTAACCTAAACGTCAAGTGACACTTAATGACAACTTTGGCAAACCAGACTACTACTTACTAAAATACAACACAGATAATTGTCGTACAAAAAATTATCAAGACATTAAATTTTCCATATTAAAAAGATGTCGTACGTGTATTCAGGTCAATGGAGGCATAATAGTGTATCATTGCGATTTTCTACCAAACAACGACTGGTTAAAAATCATTAACTGTGCTCTAAAACACTTACCTGATTCATTGCTTACTCGTAAAATAAGCGTCGTACAGAAAATTATCAAGAAAGTCATTTTGTTCACGAATGAAAGTAAGATTCAAAAAATAAATTTCTTGAGGGATAACCAATGACATGTGGGTACGCGCGCTACTGCTGAATTAGCCGATTCAATTGTTATGGTAGAATACGCGCCTTACATAGCAGCCTACACATGCGAAGTTTCAGCAAAATATATGTGCTACTTTTTAAAAAATTGGAAAATTTTATTTTTTGAAATTCAACTTAAACACCCTGTATCTTTTTAATGAAGCATTATAGGAAAAAAATTTATAGGACATACCCTCTCTAAAATTGTTCAAAGAACATGGGGTTTCATTTTTGGTCACCACTTATGAATCATTTAGTTTCACACAAAAAAGGTATACTTCTTTGAAGTCGAAAAGTTGACCGTTCTCAAAATAAACGTACTTTTTCAATGAAAACCAAACATCAGTATTCACTATATTGCTAAGTATGTTATTGTAGCAACTAGGAACTTGTTTCCTATAACTTGGCAAAATCGACTGAACTTAAACAAGTATCTTTAATTGTCACTTTATCCTTGTTGTTTGCGTTAAAATGCCCCGTCATAATTATTTTTCAAATTTACAAATGCAAGATATGGTGTGTCTTTATGCCCAGGAAAATTTTTGATCACGCAGAGCAGCACAGCGCTATTTTTAGCTTTATCTTGATAGAAGGCAACCAAACCATAAAACGTTTAACGCACTTTATATTGACCTGAAAAACGGCAAAGACTTTACTATATACCAACATGCAAGTTTCTAGGTTTATAGAAAACCAAGTTATGCAAATTTGAAACATTTAATAAAAATTCACTACCATAACGCACTTGCTGCCTCACAAACTTTGTTTTATTATTTATTTCGATAGATCATTAAATTGTCTACACGGTAAATATAATGTTTGAATTGCAATCCACCGAGAACCTCGGTGGTTCAGGGGTAAGAACGTGTGCCTCTGAACCGAAGGGTACTGGGTTCGATCCCAAGGTACTCCTTTCACTTTTTCAGTACAAACTGCAACATTAACATCAACCTAGGTTCTGGCATTGTATTTGAGAAAGTTGAATGTCTGCACATTCCGCCCTTCGGAGGGGGCGTAAAGCCGTCGGTCCCGTGTCCATGCGATGCTGGGCACGTTAAAGATCCCTGCCCTCCTTACAGAAAGTCAGGGGTTCGGCAAAATTTCCAGGATAGTGAGGTGAAACTGCTCCCTGCGGTCGGTGATTGGCCATAGTAGCGGAAATAGACCGACGTTAAAGAAACAAAACACACACATACACAATCCAACGACTGTTGACACGTTCCTCTTGTACATTGCGAATAACGTCACGACTAATTCTACTCATGTCATGCCTAATTCGAGGTTCTAGGTTATTTGGTTTGTTAAAATAGATTTTTGATTTTAAATAACCCCATAAAAATGTAGGGACGTAAGATCTGGGAACCTGGCGGCCACTCTATTGGTCATTGCCTACCGATCCACTTGAGGGCGTGTCTTCCTCGCATACAACCGACGAATTAAAAGTATCTGTTGGGTGAGGTAAAAGCCTAGTAAATTTGCCTATTGATTTATCGGTCACCTTATGTGTTTTTAAACAAAAGTTTAGAATATATATATATATATATATATATATATATATATATATATATATATATATATATATATATATATATATATATATATATATATATATATATATATATATATATATATATATATATATATATATACCATACCGATAACTCAAAAAATAATGGGCCGATTTTGATCAAATTTGGCATGTACCTTCCTTTTGTAAGTGGCTTAGAAAGTTTGTTATCCAGGAAAACCGGACGAGGTTTTCCGGGAAAAACTTTTGAATTTTCTTTCGAAAAAAAAGGTTTACGATATAAAAATTAAACTATACACCAAAATTTAAATTTCTACGTTACAAGAAAAAAAGTTATAATAAAATATGCAATGGTACACTGAAGGTCAACCCAGCCATTGCAAAATTCAGGAGATCGTGAAGGAGCCCATGCTTGAAATGAGGTCAAACTTCGCGAATCTGCAGGGAAAACAATTTTACAGTGGAAATCCCCGACCGCGAGGCATGGCGGGAGGAGACGCCGGGCATACCACGAGACGCGCTCGTCTGGTTCATGGACGGATTCGGCGGGGAGCGTGGGACGGGGGCCGGACGGACCGAGGGTAAGTCATAGTATTTCCTTCGGAGCCCATGAAACGGTCTTTGATGCCGAAATGTACGCCATCCTGCACTGTGTGCGGGAGAAAAAAGGAGGGGCTACAACAACAAGCGGGTCCTCATAGCCACAGAGAGCCAGGCACCCCTTAAGGCCGTAAGTAGCCCACGGGTAAATTCCAGGCTGGTAAGTGAATGCCGAGACCAGACGAGCGACTTGGCTGGGCAGAATGACGTTACCCTCGTCTGGGTGCCGGGCCACTCGGGTGTCAAAGGCAATGAAGAAGCGGACAGTCTCGCGAAGAGAGGGTCAGGAGAACCATTTATGGAACCAGAAGCGGTTCGGGGCGTATCGAAAGGCACGGCCAGGGGAACCATCAAGTCCTGGGCCAGGGAACAGCACAAGTCATAATGTGTAGATTGTCCAGGGCTCAAAAACGGAAAGTCATTAATTGGGCAACTCAGTCTAAACAGAGCCGTGGAGCTGCTAAATCTTAGGAGAGGACAGCTCAGAAACATCGCAGCACTCTTGACGGGACACATGGTCGGCAAGAAACACCTGCATAAAATGGGGCGGTTCGAAGGGGACCTGGCATGCAGACTCTGCGGCGAGGGGGAGGAATCAGCCCAGCACATCTTGTGCGATTGTAAAGCTCTGGACCACAAAAGACAACTGATCTACGGTAAAACTTTACCCTACCAATTGCTGTGCAGACTAGTTCATGGCTTCAAGGCACATGGATTTTGTAATGGGTGGAGTAGAGACAAAGGCATGCATAATAAGCCAAAGGCTGCGGTACTATCGGGGCGGCAAAGACTCGGACGAGCCCTGAGGGAGAAAAAAATTATATATATATATATATATATATATATATATATATATATATATATATATATATATATATATAGTGCCTAGTTGTTAGTGGCACACTTTGAATTCAGCCTTATGAATTTTAACTAGAGATTAATCTCATTTAAGGAATTCTAAATCTAAAATTTTTAGATTAATAACGTCAAGTTGTTATATGATTTGTCTGCTTGTGTAATAAAATTGTGTAAAGCCATATCTAGATTTAATAAATCATCCGCTTCGATGATACGCCTCATCTGTCCTCGAAAATATCAAAAACATATTAAGAAATTGTAATAAAAAATATCTCGTTTACAGCTTTTACCTACTTGAGTAATATCAAGGTAAAGAACATTACAGTTACTTAAAAAATGTAAGCACGCAAAGAATCAACTAAATATGTAATAATAATTCATTGCGACAGTAAATAAATACACATGTAAGGCATTCTGACAACGGGTGGGCCAATCTATTGATAAATGTTTTATTATATCTTATATTACTACCTTTAGTACATACAGGTGTGCCAATTAAAACTTCCCGCGCGGAGAATATCGGAATAAAAGAAAAGAAAAAAGTTCTGGACGCAGCAAGTGCGTTATTGTAGTGAATTTTCATTAAAATGTTTTTAATAGCAAATATATGTGTTTTTTTTTTTCAGAAAGCAGGCATCAAATTTGATTACCAGTATAACATATATAGTAAAAACAATGTGCCATGTTTCATCAAAATAACTTTATTGTTTGAAAACGTACAAAAATCTCCGAAAGTAAACTTAAAGTGTAACCGAAAAAATCCGTTTCTTGGTCAACCTTATAGGTTAATAGCAAATTGAGCTTTTCAAATATGAAGCATTTAATCAAAATTCGCTACCATAACGCACTTGCTGCGTCCAGAATTTATTTACTTACAAACATGCATTATATTTCTATGGAAAATGCAAAAACATAAGGTGTTTTCGACTAAAAAAAATATTTGTATCACCAACGATTTATGGGCCAACCTGGGATTGTAGAAATATTTTTTCAAGATGTAGCTCAAGACATCCTATAATTAATGTATACAATTTTTTTTCATATCTTGTAGAATAACGGATATATTGAGCTTTATTGATTTTTTACGAAAATTCGACAAAAGTTATATACCATTAAACAATAAACTCTATAGCTAAGGCTACTGCCAAGCATCAGAGAATGGGTCTATATGAAATGAATTTTCTGGAAACATTTTAGTAAACCGAAGGACAATGACGGTTGAAACTAAGACTTCAGGGTTTGTAAAACATTCTTCTTGAGACATTTTCTTTCCATAGCCCGTATTTGATTCAAGTTATTTGCTTAAATGTTGCGTATTTTGACGTTTTAAATTCTCACTTTGACGTTTTGAGGAAAACCACAATTTATTTTTCTTTAAGTGCCCATAACTTGTTTACGACCTATAACGATATCAAACGATCTACCAAATTTGGTTGCCCTTACTTTGCTATCTCCGGAGATATGATATTTTTTCCAAAGAAAACACAAAATTTTCCGGAAAAACCTCGGCCGATTTTCCTGGCTAACTAACTTAGCCAAGCCACTTACAAAAGGAAGGTATTCACCTAATTTTGTCAAAATAGGCCCATTATTTTTTGAGTTATCGATGTGATATATATATATATATATATATATATATATATATATATATATATATATATATATATATATATATATATATATATATATATATATATATAAACATATTAAAATCGAAACTGACCCCGGATATTTGTTCTAGGGGGCCTAATTAGCGCTCAGCTGAAGAAATTTTTTCTAAATTCAAAAGTCGAGATCTCCTCATTAGTGAATTTTTTTTAAAAAATTCACTAACAACTGGACACGTCGACTTTGTTTTCATAAGGAACAGATGATGGCGTAAGTTTTGATGTCTTGTAACCTACCCCTTGGGCAGTGGAGTAAAGTACCCCTATATTTAAATGACACCCTATGTTGAGCGACACCTCATTTTAAAGCTTTCTCAATTCTACTTACGACAACATACGACTTTATTTATTTCGGTTTGGATATGACTATAAAATCATCAACTAAAAAATAAGATTACATACAGACTTGGAGACAAGTTCTCTGGCTTCACTGTTAGTTTTCGTTGGTGAAAGACGTAGCCAGCGCGTAAGCTAACTGGAGCAAGTGGCCCTTACGAATTCTGGATGTTCTGGGATCTTCTTCAACGTTTCTGTGACTATAGTTTCGCTGCTTGACAGCATTCTCAGACAGAGTTACCAAATTGAAAATAAAAATGAAACACAGATGACAGATGAGGCTTTCAAAATGCCTACGTGATGTATGTCAATATTTAACATAAAAATAGAACTAGCCTATAATAACTATGATAACAGTTACAACAATAAAATAACTAAACAATAACAGTATAAAAGCAGTTTATATACAACGAAAATATCGACATACATCAACTCATTATTTTATTACAACTTTTTTTTGAAATAATAGTTAAATTTATTTTCTTTGACATATTTAATTAGAAAGAAGAATATCCAAGAAAGGGGAATTCATTAAATCAGTTTGCTCGTTTAAAACAAGGTAGCTATTGTCGTGTTTGTGCTTTTTGACTTCCAAAGCTTCAAAAAAGTCTAATTTACGTTTGTCATTATAAAAATGTAGTGGTTGTTTGCGGTTATTTACTGTAGGTCTATGTTCGGTATCAATAATATTTTTTGCAAATGTAGATTTGTCAGCGTGGTTATTTCTAAATGCAGAAATATGTTCTTTGTATCGGGTGTTAAAATTTCTAGAAGTTTGACCTATGTAGATTGCGTTACAATGTGTACAAGCTAATTTATAAACTCCAGCTTTTGTCAGGAAACAAGACTTTTCTTTGGCGTTAAATAGTAAATCACGCGTCGTGTTGTAAGATTTAAAAGCTACCTTTGTATTTGTACAGGTATTTAATTTTTTTTAATGTTTTCTGAAATGGTTCCAAAATAAGTTATCGAAACGGTCTCTAATATTTCGATAAATTAAATTAATCGCTAATTTGTATTCTTTTCTCTCGATCATTTTATCTATTATTTTACCAGAGTAGCCATTATTAAATGCTGTTTGCTTAATTATTGAAATTTCTTTTTCAAAATTGTTTTGTGACATAGGTATTGAAAATGCACGATGTATCATAGAATGGTAGGCTGACAGCTTTTGTGAAAAAGGGTGACATGAATCGTATGGTATGGTTGTGTCAGTGTAAGTTGGTTTCCTATATATTGAAAAGTCAAACGAATTATTTCCAATTTAATAATAAAATTTATATGCAAAGTGAAGGTCTACCTATGGGTAGTCCATTGTCACCTTTATTAACCAACATATTTATGGAAAGCTTAGAAAACCAAATTTTAACATCAGAACTTTCGCATAATATTGTCTTTTGGTACAGATACGTAGATGATATTTTAGCATGTTTTCAAGGTAGTTATACAGAATTAAATGAATTTTTGAATTTTATTAATAACTTTCACACAAATATTAAGTTTACTTTAGAAGAAAAAGCTAACAGCTGTATAAATTTTTTAGACTTAACAATTAGAAAGTTAGAAAATAATTCATTTGACTTTTCAATATATAGGAAACCAACTTACACTGACACAACCATACCATACGATTCATGTCACCCTTTTTCACAAAAGCTGTCAGCCTACCATTCTATGATACATCGTGCATTTTCAATACCTATGTCACAAAAGAATTTTGAAAAAGAAATTTCAATAATAAAGCAAGTAGCATTTAATAATGGCTACTCTGTTAAAATAATAGATAAAATAATCGAGAGAAAAGAATACAAATTAGCGATTAATTAAATTTATCCAAATATTAGAGACAAAGAAGACAACAGATACGTTTCGTTAACTTATTTTGGAACCATTTCAGAAAACATTTCAAAAATTTTAAATACCTGTACAAATACAAAGGTAGCTTTTAAATCTTACAACACGACGCGTGATTTACTATTTAACGCTAAAGAAAAATCTTGTTTCCTGACAAAAGCTGGAGTTTATAAATTAGCTTGTACACATTGTAACGCAATCTACATAGGTCAAACTTCTAGAAATTTTAACACCCGATACAAAGAACATATTTCTGCATTTAGAAATAACCACGCTGACAAATCTACATTTGCAAAACATACTATTGATACCGAACATAGACCTACAGTAAATAACCGCATACAACCACAACATTTTTATAATGACAAACGTAAACTAGACTTTTTTGAAGCTTTGGAAGTCAAAAAACACACACACGCGACAATAGCTACCTTGTTTTAAACGAGCAAACTGATTTAACGAATTCTCCTTTCTTGGATATTCTTCTTTTTAATTAAATAAGTCAAAGAAAGTAAATTTAACTATTCTTTCAAAAAAGTTGTAATAAGATAATGAGTTGATGTATGTCGATATTTTCGTTCTATAGAGACTGCTTTTATACTGTTATTGTTTAGTTATTTGATTGTTGTAACTGTTATCATAGTTATTATAGGCTAGTTCTATTTTTATGTTAAATATTGACATACATCACGTAGACATTTTGAAAGCCTCATCTGTCATCTGTGTTCCATTTTTATTTTCAATTTGATAAATTTTTTGATCAAAACATCATATCATAACATAGTAACATATCTTTATTTGTAGTTGTCATGATTTCGTACTAATTCAATTTTAATCTGTCTGAGAATGCTGTCAGGCAGCGAAACTATAGTCACAGAAACGTTGAAGAACATCCTAGAACATCCAGAATTCGTAAGGGCCACTTGCTCCAGTTAGCTTACGCGCTGGCTACGTCCTTCACCAACGAAAACCAACAGTGAAGCCAGAGAAGTAGTCTCCAAGTATGTATGTAGTATGGACAAGTTTCACCAAGTAAGAGCAACAACAATCAATGAATTAAAAAATAAGACAAAATATCAGTGATTGAAAAAAATTAACAGGATGCAGCAAGTGCGTTATGGTAGTGAATTTTTATTAAATGCTTCAAATTTCAATAACTCAATTTTCTATAAACCTAGAAAGTTTAAATTTGGTGTGTAGTAAGGTCTTTCCTAAGGCAAGATATACACCAAATTTCATTAAAATAATTATGTAATTTTTGGAGAAAAATTTTTTTTCGAAAGAAAATTTAAAATTTGAATAACTCAATTTTCTATAAACTTAGAAAGTTGAATTTTGGTACGTAGTAATGTCTCTCCTAAGGCAATATACACGTTAAATTTCGTTAGAACAGCCTTGTAATTTTCGGAGAAAAAATTTTTTTCGAAAGAAAATTCAAAATTTGAATAACTCAATTTTCTATAAACTTAGAAAGTTGAATTTTGACGTAGTAATGTCTCTCCTAAGGCAATATATACTTTAAATTTCATTAGAACAGCCTTGTAATTTTCGGAGAAAAAATTTTTTTTGAGAGGTAACTCAAAATTTTCCCGGAAAACCCCGTCCGATTTTCCTGAATAACGAACTCGTCCAAGCCATTAATAAAAGAAAGGCACTTGCCGAGTTTCATCGAAATCGGTGAATTATTTTTTAAATTAGCAGACGGATACATACATACATACATATATATATATATATATATATATATATATATATATATATATATATATATATATATATATATATATATATATATATATATATATATATATATATATATATATATATATATATAAACATATAAAAATTCCAACTGACCCCGGATATGGGTTCTAGGGGTCCTCATTCGCGCTCATTTGAAAAAATTTTTGCAAAGTCTCACCATCGATACCTCTCTATTAGTGAATTTTTTTAATAAAAATTCACTAAAACGTTATTTAATTAAATGTTCAAACTGTTTTCCCTCCACTTCCATACAATTTATAAAATCTTTGCTCCACTTCCGAACGAACATTTCGAAGCATTTCGAGCGTTATCTGACAACTTTTTTTAAACAATATATTCTTTCGGTAAAAATATCTTATTTTATGATTTTTCGTTTATCTCTTAATAAATTTTATCAATTCGATTTTCTTGCTGTTTTACTTTAAGCGAGACAAATAAATATCCCGTCAAACATCACAAAGTCGATGGAATTTAAATTCGGGAAGATGGTTTATACAATTGCTGAAGAAGTGAATATACTTAGTTTGTAAGACTAGATGCATTCTCGCAACAATTAGAACCGTAGACCGGTTTCGCTCTCATTAAAGCTCTTCAGTACGGCATACTAATTGTAGCAAAAATACACCAAAAATAACACGGCTATAGTATAGCCAGCCTTAAAATACCGGTCTACGGTTCTAATTGTTGCGAGAATGCATCTAGTCTTACATACTTTGTCCCTATATTGGGGTAGAAATGGGCCAGGGCTGACAATTTACTAAATTATTAGTTGGTTGTATACAGTCTCTATTTTTAACACTTTATGTTATTTGGAGCTGGCGTGACAACATACTACTTGGTTCCGCAACTAGGTGGCGGCACGTCCACCACTCACTGAGTATTTTAATCTGGCTGGCTATACTATAGCCGTATTACTTTTGGTGCATTTTTGCTACAATTAGTATGCCGTACTGAAGAGCTCTAATGAGAGCGAAACCGGTCTACGGTTCTAATTGTTGCGAGAATGCATCTAGTCTTACATACTTTGTCCCTATATTGGGGTAGAAATGGGGCAGGGCTGACAATTTTCTAAATTGTTAGTTAGTTGTATACAGTCTCTATATTTTTAACACTTTGTGTTATTTGGAGCTGGCGTGACAACATACTACTTGGTTCCGCAACTAGGTGGCGGCACGTCCACCACTCACTGAGTATACTTAGTTTGTTCTACAAGAATGACAACTGTGCACGATAGGGAGCATTTACCTTTAATGATCGTCATCCTGAGACAAACACTGCGCATCGGTACGTCCTGTATTTAATGCATACATTTTGTCAAACTGGATAATTATTTATGGTGAGTGCCAACGAATTGTGCGCCGAACATGTCGTGCATTTGTAGAAAAGTACCCGAATAAACCGAAACCCAGCCACGACATGATAAAGAGGTTGCTGCAAAATTGTTCACAGCATGGAAGTTTTCGCCCAAAAGTACAGAAGCGTAAGCCACTCGTCGATAACGAGGTAGACGAAGCGAACGTATTAGCATTTTTTGTTGCTGATCCCAAGGCATCCATCAAGGATTGCGAAAAAGAATTACTCTTGTCAGCGAGAACGATTCACAGAATTTTGAAAAAGCATCATTGGAGACCCTTCTCTTACCACCCGATACATGGTTTGCAACCCAACGATCACCCTAGGCGTGTTGAGTTTTGTGAATGATTCCTATTGAAAACACAAGAAGATGAGAATTTCTGCAAGAGAATTATTTGGTGCGATGAGGCGAAGTTCTCCAAAAATGGCATGCACAATCGCCACAATAGTCACTCCTGGTCAGATGAGAATCCCCATGTTACCATGATCAAATATTTTCAAGACAGGTGGTCATTCAGTGTTTTTTGTGCAATGAAGAACGACAAGATTTTTGGGATTAAAATATAGGATGAAAATCTCACTGGTGTGAGTTATAATGATATTTTGCACGAAGTGACTCTAGATTCTCTCAACACAGCTAGAACAAGCTGGTATCAGCAAGACGGAGCACCGCCCCACAGTTTTCATTTGTCTCATGATTTTTTGCACCAACATTTTGAAGACAGATGGATTGCCAATAACGGCCCACATAGATGGCCACCACGGTTTCCTGATTTAACGCCTCTGGATGCAAACATCTGGGGCTACATCAAAAATAAAGTTTACCACGAACCTGCCACCACAAAAGAAGACATGGTAGGTCAAGTTTTACGTGCCTTCAATTCACTGAACTCGAGACAAATCAGAAAGGCTACGAACCATGATATTATGAGACGAATTAAAAAATGCCCCCATGTCAGTGGGAGTAATTTGGGGCATTTGTTATATGTTCCACTTTTTTTGTGTTTTAGTTTTCCACTAGCTATTAGTTAAATTCTGTACTCATTTATAATAAATAACTGCCTATCTTGTTGAGTTGTATTTTGGTTTTACAAGTTAGTTGACAACACATTGATTTTACAGAAGTAAACAAGGGAAATGCAGCGATTTGGATGCAAATGCAAAGTGTTCTCTTTTTTGCGCGAGAATGCCCAACAAATGTTATCTTCTCATTTATAAGAGGTGGGAATTGACATGTAGATGTCAACAAGCATATTATCAAGTTCCAAAGCCTGCTTTAAATCTATTGTGACAATTTGAATTAAGTGAATCCAATAAAATTAAAATATTCGGGAAACGGTGGAATTTGGGTGCAGGGAATGCTAATAGACGTTGAAAGGGAAACCAGATGCGAACCGAAATAGCTTATCAAATATAGGGAGTTCTATTTGAAATAAGCGAGTAATTGTGACTTAAATTTTACCAAATGGCACGGCTAATTCTTATGACCCTGTATATTTAAAAGAAACCCTATCCAACGTGTCGTGTAGGTGCGAACCCAAGGATCATCTGTGCAAAAAATGAGTCTTCTCAGTTGTATTTCCACATAGAGATACCGCGAAACGTTCACCTTGGTTTTCGCGAGAATTTTCAAAAAAATCGAAAAAATTCGAAAACGGTTGATTTCTCACATATGGTATATTAGTCATAATTTATCTCAAATTCAATATATAATTCGAAAATATAATAAAAATTACCATGTTGTATTTAAAATAAGTAAGTTGATGGTCACTTCCGGTTAAACCGGAAGTCTGACATAAAGTAAGCTATTTTCACTGAACTGGAATTTGTCTCAATCGTAAATGTGTGTACATTTTCAAATTTCAAATAGGAGTAGTTATTGAGAAATGGCTAACTAAATGTTTTGGCGCCACACCCTGTATGTTAGCGTTTGTTTGGAGGATACGCTAGGAAACAACTTGGTTAATAAAACGATCGTCAGGTCTTTTAAAAATATGTTGTGGTGATTTGGGTTCTACAAGTGAACTGATTTATTATATTTTGACCGAATCATGTGTACATTATTCCACATTTAACATGGAGGATTAAAATAATAAAAGTAGAGCGGGATCTTAATAATAATGATTAAATAAATCTCATAAAGTGCAAGGTCAGTGCATAAAAGCAGGTATGGTCAGATGTTTGGTTGGGTACTTATTTATTTATTTCAGAAGTATTTAGTCTCAATTCTGAATGTTAACAAGTGATCTACTTCTTGTAATACTTAATTGATGGCCCTTTCCACTGGCCTTTACTTGAAAGTAATACTGTCTTTTATTTGTAAATTAAACATAAACCTTCGGAGATATTAGGCGAAGACATTCAATCGGAGGTGTTAAGGTCACTACAAAATATTGGTTAATTATATTGATGAACATAAAAGTAAAACGATTCTGATCATTCTCCAAGTAAACCAATTATCAAATATGGTGTGGTCCACCAAAATTATTCCACTATGTTTTTTTTAACAGATCAACTTTTGTTTTCAGGGTGACTTTTTTTTTCATTCCCTGGGCTGATACCTTTAAATAGGAACGACTTTAATTCTAAAAATTAAAAAAAGTCTGGACGCAGCTAGTGCGTTATGGTAGCGAATTTTCGTAAAAATGTTTTTAAAGGAAAATATGTCTTGTTTTTAAAAGAAGGACATTTGGTTGACAGTATAACATATATAGTACTAACAATGTACCAGATTTCATTAAAATAGCCTTGTTGTTTCAAAAAGTACCAACATTTTCCGAAAATAAACTTTAAAAGACTCAGAAAAAAACTGGTCCGTTTTTCCTGTCCAACGAACCTCTTTGAGTTATTTACATTCCTGCCAAGATATAATTATTCACAAACAGCTTTAGGACCAAACTTGAAAAAAAAAGTTATGAAAATTTGCAAAAATTTCTTTTACAAAAATCACCATTTTTTTTACAGAAATTGCCTTCGCTAATGTTACACTAAATTATATTTTTCACAAAAATTCGACAACTTTTTTTTTACAATAACTTACTAGTCATTTATTATAAATTACCAACATATCACAAAAATCTTACAAAAATTATTTCTACAAAAACACTAAAAACATTTTTGCAAAAACTTTAAAAATTGTGCCTGTATACGGCAGTTCGATTTCTTCGACGAGTAATACAAACAAAAAGCTCTCTGAATACGCCATTTCCATAGGGCTCCGCTATCTATTGATAAAAACGCCGTATCACAATTTGTGATATGTGTTTGAAATATGTCCCAAAAACGTAAATAGTTGCAAAACGATGAAATAAAGCAAAAGCGATGAACAAGATCAATTTTTTTTCTTACAAACATGCATTATAATTTGATGGAAAACACAAAAATGCAAGAACATAAGCTGGTGTTCTATTTAAAAAAAGTGTGTATCACCAACGACTTTTGGGCCATCCTGTGATTGTCACAATAGGTTTATAAGATGCAGCTCAAGATACCCTATAATTAATGTATTTACTTTTTTCTCATATCTTGTATAATAACAGATATATTGAGCTTCACCGTAGAAATGCGTCACCCTGTATATCGATTTTAGGGGTTCTAGTTCGCGCTCATTTGAAGAAAGCCTTTTAAAATTCATAAGTCGCGGTTTTCTTAATAACGAATTTTTTCTACGAAAATTTGCTAAAATATGGACTATGAAACCATAAACCCTATAGCGGAAACTACTGCCGAAGCATCAGAAAGTGGGTCTATTTGAAATGGATTTTCGCAAATATTTTAGTAAAACGAAGGATAATGATGGTTGAAGCAGAAGGTTAAGGCTTCGTAAAACACACTTATTACGACATATCTTCTACATAATCCGTATTTGTTTTAATTTCGTTGTGTGAAAATTGCAATTTTTGACGCTTCAAATCACAACTTTGACGTTTTAAGAAGAAAAATATTTTTTCTGCTACTTCTTGACCTTTTTGCGCCAAGAAAACTTAACGGTAGTATGTAATATTCCATTGGTTTTGTTAGTCACACAAACTATTTTGTTCTTGTGCTTTCCTCTGATCACCAGTGGCAGTCAATTTTTTTTTCTTAAAATGCCTATAACTTTTTTCCTTTCAACTTAGAGATCGGAATTTATATAGCTCTGTGAAAATTCGCTACCAAAAGTCACTTACTGCGTCTCAATTTATCTTATTACAAACATGCATCATATTTCGATAAAAAATGCAAAAATGCAAGAATATAAGTTCGTATAAAAGTATATATGTTCGAAAACAACAATTTTAGGTATCACTAACAATAGAGAACCTATAATTAACCTATACAACTTATCTTGTATAATAACAGTTATATTGAGCTTTACCGTAGAAATGCGTCACCCTGTATATATGTAAACAAATAAAAACTGACACTAAACCCAGATATGGATTTTAGGGGGGCCTAGTTGGCGCTCATTTGAAAAAAAAAATTAATTCTAAAGTCGCGGTATCCTCATTAAAGAATTTTTTCCACGAAAATTAACTAAAAAGTATAGACCGTTAAACCATAAACTTAACTAAAACTACCGCTAAAGCATCAGAGAAAGGGTCTATGTGAAATGAAATTCCTGGAAATATTTTGGTGAAATGAAGGACAATAACGGTTGAGGCTGAAACTTAAGTGGTTGCGGAACACTCTTCTTGTGGTATTTTCTTTTCATAAACCGTATTTGTCTCAGGCTCTTTGCCTAAATGTTGCGAATTTTGACATTTCATATTGCCATTTTGACGTTTTGAGGAAAACTCCAAATTTTTAACTGCCCATAACTTTTTTGTCTTCAAACCTACAGACCTAAGTTTTGGTACATGATTCACTCTTTATAATACAAACACGCGTAATAAATTTGGTTGCCCTTACTTTGTTATTTCCTTAGATATAAATTCCGTATATTATTATTATTATTATTATTATTATTATTATTATTATTATTATTATTATTATTATTATTATTATTATTATTATTATTATTTATTTGCTGAAAATTATACATATGTCAGTACAAGAAAGACCTAGGACTTGTATAGTATTTCATGACAAAATTTAATAAGAATATTCCAAAATATATGACACCTCTCTTTCAAAACATCAATCACTTCCAATTTTGACATGCCAAATACCATAATTTTCTCATCTCTTTTCCATCCTAATGTATTCGTCAATACTTTTATTTTTAAAGTAATCTTGACAATACCATCCGAGCTTCTGAGCTTAGATTACTTTTTCTTCACTCCATTATTACATTAAATTTTCTGATTTAGCTATATATATATATATATATATATATATATATATATATATATATATATATATATATATATATATATATATATATATATATATTCAGAGAGAAAACCCAATATTTTCCGGAAAAGCCTGCACTGATTTTCCTGTTAAAACAACCGCCACAAAAATTTCAAACGGTCGAATAAGAATTTTTTGCAAATCACGCAGGTGTATATCCCGTTATAAAAGGTTTTAATTTAACTGGACATCGTAATGGAATACTTATTCATAGGTATGCAAATGTAGATTCGTCTCGGTTCAATACTGCTCGGTATATGTGCCCCCTTTAGCCTCTCTCGTACTGCTGGTCTGCCCTTGTCCCTTCTTCCAACCGGACCAACAACAACGGGCAGCAAGCTTACACAAGTCGGGACCTTTTTTTTTAAATTTATTTCAACAACACACCACGAGGGCTTACAGCCTAAATACTATCGTACCGTGGGTGTCACAAGGAGGAAAGAGGCAACTCTGGTAATTCTGGACTTGAAAGTTTGGAGGTTCGGAGGAGAAGGAAAAACATGCGCCGGCAAGGAATTCCACAACTTGGAAGTCCTCGGGACAAAAGAGCGAGCATAACAAGATGTTCTGTGTCTGGTGACCTGGACAGTAAAAGGGTGCATTCGCTCTGTTCCCCTAGTAGATCTGTTGGGAGCAGCAGGTGGAGGAACTATGGAAGAAAGCTCCTCTGAGCACTGCCCGTGCAGATATTTATAAAAGAGAGAGTGAGTGAGAGAGAGAGAGAGAGAGAGAGAGAGAGGTCACTAACGGCACGTCGGTGGGCAAGGGATGGCAGCCTTTGGGTGTGGGTAGGGTCACCAATGAGATGTATAGCTCTCTTCTGAATGGAGTCCAGGATAGCGAGTGTAGAAGCGGCAGCGGCACCCCAAATGTGGGAGCAGTGTTCGAGGTTTGGCCTTATTTGTGAAGTATATAAAGTATAGAGATTAGCTGGTGAAAATTATTTGCGAGCCCAGAAGAGGAAACCTAATTTCTTAGCAGCCGCTTCTGCAATTGATGTGACATGTAGGTGCCAATTGAGATTTCGATCCACAGAAATGCCAACAAGTGAAAAGGACTCATTACTTTGAATAACTTGGTTGTTCATTGTGATGGTTCTAGGGCTGGTGTATCTTTTATGAGAATAAAAGCAAGACTGAGATTTGGTGGGGTTGAATTGTACAAGATTTCTACTTCCCCAGTCTAATATTTTTTGGAGATCCACGGAGATAGAACCCTCCATGCGTCTGCGATCCTCATCTAGTTGGGCCAAAGAGACAGGCTTAGAATATTGTATATTTGAGTGGACAGTGCTGTCGTCCGCGTAACTGTGAACTGGGTTGGATGTGCTAGAGAGGTCATTGATGTGGAGAAGAAACAAAGTAGGGGCTCAAGCTGAACCTTGAGGATTCCTTGTGACTGATTTTTGCTTCATTATAATAACCATAAATAGTTCTGAAACAACCATTTAAAGAGAGTAATCAATTGACTTTGTAATTCATAAATAATAATATGCAATTTTAACGTGGTATATTTGAGATTTTATGTTTGCAAAGTTACGCTCTGCTTCACTTACCAAGTACTAATCCATTATAGAATCTGACCTGTTTAAGTCAAAATGAAATATTTATATCATGTTCTATTGAGCCGTTACACTGTAGGTGTCTAATTATTGCGCTGAGCTCGCAGATTAATGTCTTCAATAATTCATTGCATCGTGTTATTTATGTGCTAGGTATCAAATGCAGTTTCTAGACGCACAGTAACGTTTTTGAGGCGCGATACACCTTATTATTCGATATTCAGTGGTAAAACAACTAAATTTGGGTGGAGATTCCGTTGCAACTCATTCGAAATACAGATGTAGAGACTTATTCTCTGGCATCACAAGTGCTTATTTCGTATCTGTAATCGGTTTTGCCTTTTACGTCATTAGGCGAATCTGATTGCGTAGGAGTATGAAACGGTTATTATTACTTATACTTTTTTTTAAAGACAACCATCGTTTTATATTTTTTCTCAGAATTTTCTTATGTTTCTAACCGAACGTAAAGCCGTCGGTCCCGTTAAAGAACCCTTAGAGAAGATACAGTGGTTCGGAAAAATTTCACGGATAATGAGGTGAAACTGCTCCCCGACGTCGGTGATTGCCTATATGTCACGTTGGTAGAAACTCCCTTTTTTTCAGATGGAAATCTGCGAATTATTCTGGACACATAGGTACCAAAACCAGTGTTTATATATATATATATATATATATATATATATATATATATATATATATATATATATATATATATCCATAACTAAAAAATAATGGGCCGATTTTGATCAAATTTGGTAGGTACCTTCCTTTTGTTAAGTAGCTTAGACAAGTTCGTTAGCAAGGAAAATTGGACCAGTTTTTTCGGGAAAATTTTCGGCTTTCTTTCAGAAAATTTTTCTATCCAAAATTAGCAGCACTATCACAACCAAATTTGTCACACTCTTTTTTACTATTCATCTCACCCTACGTACTGAAATTCAGATCTCTACGTTAAAAGAAGGAAACGTTATAGGCATTTAAAGAAAAAAAGGCCATAGTCACGGACATAAATCGACGTTCAAGAAAAAAAGTTCGGGACGCAGCAAGTGCGTTATGGTATTGAATTTTCATAAAAATGTTTTTAATAGCAAATATGTGTGTTTTTTTTTCAGAAAGCAGGCATCAAATTTGATTACCAGTATAACCTATATCGTAGAAGTAATGTGCCATGTTTTAACAAAATAACTTTACTGTTTGAAAACGTACAAAAATTTCCGAAAGTAAACTCAAAGTGTAGCCGAAAAAATCCGTTTCTTGGTCAACCTTATAGGTTAATAGCAAATTGATCTATTCAAATATGAAGCATTTTATCAAAATTCGCTACCATAACGCACTTGCTGTGTCCAGAATTTCTTTACTTACAAACATGCATTATATTTCGATGTAAAATGCAAAAACATAAGGCGTTCTCGTCACAAAAAAAATATTATTTGTAACACCAACGACTTATGGGCCAGCCTGTGATTGTAGAAATATTTTTTTAAGATGTAGCTCAAGACACCCTATAATTAATGTATACAATTTTTTTTCATATCTTGTAGAATAACGGATATATTGAGCTTTATTAATTTTTTACGAAAATTCGACAATAGTTATATACCATTAAACGATAAACTCTATAGCTAAGACTACTGCCAAGAATTAGAGAAAAGGTCTATTTGAAATGAATTTTCTGGAAACATTTTAGTAAAATGAAGGACAATGACGGTTGAATCTAACACTTCAAGGTTTGTAAAACATTCTTCGAGACATTTTCTTTCCATAACCCGTATTAGATTCAAGTTCTTAGCCTAAATGTTGCGAATTTTGTCGTTTTAAATTGTCACTTTGACGTTTTGAGGAAACCCCCAATTTATTTTTCTTCAAATGCCCATAACTTTTTTGTCTTTTGACCTACAGCGCTAAATTTCGGTAGGTAATTTACCTATAGCGATATAAAACGATGTTTGGTTGCCCTTACTTTGTTATTTCGGAAGATATGAATTTTTTTCTAAAGAAAACACAAAATTTTCCGGGAAAACTTCGGCCGATTTTCCTGGCTAACGAACTTATCCAAGCCACTTACAAAAGGAATGTATTCACTAAATTTTGTCAAAATCGCCTATTATTTTTTGAGTTATCGGTGGAACATACATATATATATATATATATATATATATATATATATATATATATATATATATATATATATATATATATATATTTGTGTGTGTGTGTATACATAAACATATAAAAATCGAAACTGACCCCGGATATGTGATCTAGGGGGCCTAATTAGCACTCATTTGAAGAAACTTTTTCAAAATTGAAAAGTCGAAATCTCCTCATAGTGAATTTTTTTAAAGAACATTAACTAAAAAACACTAGATTTGGTACCTATGTCTCCAGAATAATTCAAGGACTCCCATTTGAAAAAGACGGTTGTTTCTACCAACGTGACAATATAGGCCGTCGACAAATTTCAAAGTCCAACATATATATATATATATATATATATATATATATATATATATATATATATATATATATATATATATATATATATATATATATACAGCGTGTTTTAAAAAGACGGGGCAATATTTAAGGGTTTGATTTCCCAGGTCATTTTATGAAAAAAAGTTCCCATAAACATAGGTGCTAAAATACATTGTTTCCAAGATACAAGGTGTTACATTTTTTTGTAAAATAACGATTTTTTAAAAATAATTCAAATATCTCCTCACCGATTGTTTTGAAATTTGGCAGCGTTGTTTGTAGTAATAATGGGCTGATTTGACCCTAATTAGATAAAGATTGTTAAGTCCATTGGCATTAGGGGGGACGCCGCAACAAAAATTATTGTTCGTGTTTGTGATTTTCTGTATGATAAATGGACATGCCATAAGAATGTTTTTATTTTTTATCGTGTAAATGATTCAAGATACGGAGAAATTTCAAGAGACAAAAAACTTGTAGTTTTAGTTTCTTTATCTCAAAATAATATACAAATACATATTGCAGTCAGTGGCGTACATTGTTATGTCACTAAATTTTGTTGAGGTGCCCCCCCCCTAACGCCAATCGACGTAACAATCTGTATCTAATTAGGGCCAAATCAGCCCATTAATAATACAAACAACGCTGCCTAATTTCAAAACAATCGGTGTGGAGATATTTGAATTATTTAAAAGAAATCGTTATTTTACAAAAAAAATTAACACCTTGTATCTTGGAAACAATGCATTTTAGCACATATGTTTATGGGAACCTTTTTTCATAAAATGACCTGGGAAATCAACCACTTAAATAATGCCCCAACTTTTTTAAACAGCCTATATATATATATATATATATATATATATATATATATATATATATATATATATATATATATATATATATATTGTCATTAAAAAATTCACATAAACAGAAGTCAGGACATTCGAACTACAAAAGTTTATTTTGATAGTTTCTAGGAATTAGTGCTCCTAGAGCGCATATTTGGGGTTCCCCTATATATATATATATATATATATATATATATATATATATATATATATATATATATATATATATATATATATATATATATATATATATATTGAAACTGACCCCGGATGTGGGTTCTAGGGGTCCTAGTTTGCGTTCATTTGGAAAAAAAATTTCATCCAAAAGTCGGGATCTCCCCATTAGTAAATGTTTTCAACGAAAATACACTAAAAGTGTACACCTGTGAAAATTTGTTGTCCATATTGTTATCATTTCTTATCATAACCAAAACAGAGTAATATAGAAAATCTCATTGCAACTGGTAGACTCTTACTGGATGTTCGGTTTTTTTGGAAAGGCAGTATATTATTTGAATAATGCGAAGACTCACAACTAAAAATTTTATGGGGGATTTTAAATAAAATCTTAATAATTATACTGTTTTTGTTTGTATGGTAAATGCTTCATTTTTTTAACGTTAAAATTGTACACATAATGTTACCAGCTTGTTATTTTGTTACGTTTTTCACAACAATCTTATGAAATTTCCTTTGTGGCAGGTCAAAATAAACTTCTATTATAACATCCCAATTATTTTTTAAGTCACGAACAATTCGTCAATTTGCGAAATGACCTGTAACTAATGAACAACCTGACCAAATTGTATGAAATGCTACATACAGTATAAGGTACTTACATAAATCATATTATGTAAAGATTTTAATAGCCAGGTTGTAAACAAACATTAAGAAAAGTATGTAGCATTTAACCTAAATTAATTTATCTTTAATTCATCTTATAATTAATTGTGTCCGGTTAAAGAAACATGTATTACGCCTCTACAGGATGGTAAAAAATAATAGTGCACATTCTTGGCTTCAAAACGTTAAAATTTAGCCAAACTTACCCCAGTCCAAAATCAAAATTAAAAGACATCCAGGGTCTTAACGTGAGAAATTGAATTTCGAATTTCCTTGATATTTAGAAAGTAAAATAAATGTCCCTTTTTCAGTCGATGAATCGATAAGCTGCCAAACCATATATCACCAGTAGTAGAAGTTCGGAGCCCGTATGCGCTTTATGGTGGCGCTATTTTCAAAAACACAATTTTTCTTGGAAAAACATTAATTTTTAAGTGAATTTTCGTAGAAATTATTCACTAATGAGAAGATCGCGACCTTCGAATCTTGAAAAAAATTCTTAAGCGCGAACTAGGCCCACTAGAACCCACATTCAGTTTTACTTTTTATATGTTCTCATATATATATATATATATATATATATATATATATATATATATATATATATATATATATATATATATATATATATATATATATATATATATATATAAGGGTTACAACTAATTAATTGCTCACTATTGGCATCTCAGTAACTGTAAGAGATACAGAGTTAGTTAAATTACCAAAAAGTTTTGTAAATTTTAGCTGATCCAATATCTGAAAACAAATTTTAAATATGTCGATTCGTTCCTAAAATATCCTGAAAAAAACTGAAAAACTAACTTTTCAAAATTTTACAATAAATCCCTTATTATCAAAAATGAGCTCCTAATTTTTGCTATGTGAGCATAATTTGATATGAGCAATCAGAATTGACGTATCTGCTCTAATTTTTGCGCAGCGATAGTCAACTTTTTTTGTCTTATGGCCGCTATATTGGATTTTTAATTTTTCAGGTGGGGAAAAAATTCACCTTTCGAATGGTATAACATACTTCATATTTTTCTTCATAAACATTGTACAAATAAATAAAAAACTAATTATGGTTGTAAATATCAAGTAGGTATGTGTTATTTTATTATCAACATTCGTTATTTGTCAAAATGTCAGCACAGAAGCTTTTAATTAACAGAATAAAATCATATTAACCCTGGATACTAACGAAGCTTACAACTAGTGAATAAACAAACTAATAATACATAACAAATACTTCCTACTAAATAATAAATGTATGTAATGATAATGAAAATGTTCAAAATGTCTTCCATTGTTATTTATGTTTTGACGAAGCCTCTCGCGCCACCGTTGTGTTGCTGATCTTATCATAGCAGGAGATATGGAGCAAATTTTATCTATTAAAATATTCTTTAACTCTTCTTAATTGTCAGAATGCTCAAGGTAAACTAAATTTTTGACATATCCCCAGAAGAAATAGCCCATTGGGGTTAGATCTGGGGATCTTGTCGGGATGCGAGCGGGTCCATTATTGCCTATCCATCTATCTCCAAACGTCTGGTCTAGATAAGCTTTTACGGCTCGGCAATTGTGTGTAGGTGCACCGTCTTGCTGATACCACATGATTGCTCTTTGTTGCAAAGGAAGGTTATAAAGAAATTCCATAATGTCATTAGTTACAAATGAAAGTATCGGTCGCCATTCTACCTATTGCTTATGAAAAATGGTCCTATAACTGTATCGTCTAAAAGGTCACACCAAACGTTTACACACACCCTATTTTGATGTCGAGACTCATATAAAAGATGAGGGTTACCTGTAATCCAGTAACGACGATTCTGTCTATTAAACAAATCGTTATTTGTAAATGTACTCTCATTCGACCACAATATGTCAGCTGTGAAAGCATTGTGTATTTGCAACTTCCTATCAAACCATTGGCAAAACTGCAACCACCGGTCGTGATCTGGCTCATAAAGTGCTTGCACTATGGTGTATTTATAAGGATGGTATTTGTCTTTTTTCAGAACCTTTGACACGAGCTGCTGGCTTATTTCACATTCTCTCGCAATATGTGTTGTGGATAAGTTGGAATTTATATTGACTTGAGCAAGATCATTGATTTCGTTAGCACTGGGTTCCACATTGTAGGGAACACGGTTTCTCATCAAAGTACCAGTTTCATCCATCACTCTTGCTATTCTGGCGAAGATAGCCGACTTGGCTGGAAACGTTGTAGATATTTTTCTTGGTATAAATGGGAAGCACGGGTCGAATTTCTAAAACTTCGGATGCATGCTTCATATATATCTCTTCTCTCTTCCACAGTAAAGCGAACCACTTTGGAAATACAATTTTAGAATAAATTTAACGCATGTCTTGAAATAAAATGTTTTTAATGCATAAATCAAGTAGAAGATTTCAAACTGACAGTTTAAATAAATCGTAACAACAAATTACAAAACAGTGACACATACCTACTTGATATTTGGGACCATAATTAGTTTTGTTTTATTTATTTGTACAATGTTTATGAAGAAAAATATGACTTGTGTTACACCATTCGGAAGGTTAATTTTTTGGCCATCTGAAAAATTAAAAATCCGATATGGCGGCCATAAGAGGAAAAAAAGTTGACTATCGCTGTGCAAAAATTAGAGCAGATACGTCAATTCTGATGCCGTCAGTTGATTGTTCATATCAAATTATGCTCACATATAAAAAATTAAGAGCCCATTTTTGATAATAAGGGATTTATTGTAAAATTTTGAAAATTGAGTTTTTCAGGTTTTTCACGGTATTTCAGGGACGAATCGACATATTCAAAATTTGTTTTCAGATATTGGATCAGCCAAAAGTTACGCAACTTTTTGGTAATTCAACCAACTGTGTATCTCTTACCGTTACTGAGATGCCAATAGTGAGCAATTAATTAGTTGTTTAGTTGTAACCCTGTATATATATATATATATATATATATATATATATATATATATATATATATATATATATATATATATATATATATATATTGTTATAGAAATGTTATTTACAGACTTCCGAAGATTAAAGTCCCACGTAGTAATAATTTAATCTATCTAGGAAAATTATAGTCCCACGTTTTTGGGCGCTAATTGATATAGAAAGTTAATTTAAGCTAGGGTTGTTTAAGTCCCACTATTGGGTGATAATTGAAATAGGGAAAGGTTTATTTTAAGTTTTATATTATTATTATTAGGTATATTGAAATACTTGATATGGTGGCTAACTTAAATATGTTTTATTGCTTTTTGTGATGTTAATTTCGAAGTGTATTTTATCTTGTGTTTTATCTACCTGTAAAGTTTAGTGAGTAATGTGTTGTTAATGTGTGTTCACCAAAGGTTTGTGTGTGTATTACACCTTGGTGTATTAAATGCCTTTATACTGCTGTATTGCGCATACAATTGATCACATAAATGAATTTGACTCTCAAAACAGGGACTAGTGGGTTCAAGTCCTATCAAAATTTTTATTATTATTTCCAAAAGTTTGATTAAATTTTAAATTTTGAAATGTATTCCCCCTCTGATCTTTACTCAAAATGCTTATAAATATATGTTAAAGAAAACAAAGCAAAGGTCCTTATACGCTCACAGAACTTAAATATTTATTAAATTAACATATATGACAAAAAACCTAAACCTTATGTATTACTTATACCTATTTGAATTTTACACTATAAAAGGGAACGAAAGAAAATAAAATAAATGTTAACGGTACCGACACCTATTGGTGTTTATATTAATTCCACTGTATTGTGGCACTTAGTCAATAGACACAGAGTTCCACGCTGACTATCAGTTAGTTATAGCCAAAAGATCCCCTGCCTCTATAAGTATCTTGAATGTCGTATAAAAAACCAAAGCACAGTTTATGTACTTATTTTTTTTAGCGAGTTTTATTACTCCTTTTAGTTTTACACTACTCACTCAGACTGCTGCTGCCTCTGCTGCCTCTCCTGTATTTGCTGAGTCGGACTATCGGATCAGCGACCCTCTAGATTTTTGTATCCTCTAGACTAAATTTTCTCCTCTTGCTACTATCCCTTTTCAAACCCCTTCTATCTAATTTCTCAAACTATATCCTTATTACCAAAAATTCCCATCTAATAATTTAATGACAATTTCAAACTTTTTTCATCTCAACAATTTTAATCTGATACTTTTATCAAAATTTTTCCATCTGTTTTTTTATTTTTCCTACGTAACCAGCGTAACTAATCAAAAAACTGTTATCTGCCTGCTTCAAATAAAATATCCTAACAAATTTTAACACAATAATCGTTTTTCATCATCTCCTCGGATACATACATACTTCTGATTGTTGTTAGTCAATGAGAGAATAATTAACCTAACTATAATTTTAGTGTCAGTTTGACGTCTGTCCTAAATAAAAACAGCTGACTTAAACATAGGTTATGACATGACATTTCTTACAATTTAACACTCAAATTTTGACATCTTACTATTCTTAAAGCTAACAATATTCTTAATTCAAACAATAACATCTTAAATTACTTAACAGCTATCAAACAATAATACCTTAAACTATCTAATTAAACTTGTCATACATTTACACCTGCCTTGCCTCCTTTCAACACATATATATCTGTAAAATTTAGTTTCTCCCTGCCTTACAGTGCAAAAACATTGCATACACCAAAGGTAAGTTGTTGTTTGTGTATATGTATGTGTATATATGTATATGTGGCCCCCTTTAGTAACCATATCAAATCCCCAATAATAAATTGTTACTGCTTTAGAGGCTTGCCTTCTGAAGCTAGGAAAAAATTTTTTTATTCACGCTTTTAGTTTATAGCAATATAATCTTTTCCTCCCTTAATACATTTTTTTAGCATTTCAGAAACAGTCACTGCCATTCCTGTAAGAAGTTATGCTGTGTAATCAGAACTATCATCTGAGACCCAAGTGATCTAGCTGCGAACATGAGAAGTTATTATATTTAAGTGTCAGATGCACTTATGCATGAGAGACATTATTGTGCTTATAAGCATGTTTAAAAAGATACTAGCGTGCCTACAATTTAGAGGAACACCAGCGTGCCTTTAATTGTTTTATAAGAACACCGCTGTGCCAATATTTTGTCAATTATGTTTTTGAAGACCACTGCTGTGCCCACAATTATTTTAAGAAAAATACTACTGTGCCTGCAAATTTCTGCTACTGATCCTGTTGTCATTATTGCTGCATGTTTGTTCCAGCTTCACAAGTGTTCAGTTCTTCGAAGTGTTTATGGCCTTTATTTAAAATAGTGCTTCGTTAGTTTTAGTGCTTTAAAAAATATGTGTCATGTCAGTGCTTTGTTCGTCTGGGATTTCTTCAACTTATATTCCTTTTTTAATGCCACGTTTGCCCAAGCAACGTTTGACTTAGTTATTAAGTCTGCATGCTGCATGTTATACGAAATGCCATCAACATCAAATGAAAAATGTTGTTAATTGACTATGTCAAGGCTAAAGTTAGTTTTAAGTATCCCCCCAAGTAAAGTAAGAAATTATCTCTTGCTTTTCAAATTTCTTATCGTTTAATTTATCTCTTTCATCACAGGTCTATTAAATTTAATCCTGGTTTCTTTAATTTACTTGACCATCATTATTTTTTTATTACCGAGTTCCCCTTTTCTCATTGCGTGTGTTCGTACGCGTGATAATGAACCGATTTCTATAACGACATGTTTGTATATACCCCCATATTTGGACTATTTTTTCTATTGCTGCTACCATTGTAAGTTTCTATATGTTTCTTTTTGATATTAGGTCCTTTCCTTTTTCAATTCGTTTTATTCTTCTGATACCCAACTTTTTTTCTTTTTATTAGTCTGAAACTACTGTTTATCAGTCAATATATGTTCCTTTTACTTGACTTTTTCATCTCATTCCCCTATATCTTGCAACTACTGTGCACATAATCATCTATATATATTTTCATTGTCTCAATATGCCCTCTATGGGTTTACATATTCACTGGTTAGCTTCTCCATCTATTAAATTCATTTCACTGTTCGTACATATATCTTTTTGACTTTTCCCATTACTCCTTGATTCAGACGTCCTTATTTAGTTGTCTATCCTACTAAATGTTCCATAATTTTAACGAATTTTACATAATTGGCCTTGATATCTGTTTTCTTCATATATTTTTCTTTCTTTTTCCTCATTTGTTGGCAGCTCTGGTCCTCTTATCTTGGGTTTAAACTTGTCCCCACTACTTTGTTGGTTTCCGTTCGTATATGTCTTGTTTGACCTGCATTTCTACTGCTTGTTTGTCGTGAGATTCTTCCCCACGCTTAGCTGGTTACTAACGTTATCTACCTCGGTTTTGATTTGGCTAGACTCTTCTTTCATGCTTGACATTTGCTTTAAATTTTGAATTTTTACGTGCTATTTGGTCGAACTAGTTTTGGTTCAATTTATAGACTTAATCCAGGTCTGCAATTTTGAATTTAGATTGTTATTTCAAAAAATGTTGGTGAGTTTAAAGACATCCCAGGTCATTCATCTCATTCTAGTTCATCAATTCTTTCTAGTGATACCATATTTTGTTGCTGCTTCGTCTCCATATCCGTTATGTGGTCTTCTCCACTGCTTATTGTTTCCATCAGACTCTTCTGCCTGTCTTGCCTTGTATTCTATGCTAAAATCATCTCTGGAGGTATCCTTATTCCTCTGGCATTTATACTTATTCGTGCCATCGTTGCCCTCCTTGTTTTGACGTCTATACCTATCATTTCCTTTTCGTTTCCGTTTAAATTTGTCACCCTTATTTCTGATTTCTTCTAGGCTTGCTCGTTTCTTTTTATTGCTTCTATTCCCCATACTCTGTCTCTCTGCTCTAGTCCATTTTTCAAAACATTCTTCCATTTCTTCTCTAAGTTTTTTATTTCCTAATTCCAGCTCTATATCTGGTTCTTCTTTTAGATTTTCCAAATTTCCATTCGTTTCTCTTAATTTCTCTTCCATTTCGGTTTCATATCTATTTCTTTTGTGTTTGCGCATCTTTCTGGGCCCTCTCATTTGCTGATTTCGTTCATTCACTCTCTCTGTTAGTTCATCTATCAGTTCATCATCATTCGCTCTGATTTTCTTTATTATTATCTTACGTACTGCAGCCATCTTTGTCTCTACTTTACTTTCCAACTTTCGCTCTACCTCGCTTATTTCTTCCACCTCCATTTTTACATCTTTTTGCACTTCTTGTAAATCATTTTCAACTTTTTCTGTGATTTTTCTATTTATATTATCCAATCTCTCAATCACTTTCCTCATATTCTGCTCTTGTTCGATAAACTTTTCAGTCATACTTTCTTTTATCTTGTGTATATTATCCTCTTGTCTTTCGAACCTGTCATTCATATTTTCATTTATATCTTGCCTCATTTCATTCATATCTAGTTTCATGCTATACATATACCCTTTCATTTCTTTCTTACTTTCATTTATGTCTTGTTTTAGGCCATTTATGCTTTCATTCATTTTCTCATTCATAATTTTATTGCTTTCATTTATATTATGAACATTTGCATTCATACTATTCATGCTCTGCATTAATTTCATGAACATTTCATTGTTACTGTCAGGTTTTTCGTTTGTCGTATTTGTGTCGTCTACTTTGTCTCCGTCACGTGTCTGTTCTTCTATTGACGTTTCTTCTCCTGTTTGTACCATTCCTTCTGCTTGTTTTTCCACATTCACACCAACTTCTTGCTCATATCTTCTCTCCTGGTCCATTTCCCTACTTTCCTGCTGTTCATGTTCTCTTTCGTCTCCCCTCTCCTGTCTGTCCTTTGAGGTGGTCATTTTTCTTCCTCTAGGCATTTTCTCGACTTTCTTATTATATATATATTTTTTTTTACTCGTGGACCTCGAAAGCTCCCACGTTTAGGCGACAATTGTTATAGAAATGTTATTTACAGACTTCCGAAGATTAAAGTCCCACGTAGTAATAATTTAATATATCTAGGAAAATTATAGTCCCACGTTTTTGGGCGCTAATTGATATAGAAAGTTAATTTAAGCTAGGGTTGTTTAAGTCCTACTATTGGGTGATAATTGAAATAGGGAAAGGTTTATTTTAAGTTTTATATTATTATTATTAGGTATATTGAAATACTTGATATGGTGGCTAACTTAAATATGTTTTATTGCTTTTTGTGATGTTAATTTCGAAGTGTATTTTATCTTGTGTTTTATCTACCTGTAAAGTTTAGTGAGTAATGTGTTGTTAATGTGTGTTCACCAAAGGTTTGTGTGTGTATTACACCTTGGTGTATTAAATGCCTTTATACTGCTGTATTGCGCATACAATTGATCACATAAATGAATTTGACTCTCAAAACAGGGACTAGTGGGTTCAAGTCCTATCAAAATTTTTATTATTATTTCCAAAAGTTTGATTAAATTTTAAATTTTGAAATGTATTCCCCCTCTGATCTTTACTCAAAATGCTTATAAATATATGTTAAAGAAAACAAAGCAAAGGTCCTTATACGCTCACAGAACTTAAATATTTATTAAATTAACATATATGACAAAAAACCTAAACCTTATGTATTACTTATACCTATTTGAATTTTACACTATAAAAGGGAACGAAAGAAAATAAAATAAATGTTAACGGTACCGACACCTATTGATGTTTATATTAATTCCACTGTATTGTGGCACTTAGTCAATAGACACAGAGTTCCACGCTGACTATCAGTTAGTTATAGCCAAAAGATCCCCTGCCTCTATAAGTATCTTGAATGTCGTATAAAAAACCAAAGCACAGTTTATGTACTTATTTTTTTTAGCGAGTTTTATTACTCCTTTTAGTTTTACACTACTCACTCAGACTGCTGCTGCCTCTACTGCCTCTCCTGTATTTGCTGAGTCGGACTATCGGATCAGCGACCCTCTAGATTTTTGTATCCTCTAGACTAAATTTTCTCCTCTTGCTACTATCCCTTTTCAAACCCCTTCTATCTAATTTCTCAAACTATATCCTTATTACCAAAAATTCCCATCTAATAATTTAATGACAATTTCAAACTTTTTTCATCTCAACAATTTTAATCTGATACTTTTATCAAAATTTTTCCATCTGTTTTTTTATTTTTCCTACGTAACCAGCGTAACTAATCAAAAAACTGTTATCTGCCTGCTTCAAATAAAATATCCTAACAAATTTTAACACAATAATCGTTTTTCATCATCTCCTCGGATACATACATACTTCTGATTGTTGTTAGTCAATGAGAGAATAATTAACCTAACTATAATTGAGGCGTTGAGCGCTAAAGTGGCCTAACCCCACTTACTCTCAATTAGTGTAAAACCAGAATGAAAATTCGTTATTTTTTTATAGTTTTTTTTAAGCTTATTCAACGGTGTTGTGGTGATAATTTTTGGAAGATGGATCTATGGTATAGACTACATAAATAGAGTGGGTTCTATTTTGTGATGAAACAAATAAGGGAAAAATTTTTGTTGCTTAGGCCACTTTTGCTTTCCACCAGTTGATGGGTTAGGTCACCTTTGTCACACCTTTATATGGGCATCCTGTGCTTTTTACCTACGCACATATTTTTTTATTATCCCAAAATGACTAATTACTCTATTCATTATTATTTTTTATTTAGTACTGGTATAAAAGGTATTACAAATCAGAACAAAATACAAAGAAACTACATTCATAAGTAGAAAAAATAAACTTCAAGTGACTTTTCATTCTGAAACCACAGCTGAACAACACGAAAATATGGGGTGTCAGACATATATTTTCACTCCATATCCACGGTGTCATCTTCTGGATAGCCAAAGTTGTCCCCTGCATTTACAGATGACCGTAAATTCTCATAAAAGGCGTGGTGAACAGGAGGCACATATGGAAGAAGTTCTTTAAGATTATCCATTTTTTTCTTGTCGATTTGCCTCCCATTTGGATAAAGGCACTCTAGCTGTATTGGTAATGGCGTTACCTTCCTTTTCGCAACATTTACTTTTGAAAATGGAACTTCTGGATTGTTAGAGTATTTGAAAGAAAATACGAACCTTGAAGATTTAGAATACGATAACCATTGCATTTTCATCCATTCAACTTTGTTTCCATCTTCATCAGTTTTCCTGTTAGTGATACATGATAACAGACTCCCACAGCTCTTGAAATCAGCTGTGCCCATGACTACTACATCGAATGGTTGTTTCTTTCTTGCACTCTTTATCACAGGAATCCAATCATCGGGTACAAAAATGTTTGGATGATACCTCTTCTGTTTTTCGATCAACCCAAAATCTTGGTCACAGGGTAAGTATGAGTGCCCTGATACCAAAAATTTTTGGTCAACTTGTTCTACAGTGTAATCAGGTGAGCATGCAATATAATGTAATATGGAAGCCATTTTGATATTCCTATTCTGTCCGCCGCACTGGTCACTATACGTTATCAACTTGCTGGTATGAACAAAATGTTTGCAATAATGCATTATACAAGATCCAATTTCTTGGGGACCTCTTGAGGCTACAGACTCGTTCCATATGTACATGACTGATTTGTTCGCTTTTAAGTCATGTATCCCTAGACAATAAGTCCACAGCTGGCGCTTGTAGTACGTAATGCCAGTGGAAAGCACAGGTGTTGGTAATGTCTTCATCAAATCGAAGGCAATGGCTGTTGTATCGCTTTCTGCCAGAGATGCTGTTTCACCATCTCTTTTCATTTCATGCCTTGCCATTTCAGCTTTTCGAATGTGTAGTTCTTTTTGAATTTCTATGTTTCTTTTTTCTTCGCCATCATTTAGGGCAGCTAGCTGAACTTCAAAGCTGTCACATTTTCTACAACTGTCTGTCACAGGTGTGTGAAAATGCAAATTGAATTTAGTATTGAATATTGTTCTGAATACATAAGCAGAAACTGAATTTTCATGATCTTGTTTATAAAGAGAATACATGATTGAAATGTTCAAATCTGGCGCTAAATATTTCCGATCAGGATTTTTTGCCCTGCTATAATGAGATTCGTAAGTAGGAAACCTACGAATAAAACACATAACTTCCGATTCTCTGTCGTGCGGTGTTTTGTTTGCTGCTGCTGCTTTGCCTCTAAGATCTACAGGTGGTGGTAGCCCTTCACTTTTATTCCTTAAAGCCCTTGTTAGGCGTCCGTCTGAAACTTGCAGAGTGGCTTCAAAGTATTTTTTGCAGATACTTATGTCCTGGCCATTTTCATTCGGTAAATGATAAATCCTAGTATTTTTTCTTTTTTGAGTGTCATGAGTAGTATATATCCTGCGTTTTTGAACAACTGTAATTTGTCCACATAGATACGCAGTCTGTAGATCAAAGTCTCCCAAGCTATAGAAGTTCTGAAAAAGAGCATAGCGTTGCTCACTAGATATTTTTGAATTGCACTGATTTTGACAATTGCACGGCTTATCCACGAATAGTTTTGCAGCAATTTTTTGTTTTCTGCTATTTGTATATGCCATACCTTTAGCTCTGCTTCTTTTGCGAATGTTCCGAGCCCAGTCGCCTTCATTTCTCACTGGTTTACGACTACGCCGCTTAGTTAAGGATACATCAACTTCATTTATTTCAGATGCATCACTACCGCTATCTGAATTTTCTTCTCCTGGTTGATAATCGGATCCACTATCTACATATGGATCATCAACTAATGCATCATCTATAAAAAAGTGTATATCCTAACCTCAAAATCTTTAAAATAGCAGAAAGAATAAACTTACCATCACAATCAATTCTTTCAGCCATTTTATATGGTATAATTCTTAAAATAATGTTAATCTGGACTGAGCAGGGTAATTGTGAGAACACTGCACTTGAATAAACGCTTTAAGTAACACTTTAGAGTCTGTATTAATAACAAACCAAGCCAAAAGCATGTGTCGTCAACTGAGTTTCAAAAAGCAAGAATGGCCTAACCCACTCTGATCTTGGTTGGGCCACTTTTACACTAAGCAAATGTATGTAACCTTTGATGCAATAACAACGTTTTGTGGTGCCATCTGTTTCCTATTCAGCAAAGGTTGTGTGGGCCAGTCTTGCCTGATAGAACATGCTAATTTGTATCATTCAATGCAGATAACTCAAAAAAGGCAATTTTGTGGGTTAGGCCACTCTTGTTCTCAACGCCTCAATTTTAGTGTCAGTTTGACGTCTGTCCTAAATAAAAACAGCTGACTTAAACATAGGTTATGACATGACATTTCTTACAATTTAACACTCAAATTTTGACATCTTACTATTCTTAAAGCTAACAATATTCTTAATTCAAACAATAACATCTTAAATTACTTAACAGCTATCAAACAATAATACCTTAAACTATCTAATTAAACTTGTCATACATTTACACCTGCCTTGCCTCCTTTCAACACATATATATCTGTAAAATTTAGTTTCTCCCTGCCTTACAGTGCAAAAACATTGCATACACCAAAGGTAAGTTGTTGTTTGTGTATATGTATGTGTATATATGTATATGTGGCCCCCTTTAGTAACCATATCAATATATATATATATATATATATATATATATATATATATATATATATATATATATATATATATATATATATATATATATATATATATATATATATCGCCCCGGCAGCTCAAAAATATTATTATATTATATATAGAATTTTAATAAAATTTAGCAGGTACCTTCTTTTGTAAGTGGCTTGGATAAGTTCGTAAGCCAGGAAAATCGGACCAGTTTTTCCATGAAAATCTTGGGATTCCTTTCGGAAAATTTTTGTACCTTCAAAAATAACGAAGCTATGACAACCAAAGTTGGTACGCAGGTTTATATTGTAAAACGTAAACTATACCCATACCAGTCTGAAATAAACCTTACACATTACAAATAAATAACTGAAGCCCATTTACGTTTCATTATACCTCACTTGCATGCCAGGTGGTCTTGCGGTTAGGAGTTTGAGTTTAGGTTAGGAGACCTGCAAATTGGGGAAGAGACGTGGGTTCAAATCTCAGTGGTAACTCGATTTTTTTTACTTTTAGAGAATTTTTATTTAAAAAATTATATATATATATATATATATATATATATATATATATATATATATATATATATATATATATATATATATATATATATATATATATATACATATATACAACTACACGATAACTCAAATAGTTATTAACCGATTTTGATGAAACACGGCAATAGCTTGGATGAGTTCGTTACCAAGCCCTATCGGACCAGTTTTTCTAGAAAAAAATTCCTTAAAAAATGTACCTAAAAAATTAACAAAGCTATTTTGATGAAATTTGGTTGGTATGCTGCCCTCGTAAATACCTTCCTACGTACCAAAACTCAACTTTCTAGGTTTATAGAAAATTGAGTTAGTTCACTTGCTGCGTCCCAAAATTTTATTTTGTGTTTGATTCAATTTTGACGTTATCTGATCAGATTATGCAATTCCAATCAGTTTTATAGCAATTTTTTGTTGAAAAAGTCACTAATGATGAGTTAAGGATTTTTAAGACTTTTAGTTCAATTTTAATAGCAGCTGTCCTTGATTTTACTTGGTAGAAACGTCCCTTGTTAAAAGAGACGTAGGGATTTGTGCCTGTGACTTCAGAAGTGTGTGCTTTCGTCTCTAAAACGGGTTTCGCTTTTTACAGCATCGCCATTGAATTTTTGTGTGAAAAATTATTCAGCGAAGTTTTGGAGGAAAATTTTCGAAAGAAATTGGTCGACAATAATGTTTTACTGAATTTTCGTGCAAACAAATTATTTTGGGGAACTGTTTTTTCTAATTTTTTATGTAGAATTTATCCAACCAATTTCTGTCGAAATCATATTTTTAAGCGAACCTTTGTGGTATATTTTTAAGTGGATTTTGGCAAAGAATTTTTTAGCGCATTTTTGTCATTTTCAGTGAATTTTCATAGAAGAAATTCACTAATGAAGACATCGCAACCCTTAAATTTTGAAAAAACATCTCCAAATGAGGGCGAACTAGGCCTCCTAGAATCCATATCCGTGGTCAATTTCAATTTTTATATGTTTCCGCCAACCAGAAATTTTTAAAAAAAAAAACGATGAAACACGTCAATTTTAATATTGAGGGGGACATGTTTTGACATAAAACTCAACTTTGTAACATCAACCCCTTAAGGGTGGTGATAACAACCCTTATATTTTAACATGGGTCGAGTGTTACATCATTTGAAAGCTCTTTCTTTTCTGAATTCAGCACATAAATTTTTTTGGAAGTTCTATCACCTCGTTTAAAAATTATTCACAGTTGAAGATGCAAAAACGCATTTCACTCATTCCGATAAGAAATATGCTGATAGTCAATGTTTTGTTGGTTTGTAAACAAAAAAATGGCTCAGAACATTTCTTATCAGAATGAGAGAAATGCGGTTTATTATTTCAGTTTATCGGTCGGTTTGAGACTTGATAGTACTACCGAAAATTAATTTCACAATGGTGTATTCTGTAGAAGAAATAGTTGAAATAATTACTCTTTTTTCAAAAACGATGACTGTGCCAACCGTACCGCAAATTTGTTTAATGAACGACATCCGAACAGAAAATACATTTTAGAGTTGGTTGCAAAGTTTCGACAAAGTGGTTCAGTATCCAACAGAAAACGGGATTCTGAACGTGAATTTCCGGTTAGAAATGAGACTACTGAAATTGAAGTTTTAGGACAAATTGCTGCAGACCCAACTTTGAGCACGAGAAAATAGGCCGCTGTTTCAAACATCAAAAGAAGAACTATTCAGCGAATATTAAAGCATCATAAATTTCACCCGTATAAAATTCATCTTGTACAACAATTGAATGAAGATGATTTTGATCGGCAACTGGAGTTTTGTGAAGTTATGACTGCACGAATAGCTGATAACGAGAACTTTCTATTCAATATCTGTTTTTCAGACGAGTGTACGTTTGTATTAAACTCTACAGTAAATCGTCATAATTGTCGTTATTGGGCAGATAGTAATCCAAGAAATTTTCATGAAGTCCACATTCAAACTCCACAGAAATTGAATGTCTGGACTCGCATTTTCGGAGACCGTTTAATCGGACCAATTTTTCTTGATGGCAATTTGAGTGGCGAAACGTATTTGGAGTTACTAGAAGATATCGTTTACCCTCTACTAATTGACATTGTTAAAAATTATGATCGCTATCAAGAAAATCAATTAGTGTTTCAACAAGATGGAGCTCCTCCGCATTTTTCACAACGTGCTTGGGAGTTTTTAAACAGAGAATTTACAGAGCAATGGATTGGACGTAGAGGTGCTATTGAGTGGCCCCCTAGATCACCGGATTTAACTCCTTTAGACTACTTTCTATGAGGCCATTTAAAGAGTAGAATTTTCGCAACAGAACTGGAGTCTCAGGAAGAATTACGACGACGCATTGTTGAAGAATGCCGTCCAATAACTTCACAAATGCCCCAGAATGTCAGAGCTTGTTTTGAAAAAAATTTGTACTTTTGTATGGAAGCTTGTGGTCAACAATTTGAACACTTACTTATCTGAATAATCATTTTTGAACGTTTAGTTTTGTTTTTTAATTTTTTTATCGAAAAATTGACTACTGACCCCGCATATGTGTTCTAAGGTGCCTAATTGGCGCTCATTTGAAGAAACTTTTTCAAAAGTCAAAAGTCGGGATCTCCTCATTAGTGAATTTTTTCTACGAAAATTCACTAAAAGGATGAGTGGGAGAAACGTAAATTGTCCGAGCATTTCGTCAAAACATAAATCGCTCAAATTTTAATGATAGTCGTAATTATTCCATAATTTTGCCGCTCACTGTATATAACATGCTTATATAATAACTGCAAAAAAGGATCTATAAAGTATAGTAATAATAATTAAGAGAAAAGTGTCTGACATTTAAAACTATAAATAGTTATCCATAATATAGTATATCCCAACTGATGGATTAAAAGTTTGCATTGTATGAAAGTAAAATAAAGATTGATTGTGACAATGTTAATGTAAAAGATACACTTGTCTGTATAAATTTAAAAACGCGTTTATTATGTGCTTAGAATTATATAATTAATGATCGTTGTCTATTGGCGAATTTCCATGTGAAAAATTCGCTAATAGAGAGGTCACGACTTTCAAACTTCAGATCATTTAGAAACGACGAATAGGTACATACCAGACAGGTATTGGTTCAGTGAAATGGCAAAACGGAGATAAAGTAATGATAATTTATTTTATAAATGACAGTGATGGCGATTGCACCTACAACTTTGGATGATATCAAATACATAATCCGCTTTGCCTCGTCATTAATGCCACGTAAAATGTCGCGTATGTAAGGGATTCAGTTTGCGTGAAGTTATCCATAAATTCCCAGCCATAGATTTACACGTAGGGTCTGCAGAAAGCGGGATGGATCGTCGCGATCACAATATTAGTGGAGCGGATGCAACGTAGTAAATTTATGGCTAGTCATAGATGCCAGCCATAGATTGCTATATGCTGCTGCACCTTAGCGAAGAAGAAGGAATTTGTCTTAAGTGTTTTGAAATAACATAATAACACTAAACCAATTGTTTATTATTAACATAGTCATAGAGGAAAACTAAATTTAAAAGAAAAAGAAAACATAAGAAGATTGGGATAGCAATTAAGAAGCTTCCGAAATATGATTTTTTTTTTTATTTGCAGTAGATGTGCCAAAATCATAAAAACAAAAAATGGTTACCAAGACCCTAGTGTATAATAAGATTTGTAAATTATCTTTTGTCACCCTTTGCAAAAGTAAGAAAAATGCATATGAAGATCCGGGTAGCAATTAAGACGTTTCCGAAATATGAATTATTTTTTGATATTTGCAGTAGATGTGCCAAAATCATAAAAACAAAAAATGATTACCAAGGGCCTAGTGTATGATAAGACATGCAAATTATCTTTTGTCACCCTTTGCAAATATCAAAAAATAATTCATATTTCGGAAACGTCTTAATTGCTATCCCGATTTTCATATGCATTTTTCTCACTTTAGCAAAGGGTGACAAAAGATAATTTTAATATCTTATTATACACTAGGGCCTTGGTAATCATTTTTGGTTTTTACGATTTTGGCACATCTACTAAAAATATCAAAAAATAATTCATATTTCAGAAACGTCTTAATTGCTATCCCGATCTTCATATGCGTTTTTCTCACTTTTGCAAAGGGTGACAAAAAATAATTTGTGTATCTTATTATACACTAGGGCCTTGGTAATCATTTTTTGTTTTTATGATTTTGGCACATCTACTGCAAATATCTAAAATAGTTCATATTTCGGAAACGTCTTAATTGCTATCCCAATCTTCTTATGTTTTTTTTTCTCTTAAATTTAGTTTGCCTCTATGACTATGTTAATAATAAACAATTGGGTTAGTGTTATTATGTTATTACAAAACACTTA
>OZ023267.1:123867671-124074196 GCA_964006375.1 Tillus elongatus
TTTATGGTAGTATCCAAATTTTCAGATTAATCCTATGTCCCGTTTTCCATAACCGTCTAACCTACCATCGACCATCAATGACCCTGTATATATATATATATATATATATATATATATATATATATATATATATATATATATATATATATATATATATATATATATATATATATATATATATGTATGTATGTATCACACCAATAACTCAAAAAATACTGGACCGATTTTCATAAAATTTAGCATGTACTTTCCTGTTGTAAGTGGCTTGGCTACGTTTGTTAGCCGGGAAAATCGAACCTGGTTTTCCGGAAAAGTTTTGGGTTTTATATCGGAAAATAAAATATCTCAAAAAATAGAAACACCATGGTTACCAAATTTGGTAGGTAAGTTAACGATATTAAAAGGAAACTATATTATTATTATTATTATTGTTATTATTATTATTATTATTATTATTATTATTATTATTATTATTATTATTGTTTATTGGCAAAAATTATACAATATGTTAGTACAATAAGTCTTAGACTTGTGCTGTATTATAACATAATTTGGAAGGTTATATCCTAAATAGTGTCACAGTTCTACACCAAATTCAGTAAACTTCAAATTTTGACGTTCCGAATGTAATTTCTTTTGCCCTTCTATTTCTCACCTTCTAACACTTCAACCATCACCTTCATTTACCATAAATCTCTGCTATTCCATAATGTCTTTCTGACTGCTATTCTTTCCAAACAATCCATATTTTTGCTAAAATGTTTAAATTTGTAGGAGACAAAAATGACTTTAGTTTGACAAACAATAACTAATATACCCAAATTTATAGTTGTATGTTCTAAGAAAAAAAGTTATAGAAAAATATTTGATGCCAGATCATTTCTATGAAAATTCACTACCATAATACACTTGCTGCGTGCAGACTTTTCCGTTTGTATTTCTTAGTCAAGACAGGGCTATGCTGATATCTAGTTAGCCTGAAAACTTTCCAGTAGGCAAAATTGAATTAAGTTGCCATGGTAACAACTATATAGAGTTCAGTACACATACTCAATACGCATCTTATTTTTCTAGGCGCTATTAGCATATTTATAAAAAAATCCCGAACCACGTCAATTTAAGATAAAAAAGTCTGGACGCAGCAACTACGTGATGGTAGTGAATTTTCATTAAAATGTTTTTAATGGCAAATATGTATTTTTTAAAGAAAGCAGGCATCAAACTTGGTTACCAGTATAACCTGGATAGTAGAATCAATGTACCATATTTCATCAAAATAACTTTATTGTTTAAAATGTACAAACATTTTCCGAAAATAAACTTAAAATGTTCCCGAAAAAACTAGTTTCCTGGCTAACGAACCTTAGGTTAATAGCAAATTGAGCTATTGAAATTTGAACCATTTATTGAAAGTTCGCTACCATAACGCAATTGCTGCGTCCACAATTTCTTTTACTGCATTATATTTCGATGCAAAATGCAAAAATGCAATAATACAGGGTATTTTCGATTAAAAAAAGAAAATTTTTATCACCAACGACTTATCCGCCACCTGTGATTGTGAAAATAATATTTTGAGATGCAGCTCAACATACCATATAATTAACGTATACAATTTGAACAGGTTAATTAATTTTATTTTAAACAAAAAAATAGATATATCAAAGACATAGACTATATTAAGAACGTGGTCGAATATAACGGATACACTGTTTGCCTAGTGGAGAAATTAATTAACAAACAGAAAACAAAGAAATGTTAGCGGAATCAACGACTTTAGAAGATAGTAGGCGGAAAAAACTGTGCTTGCTTAAGCATCAGAGAAAGGGTCTATTTGAAATGAATTTTCTGTAAATATTTTAGTAAAATGAAGGGCAATGACGGTTTAATCTTAAACGTAAGGGTTCGCAGAACACTCTTCTTGCAACATTTTCTTTTCACAATCCGTATTTGTTTCACGTTCTTTGCCTAAACACTGCCAATTTTGACGTTTCAAATCGCGAGTTTGACGTTTTGAGGAAAACTCCAAAATGTGTTTCTTTAACTGCCCATCATTTCTTTGTCTTTAAAGCTAGAGACCTAAATTTTGGAACGGGGTTTATAGTACAAACACGCGTATCAAATTTGGTTGCCCTTACTTTGTTATTTCCGGGATATATATATATATATATATATATATATATATATATATATATATATATATATATATATATATATATATATATATATATAAGTGGCGCATTGAAAACGAAAAAGACCGATTTGCGTCCAGAGAATATTTTTTTAAGAAACGCTGAAACACGTCAATTTTAATATGGAGGAAGACATGTTTTGACATAAAACTCAACTTTGTCACATCAACCTCTTAAGGGTGGTGATAACAACCCTTATATTTTAAATAGGGAATATGGATCGACTGTTACATCATTTGAAAGCTGTATCTTTTCTGAATCCAGCACACACATTTTTTGGAATTTTTATCAACTCGTTTAAAAATTATACACAGTTGGAGTTGCAAGAACGTATTTCATTCAAAACCAAACGTTCAAAAATGTTTTCTCAGTTAAGCAAGTGTTCAAATTGTTGACCACCAGCATACAAAAGTACAAATTTTGTTCAAAACAAGCTCTGACATTCTGGAACATTTGTGGAGTTATTAGACCGCATTCTTCCACAATGCGTCGTCGTAATTCTTCAAGAGACTCCGGTTCTGTTGCGTAAATTCTACTCTTTAAATGGCCCCATAAAAAGAAGTCTAAAGGAGTTAAATCCGGTGATCTAGGGGGCCACTCACTAGCACATCTACGCCCAATCCATTGCTCTGGAAACTCTCTGTTCAAAAACTCCATAATACGTTGTGAAAAATGCGGAAGAGCTCTATCTTGTTGAAACACTAATTGATTTTCTTGATAGCGATCATCATTTTCAACAATGTCAATTAGTAGAGCGTAAACGATATATTCTAGTAACTCCAAATACGTTTCGCCACTCAAATTGTCATCAAGATAAATTGTTCCGATTAAACGGTCTCCAAAAAATGCCAGTCCATACATTCAATTTCTGTGGAGTTTGAGTGTGGACTTCGTGAAAATTTCTTGGATTATTATCTGCCTAATAACGACAATTATGACGATTGACTGTATAGTTTAATAAAAAGGTACACTCGTCTGAAAAACAGATATTGAACAGAAAGTTCCCGTTATCAGCTATTCGTGCAGTCATAACTTCACACAATTTCAGCCGCCCATCAAAATCTTCTTCATTCAGTTGTTGTATAAGATGAATTTTATACGGGTGAAATTTATAATGCTTCAATATTCGCTGAATAGTTCTTCTTTTGATGTTTGAAACAGTGGCCAATTTTCTCGTGCTCAAAGTTGGGTCTACAGCAATTTGTCCGAAAACTCCAATCTCAGTAGTCTCATTTCTAACCGGAAATTCACGTTCAGGATCCCGTTTTTTGTTGGCTACTGAACCACTTTGTCGAAACTTTGCAACTAACTCCAAAATGTATTTTCTGTTAACATGTCTGTTCGGATGTCGTTCATTAAACAAATTTGCGGTACGGTTGGCACAGTCATCATTTTTGAAAAAAGAGTAATTATTTCAACTCTTTCTTCTACAGAATACACCATTGTGAAATTAATTTTCGGTAGTACTATCAAGTATCAAACCGACCGATAAACTGAAATAATAAACCGCATTTCTCTCATTCCGATAAGAAATGTTCTGATAGTCAATTTTTTGTTTACAAACCAACAAAACATTGACTATCAGCACAGTTCTGATCGGAATGTGTGAAATGCGTTTTTGCATCTTCAACTGTGAATAATTTTTAAACGAGTTTACAAATTTCCAAAAAAAAAATAGTATGCTAAATTCAGAAAATAAAGGGCTTTCAAATGATGTAACACTCGACCCATGTTCCCTATTTAAAATATAAGGATTGTTATCACCACCCGTGAGGGGTTGATGTGACAAAGTGGAGTTTTATGTCAAAACATGTCACCCTCAATATTAAAATTGACGTGTTTCAGCATCTCTTAAAACAAAGATTTCTCTGGACGCAAATCGGTCTGTTTCGTTTTCAATTCGCCAGCCCGTGTATATATATATATATATATATATATATATATATATATATATATATATATATATATATATATATATAGATCTCCTCATTGGCGAATTTTTTTTTAAATTCGCTAAAATCCACAGTTATCTGAGAAAACAGCCTTATATTGGTAGCTGATTATGTTGCTGTCATGTCATGTTGACTTCATTCAGAGCAAAATATATTACAAATGACATAAATAAGTACATGATGTACTTCGCTAAATTAAAGGTTCATACATAATTAGCTGACTGATCAAAACAAATTAATTAGAACTCAACTTATATATCAAATACCTGGCAGGTTAATTTTATCGCGACTTCAATTTAGACATCACCAATAAATATGTAAAATCAAGACCTTCTAAAAGAATTTGCTTGTCAGGTACTTTTATGAAATTAGGCACGTGGGTTTTTAATAAAAGTAATACCAGAGAATTCAAATAATTTACTTCAGGAATGCAAGTGGTCAGAATTACATGTTCAATTCACCATCAACCTACTTTATCAATTTGTTGTCTTTAAATTTAATGTTAAAATTCAATGACCCATGAATTACCTATACATTGGCATTAATCACCAGTGTAAATAATAACAAGAAACAAATTTTGATTGAAAGGTCAATTCAGTATTTCATTTCGCATTACTTCTGTTCATTCGTGTGATATAGTATTAGTATTATAGTACAGATTTAAGAAATCTAGAAGCCTGAGGAAATGTTTATATTGACGTGACGAGCTGTAGAAATGTAAGTCACATGATTCGGTAAAGTTACTAAGGAGCCTCAGGTTATCACTGTTAAAAAATTATACGGTTAGCTTTTGCAGAGGTGGCCTAGCGTTTGAGTCTCCAAATTTGTTTTGTAGAAATAAAAAATACCGTAGAATGGCCTAAATGAGAACAAACCAGAAATTTAATTAACCATAGTTTTCTCATCTTCGCTGACGAAAAGTTGAAACTACGACTAAAATTTGGCTGGAGGCATTTAGTATCCAGTAAGCATTACAAATTTTCTTGGAAAATTGTAAGTGCTACTTTCGATTTTTTTTTGCTTCTAGATTTTTGCCCTTAGAATGCCTAAATTATAGCGTTTATTGACTTTCAATCTGTTTTAGTACACACTTTAGTAATATGGACAAGTCCAAGTCAGAACACAAAAAATATGACATATTGTCAGGAAAAATCAGTATGAGGCAGAAATAAATAATTTTCTTGGGCAAAAAAAGCAAATTTATTAATATTTTTAACCGACTTCAAAAAAGGAGGAGGTTCTCAATTCGACTGTATCTTTTTATGTGTGTTGCCTCAGAACTTTTTTCTAGATTTTGATGATTCTTTTTTATTTGAAAGCTGGCGCTTTTCATGTGCTCCTTTATAAATTTGATCAAGATCTGAGTAGTAGTTTTTGAGTTATCCTTAATAAGTCGGTTTTCGATTTTTTTAAATTTTTATACAAATTAGAAAACATCAATCACACAGGAAATATTAATAACTAAAGCGATTATTTTTAAGTAAAAAACAAATAAATGACAACTCGGCCGGCCTAGTGTCTATGTGTTTGGTTTCCTGAAATATCTATGTATTATTGAGGCAGTTATAATAGTGTCACACTTTGATATATCACACAAATTTCAATTTTCTAGCCCCATAGAAAACATAAGTTTTTCAAATGTTCGCTAACTGGGACCTCTAAAACCGATCTCCAAGGTCCATTTAAATTTAAAGAGTTAGTTTTAACAATATACCTTACAAATAGTGTACAACTCTTATGGAAATTCACTACTATAATGCACTTGCTGCGTCCCGAACTTTTTAGTAAATTTTCTTTAAAAAAATTCACTAATGAAGAGATCGCGACTTTTGAATTTTGAAAAAATTTCTTCAAATGAGCGCTATTTAGGACCCCTGGAACTCAAATCTGAGGTCGGTTTCAGACTTTATATGTTTATATATATATATATATATATATATATATATATATATATATATATATATATATATATATATATATATATATATATATATATTATTTATTTATTTATTTATTTATGTGTCACACCACTACCTTGAAAAATAATGGACCGATTTTGATAAAACTTGGTGAGTACCTTCCTTTGGCAAGTGGCTTGGATAGGTTCGATAGCCAGGAAAATCGGACAAGTTTTTCCCGGAAAATTTTGCGTTTTCTTTCGGGAAATTTGTATATCTCCGGAAATAACAAAGTTAGGGCAACCATATTGGGTACGAGGATATATATCATAAAAAGAAGACCATGCACCAAAATTTGAATCTATACGTTAAAATAAATAAAAAGTTATAAGCTTTTAAGTTTTTCTTCTTAAAACCTCAAAAAGTCGCAATTTAAAACGTCAAAATTGACATGTTCTACAATGCCTTAAGTTTCAGCTTCATTATCCTTCATTTTACTTAAATATTTGCAGAAAATGAATTTCAAATAGACCTTTTTTCTGATGATTTAGCTGTGGTTTCAACTATAGGGTTATAATACATGAAGAAAAACTTTGTAGCTACCCCTTGTTAACCACATTGCGCGCACGAAGCACTGTGAGATTTGGCATAGTTAAAGTGCATATAAACAAGGAGAGCAGAAAGATAAAATGTATGTATAATATGTGATTAATAGATTAAACATTACTTTCTTCTAATTAGATGAGCGTCTCGCGACAGTAAAAACTTTGATGAGTTTTTTGTCGTTTTAACGAAATAAAAGACCTCCCTGGCTGTACTATGTACACACAATCCTCCCAACTGACCTGACCTGACCTGCACTGATATCAGTTTGCCTCATCAAAAGCTAAAAGATGTTAAAAGGCAAAGGAAAAGTTCATGTGATCACAACCTTGATATATGGCAGGGTTGATTTTCCTTCTCCTTTTAGCTTTTAATTAGGCAAACTGATTTCAGGGCAGGTCAGAAAAGTCAGTTGGTAGGATTTTTTGTAACATCACGTTAGGGATGTCTTTTATTTCGTTAAAACAACAAAAAACTCTTCCAAGTTTTTACTGTCGCGAGACGCTCGTTTTATTAGAGATTAGGATTGAATCCCAGTGTGACGGGTAATATATTCATGTCAATGTAAAACACATATTACTCTTATGGTCGAACATAACAGTTATAGGCAGTTAAAGAAAAAAATTTGGAGTTTTCCTCAAAACGTCAAAGTCGCAATTTGAAACGTCAAAATTGGCAATGTTTAGGCAAAGAACGTGAAACAAATACGGATTGTGAAAAGAAAATGTTGCAAGAAGAGTGTTCTGCGAACCTTTAAGTTTCAGCTCCAACCGTCATTGCCCTTTATTTTACTAAAATATTTACAGAAAATTCATTTCAAATAGACCATTTCTCTGATGCTTTGGCTGTCCGTTTAGTTAAGTTGATGCTTTCGCTGTAGGTTCAGTGAAGTTTATGGTTTAACGGTCTATAATTTTCAGCTAATTTTCGTAGAACAAATTCGTTAATGCATTTTTGCACTTTTTATAGAAATATGATGCATGTTTTTTATACTGTGATGATTTTATTCTTGTGTCACTGGCCAAATAAGCTCGTTAGAGAGTCTTTTTTGCAAGACAAAGACAAATAAATAGTAAAGTCGATAAAACAAAATAGATACTAATGTAATGTCATTTTTGCACATAGGTGATGAGAAAAGTAATATGTTCGTTGATGGATCGTGGAATATTATTTCTCGGTCCATGGACAAGATGATTCTGAAACTTTCGGCATTCGCATACTATGTTGCTATGGAATTATGAGAGTGACAAAAATATTAATCGTATTAACTTCAATCAACAAATTTGTCGTTTTGTCTTTCCTTATTTCACTATAACTTGCAAGAAGATTATATAACATTAAAATTTAGTGAATAATATATTCATGCTAATATGTGAAAGGAACGACAATATTAAATATGTTCTAATATACAGACTAGTTTATGGTTTTATAATTATTATTTCCGATGTTTTCATTTCTAATCGTTTTATTTATATCTAGACATATGTACAGGAGCCGAGTTTCCAGTTTAACGTAACTTATTTATAGTTCTGAATATCTAGAATTATTGTGCATGACAAGCTATTTGGATACACTTTGCAAATTCAATTTTACTAAATAACGTTAAAAGCGACGCTGCAGACTTGTGACATAAAGATTTTGACATCTTACTTTTTAGTGATTTTCGTATAAAAACTTCACTAATGAGGAGATCGCTACTTTTAAAATATCTCTTCATCTGAACGTGAACTAGAACCCCTGGAGGTCACTTTCAATTTTCATATATCATACTTACAGATCGTTAATGTAAATAAACATAATACACACACACAAATATATATATATATATAGGGTAATTCATAAGTGGTGACCAAAAATGAAACCCCATGTTCTTTGAACAATTTTAGAGAGGGTATGTCCTATAAAATTTCCCAATTTTTTAAAAAGTAGCACCTATATTTTGCTGAAACTTCGCATGTGTAGGCTTCTATGTAAGGCGCGTATTCTACCATAACAATTGAATCGGCTAATCCAGCAGTGGCGCGCGTACCCACATGTCATTGGTTATCCCTCAAGAAAAAAACGGGTAAGCCAATGATTTTTTTTTATTTTTCATTTTTTGAATCTTACTTTCATTCATGAACAAAATGACTCTCTTCATAATTTTCTGTACGACGCTTATTTTACGAGTAAGCAATGAATCAGGTAAGTGTTCATGATTTTTAACCAGTCGTTGTTTTGTATAAACTCGCAATGATACACTTTTATCAGGCTTATAGTAATTAACTTATTACAATAAATGTTCAAAAATACCTCCATTGGCCTGAGTACACGCACGACATCTTTTTAGTATGGAAAATTTAATATCTTGAGGATTCATTGTGGCTCGAATATGACGAAAAGCATTATTTATCAGTTGTTGTAGCTGCTCTGGTGTATTTATTTGTTCACTGTAGAACAGTCCCTTAAAATCACCCCAAAGATAGAAGTCAAGTGGGTTTAAGTCCGGTGATCTTGCAGGCCAATGTATTGGTCCAGTTCTGCCAATCCATCTTTCACTATAATGTTCATGTAGCCATGTAAGAACGTTTCGACTATGATGCGCTGGTGCACCGTCATGCTGGTACCACATTATACCTCTTGTTGCTAGTGGAATGTCATCCAGAATGTTTTCTACACGGTTTTCTAGGAGCGCTAAGTACGAAGATCCATTTAAACGTTGTGACAGGACTTCCATGAACAGTGAGCCGTTAAAAATACCACACCATAAATTAATGGAAAATCTATGTTGAAATATGCGAGTCCTTGTTGCATGTGGATTTTCCAATGACCAGACATGCTCATTATGAGAATTATAAATACCATTTCTTGTAAATGGTGATTCCTCAGACCAGAAGATTAGATTGGGGAATAAGATATTTTGATTGTTCATTTCCAACATCAATTCACAAAAGACTCGTCGATGCACATTATCCCCAGGTAAAAGGCAATGAATATTCTGTCGATGATATGGATGTAAGGCTTCTCGGTGTAAAGTTGTCCAAACAAAGCTTTGTGAACATTACTTGTAGAAGGTTGATCCATCACTGCATCCACCACTCTCTCTTCGTCTTCAAGTTGATGTTGTCTTCTACCATTAGCTCTAGCGTCAGGACGTTGTCCAATACTGCACTGCCAAAGTCTTGAAAACGATCGAGAAAAAACCCTTGGTGTAGGTTGACGGCGAGTGGGAAACCTACGTTGATATTTCCGACAAGCAGCTAGAGCATTTCCATCAGCATATCCGTAGATAAAAATTATATCTGCATACTCTTCTGAGGTGTACTCCATTATAAAAAGTAAAAGAGTAGAAAATTTTGCAATTTTATAAAGTTTAGCACTTACACCGATTCAAAATAATAACTTGTTAACCTAAACGTCAAGTGACACTTAATGACAACTTTGGCAAACCAGACTACTACTTACTAAAATACAACACAGATAATTGTCGTACAAAAAATTATCAAGACATTAAATTTTCCATATTAAAAAGATGTCGTACGTGTATTCAGGTCAATGGAGGCATAATAGTGTATCATTGCGATTTTCTACCAAACAACGACTGGTTAAAAATCATTAACTGTGCTCTAAAACACTTACCTGATTCATTGCTTACTCGTAAAATAAGCGTCGTACAGAAAATTATCAAGAAAGTCATTTTGTTCACGAATGAAAGTAAGATTCAAAAAATAAATTTCTTGAGGGATAACCAATGACATGTGGGTACGCGCGCTACTGCTGAATTAGCCGATTCAATTGTTATGGTAGAATACGCGCCTTACATAGCAGCCTACACATGCGAAGTTTCAGCAAAATATATGTGCTACTTTTTAAAAAATTGGAAAATTTTATTTTTTGAAATTCAACTTAAACACCCTGTATCTTTTTAATGAAGCATTATAGGAAAAAAATTTATAGGACATACCCTCTCTAAAATTGTTCAAAGAACATGGGGTTTCATTTTTGGTCACCACTTATGAATCATTTAGTTTCACACAAAAAAGGTATACTTCTTTGAAGTCGAAAAGTTGACCGTTCTCAAAATAAACGTACTTTTTCAATGAAAACCAAACATCAGTATTCACTATATTGCTAAGTATGTTATTGTAGCAACTAGGAACTTGTTTCCTATAACTTGGCAAAATCGACTGAACTTAAACAAGTATCTTTAATTGTCACTTTATCCTTGTTGTTTGCGTTAAAATGCCCCGTCATAATTATTTTTCAAATTTACAAATGCAAGATATGGTGTGTCTTTATGCCCAGGAAAATTTTTGATCACGCAGAGCAGCACAGCGCTATTTTTAGCTTTATCTTGATAGAAGGCAACCAAACCATAAAACGTTTAACGCACTTTATATTGACCTGAAAAACGGCAAAGACTTTACTATATACCAACATGCAAGTTTCTAGGTTTATAGAAAACCAAGTTATGCAAATTTGAAACATTTAATAAAAATTCACTACCATAACGCACTTGCTGCCTCACAAACTTTGTTTTATTATTTATTTCGATAGATCATTAAATTGTCTACACGGTAAATATAATGTTTGAATTGCAATCCACCGAGAACCTCGGTGGTTCAGGGGTAAGAACGTGTGCCTCTGAACCGAAGGGTACTGGGTTCGATCCCAAGGTACTCCTTTCACTTTTTCAGTACAAACTGCAACATTAACATCAACCTAGGTTCTGGCATTGTATTTGAGAAAGTTGAATGTCTGCACATTCCGCCCTTCGGAGGGGGCGTAAAGCCGTCGGTCCCGTGTCCATGCGATGCTGGGCACGTTAAAGATCCCTGCCCTCCTTACAGAAAGTCAGGGGTTCGGCAAAATTTCCAGGATAGTGAGGTGAAACTGCTCCCTGCGGTCGGTGATTGGCCATAGTAGCGGAAATAGACCGACGTTAAAGAAACAAAACACACACATACACAATCCAACGACTGTTGACACGTTCCTCTTGTACATTGCGAATAACGTCACGACTAATTCTACTCATGTCATGCCTAATTCGAGGTTCTAGGTTATTTGGTTTGTTAAAATAGATTTTTGATTTTAAATAACCCCATAAAAATGTAGGGACGTAAGATCTGGGAACCTGGCGGCCACTCTATTGGTCATTGCCTACCGATCCACTTGAGGGCGTGTCTTCCTCGCATACAACCGACGAATTAAAAGTATCTGTTGGGTGAGGTAAAAGCCTAGTAAATTTGCCTATTGATTTATCGGTCACCTTATGTGTTTTTAAACAAAAGTTTAGAAATATATATATATATATATATATATATATATATATATATATATATATATATATATATATATATATATATATATATATATATATACCATACCGATAACTCAAAAAATAATGGGCCGATTTTGATCAAATTTGGCATGTACCTTCCTTTTGTAAGTGGCTTAGAAAGTTTGTTATCCAGGAAAACCGGACGAGGTTTTCCGGGAAAAACTTTTGAATTTTCTTTCGAAAAAAAAGGTTTACGATATAAAAATTAAACTATACACCAAAATTTAAATTTCTACGTTACAAGAAAAAAAGTTATAATAAAATATGCAATGGTACACTGAAGGTCAACCCAGCCATTGCAAAATTCAGGAGATCGTGAAGGAGCCCATGCTTGAAATGAGGTCAAACTTCGCGAATCTGCAGGGAAAACAATTTTACAGTGGAAATCCCCGACCGCGAGGCATGGCGGGAGGAGACGCCGGGCATACCACGAGACGCGCTCGTCTGGTTCATGGACGGATTCGGCGGGGAGCGTGGGACGGGGGCCGGACGGACCGAGGGTAAGTCATAGTATTTCCTTCGGAGCCCATGAAACGGTCTTTGATGCCGAAATGTACGCCATCCTGCACTGTGTGCGGGAGAAAAAAGGAGGGGCTACAACAACAAGCGGGTCCTCATAGCCACAGAGAGCCAGGCACCCCTTAAGGCCGTAAGTAGCCCACGGGTAAATTCCAGGCTGGTAAGTGAATGCCGAGACCAGACGAGCGACTTGGCTGGGCAGAATGACGTTACCCTCGTCTGGGTGCCGGGCCACTCGGGTGTCAAAGGCAATGAAGAAGCGGACAGTCTCGCGAAGAGAGGGTCAGGAGAACCATTTATGGAACCAGAAGCGGTTCGGGGCGTATCGAAAGGCACGGCCAGGGGAACCATCAAGTCCTGGGCCAGGGAACAGCACAAGTCATAATGTGTAGATTGTCCAGGGCTCAAAAACGGAAAGTCATTAATTGGGCAACTCAGTCTAAACAGAGCCGTGGAGCTGCTAAATCTTAGGAGAGGACAGCTCAGAAACATCGCAGCACTCTTGACGGGACACATGGTCGGCAAGAAACACCTGCATAAAATGGGGCGGTTCGAAGGGGACCTGGCATGCAGACTCTGCGGCGAGGGGGAGGAATCAGCCCAGCACATCTTGTGCGATTGTAAAGCTCTGGACCACAAAAGACAACTGATCTACGGTAAAACTTTACCCTACCAATTGCTGTGCAGACTAGTTCATGGCTTCAAGGCACATGGATTTTGTAATGGGTGGAGTAGAGACAAAGGCATGCATAATAAGCCAAAGGCTGCGGTACTATCGGGGCGGCAAAGACTCGGACGAGCCCTGAGGGAGAAAAAAATTATATAATATATATATATATATATATATATATATATATATATATATATATATATATATATATATATATATATATATATATATATATAGTGCCTAGTTGTTAGTGGCACACTTTGAATTCAGCCTTATGAATTTTAACTAGAGATTAATCTCATTTAAGGAATTCTAAATCTAAAATTTTTAGATTAATAACGTCAAATTGTTATATGATTTGTCTGCTTGTGTAATAAAATTGTGTAAAGCCATATCTAGATTTAATAAATCATCCGCTTCGATGATACGCCTCATCTGTCCTCGAAAATATCAAAAACATATTAAGAAATTGTAATAAAAAATATCTCGTTTACAGCTTTTACCTACTTGAGTAATATCAAGGTAAAGAACATTACAGTTACTTAAAAAATGTAAGCACGCAAAGAATCAACTAAATATGTAATAATAATTCATTGCGACAGTAAATAAATACACATGTAAGGCATTCTGACAACGGGTGGGCCAATCTATTGATAAATGTTTTATTATATCTTATATTACTACCTTTAGTACATACAGGTGTGCCAATTAAAACTTCCCGCGCGGAGAATATCGGAATAAAAGAAAAGAAAAAAGTTCTGGACGCAGCAAGTGCGTTATTGTAGTGAATTTTCATTAAAATGTTTTTAATAGCAAATATATGTGTTTTTTTTTTTCAGAAAGCAGGCATCAAATTTGATTACCAGTATAACATATATAGTAAAAACAATGTGCCATGTTTCATCAAAATAACTTTATTGTTTGAAAACGTACAAAAATCTCCGAAAGTAAACTTAAAGTGTAACCGAAAAAATCCGTTTCTTGGTCAACCTTATAGGTTAATAGCAAATTGAGCTTTTCAAATATGAAGCATTTAATCAAAATTCGCTACCATAACGCACTTGCTGCGTCCAGAATTTATTTACTTACAAACATGCATTATATTTCTATGGAAAATGCAAAAACATAAGGTGTTTTCGACTAAAAAAAATATTTGTATCACCAACGATTTATGGGCCAACCTGGGATTGTAGAAATATTTTTTCAAGATGTAGCTCAAGACATCCTATAATTAATGTATACAATTTTTTTTCATATCTTGTAGAATAACGGATATATTGAGCTTTATTGATTTTTTACGAAAATTCGACAAAAGTTATATACCATTAAACAATAAACTCTATAGCTAAGGCTACTGCCAAGCATCAGAGAATGGGTCTATATGAAATGAATTTTCTGGAAACATTTTAGTAAACCGAAGGACAATGACGGTTGAAACTAAGACTTCAGGGTTTGTAAAACATTCTTCTTGAGACATTTTCTTTCCATAGCCCGTATTTGATTCAAGTTATTTGCTTAAATGTTGCGTATTTTGACGTTTTAAATTCTCACTTTGACGTTTTGAGGAAAACCACAATTTATTTTTCTTTAAGTGCCCATAACTTGTTTACGACCTATAACGATATCAAACGATCTACCAAATTTGGTTGCCCTTACTTTGCTATCTCCGGAGATATGATATTTTTTCCAAAGAAAACACAAAATTTTCCGGAAAAACCTCGGCCGATTTTCCTGGCTAACTAACTTAGCCAAGCCACTTACAAAAGGAAGGTATTCACCTAATTTTGTCAAAATAGGCCCATTATTTTTTGAGTTATCGATGTGATATATATATATATATATATATATATATATATATATATATATATATATATATATATATATATATATATATATATATATATATATATATAACATATTAAAATCGAAACTGACCCCGGATATTTGTTCTAGGGGGCCTAATTAGCGCTCAGCTGAAGAAATTTTTTCTAAATTCAAAAGTCGAGATCTCCTCATTAGTGAATTTTTTTTAAAAAATTCACTAACAACTGGACACGTCGACTTTGTTTTCATAAGGAACAGATGATGGCGTAAGTTTTGATGTCTTGTAACCTACCCCTTGGGCAGTGGAGTAAAGTACCCCTATATTTAAATGACACCCTATGTTGAGCGACACCTCATTTTAAAGCTTTCTCAATTCTACTTACGACAACATACGACTTTATTTATTTCGGTTTGGATATGACTATAAAATCATCAACTAAAAAATAAGATTACATACAGACTTGGAGACAAGTTCTCTGGCTTCACTGTTAGTTTTCGTTGGTGAAAGACGTAGCCAGCGCGTAAGCTAACTGGAGCAAGTGGCCCTTACGAATTCTGGATGTTCTGGGATCTTCTTCAACGTTTCTGTGACTATAGTTTCGCTGCTTGACAGCATTCTCAGACAGAGTTACCAAATTGAAAATAAAAATGAAACACAGATGACAGATGAGGCTTTCAAAATGCCTACGTGATGTATGTCAATATTTAACATAAAAATAGAACTAGCCTATAATAACTATGATAACAGTTACAACAATAAAATAACTAAACAATAACAGTATAAAAGCAGTTTATATACAACGAAAATATCGACATACATCAACTCATTATTTTATTACAACTTTTTTTTGAAATAATAGTTAAATTTATTTTCTTTGACATATTTAATTAGAAAGAAGAATATCCAAGAAAGGGGAATTCATTAAATCAGTTTGCTCGTTTAAAACAAGGTAGCTATTGTCGTGTTTGTGCTTTTTGACTTCCAAAGCTTCAAAAAAGTCTAATTTACGTTTGTCATTATAAAAATGTAGTGGTTGTTTGCGGTTATTTACTGTAGGTCTATGTTCGGTATCAATAATATTTTTTGCAAATGTAGATTTGTCAGCGTGGTTATTTCTAAATGCAGAAATATGTTCTTTGTATCGGGTGTTAAAATTTCTAGAAGTTTGACCTATGTAGATTGCGTTACAATGTGTACAAGCTAATTTATAAACTCCAGCTTTTGTCAGGAAACAAGACTTTTCTTTGGCGTTAAATAGTAAATCACGCGTCGTGTTGTAAGATTTAAAAGCTACCTTTGTATTTGTACAGGTATTTAATTTTTTTTAATGTTTTCTGAAATGGTTCCAAAATAAGTTATCGAAACGGTCTCTAATATTTCGATAAATTAAATTAATCGCTAATTTGTATTCTTTTCTCTCGATCATTTTATCTATTATTTTACCAGAGTAGCCATTATTAAATGCTGTTTGCTTAATTATTGAAATTTCTTTTTCAAAATTGTTTTGTGACATAGGTATTGAAAATGCACGATGTATCATAGAATGGTAGGCTGACAGCTTTTGTGAAAAAGGGTGACATGAATCGTATGGTATGGTTGTGTCAGTGTAAGTTGGTTTCCTATATATTGAAAAGTCAAACGAATTATTTCCAATTTAATAATAAAATTTATATGCAAAGTGAAGGTCTACCTATGGGTAGTCCATTGTCACCTTTATTAACCAACATATTTATGGAAAGCTTAGAAAACCAAATTTTAACATCAGAACTTTCGCATAATATTGTCTTTTGGTACAGATACGTAGATGATATTTTAGCATGTTTTCAAGGTAGTTATACAGAATTAAATGAATTTTTGAATTTTATTAATAACTTTCACACAAATATTAAGTTTACTTTAGAAGAAAAAGCTAACAGCTGTATAAATTTTTTAGACTTAACAATTAGAAAGTTAGAAAATAATTCATTTGACTTTTCAATATATAGGAAACCAACTTACACTGACACAACCATACCATACGATTCATGTCACCCTTTTTCACAAAAGCTGTCAGCCTACCATTCTATGATACATCGTGCATTTTCAATACCTATGTCACAAAAGAATTTTGAAAAAGAAATTTCAATAATAAAGCAAGTAGCATTTAATAATGGCTACTCTGTTAAAATAATAGATAAAATAATCGAGAGAAAAGAATACAAATTAGCGATTAATTAAATTTATCCAAATATTAGAGACAAAGAAGACAACAGATACGTTTCGTTAACTTATTTTGGAACCATTTCAGAAAACATTTCAAAAATTTTAAATACCTGTACAAATACAAAGGTAGCTTTTAAATCTTACAACACGACGCGTGATTTACTATTTAACGCTAAAGAAAAATCTTGTTTCCTGACAAAAGCTGGAGTTTATAAATTAGCTTGTACACATTGTAACGCAATCTACATAGGTCAAACTTCTAGAAATTTTAACACCCGATACAAAGAACATATTTCTGCATTTAGAAATAACCACGCTGACAAATCTACATTTGCAAAACATACTATTGATACCGAACATAGACCTACAGTAAATAACCGCATACAACCACAACATTTTTATAATGACAAACGTAAACTAGACTTTTTTGAAGCTTTGGAAGTCAAAAAACACACACACGCGACAATAGCTACCTTGTTTTAAACGAGCAAACTGATTTAACGAATTCTCCTTTCTTGGATATTCTTCTTTTTAATTAAATAAGTCAAAGAAAGTAAATTTAACTATTCTTTCAAAAAAGTTGTAATAAGATAATGAGTTGATGTATGTCGATATTTTCGTTCTATAGAGACTGCTTTTATACTGTTATTGTTTAGTTATTTGATTGTTGTAACTGTTATCATAGTTATTATAGGCTAGTTCTATTTTTATGTTAAATATTGACATACATCACGTAGACATTTTGAAAGCCTCATCTGTCATCTGTGTTCCATTTTTATTTTCAATTTGATAAATTTTTTGATCAAAACATCATATCATAACATAGTAACATATCTTTATTTGTAGTTGTCATGATTTCGTACTAATTCAATTTTAATCTGTCTGAGAATGCTGTCAGGCAGCGAAACTATAGTCACAGAAACGTTGAAGAACATCCTAGAACATCCAGAATTCGTAAGGGCCACTTGCTCCAGTTAGCTTACGCGCTGGCTACGTCCTTCACCAACGAAAACCAACAGTGAAGCCAGAGAAGTAGTCTCCAAGTATGTATGTAGTATGGACAAGTTTCACCAAGTAAGAGCAACAACAATCAATGAATTAAAAAATAAGACAAAATATCAGTGATTGAAAAAAATTAACAGGATGCAGCAAGTGCGTTATGGTAGTGAATTTTTATTAAATGCTTCAAATTTCAATAACTCAATTTTCTATAAACCTAGAAAGTTTAAATTTGGTGTGTAGTAAGGTCTTTCCTAAGGCAAGATATACACCAAATTTCATTAAAATAATTATGTAATTTTTGGAGAAAAATTTTTTTTCGAAAGAAAATTTAAAATTTGAATAACTCAATTTTCTATAAACTTAGAAAGTTGAATTTTGGTACGTAGTAATGTCTCTCCTAAGGCAATATACACGTTAAATTTCGTTAGAACAGCCTTGTAATTTTCGGAGAAAAAATTTTTTTCGAAAGAAAATTCAAAATTTGAATAACTCAATTTTCTATAAACTTAGAAAGTTGAATTTTGACGTAGTAATGTCTCTCCTAAGGCAATATATACTTTAAATTTCATTAGAACAGCCTTGTAATTTTCGGAGAAAAAATTTTTTTTGAGAGGTAACTCAAAATTTTCCCGGAAAACCCCGTCCGATTTTCCTGAATAACGAACTCGTCCAAGCCATTAATAAAAGAAAGGCACTTGCCGAGTTTCATCGAAATCGGTGAATTATTTTTTAAATTAGCAGACGGATACATACATACATACATATATATATATATATATATATATATATATATATATATATATATATATATATATATATATATATATATATATATATATATATATATATATATATATATATATATATATATATACATATAAAAATTCCAACTGACCCCGGATATGGGTTCTAGGGGTCCTCATTCGCGCTCATTTGAAAAAATTTTTGCAAAGTCTCACCATCGATACCTCTCTATTAGTGAATTTTTTTAATAAAAATTCACTAAAACGTTATTTAATTAAATGTTCAAACTGTTTTCCCTCCACTTCCATACAATTTATAAAATCTTTGCTCCACTTCCGAACGAACATTTCGAAGCATTTCGAGCGTTATCTGACAACTTTTTTTAAACAATATATTCTTTCGGTAAAAATATCTTATTTTATGATTTTTCGTTTATCTCTTAATAAATTTTATCAATTCGATTTTCTTGCTGTTTTACTTTAAGCGAGACAAATAAATATCCCGTCAAACATCACAAAGTCGATGGAATTTAAATTCGGGAAGATGGTTTATACAATTGCTGAAGAAGTGAATATACTTAGTTTGTAAGACTAGATGCATTCTCGCAACAATTAGAACCGTAGACCGGTTTCGCTCTCATTAAAGCTCTTCAGTACGGCATACTAATTGTAGCAAAAATACACCAAAAATAACACGGCTATAGTATAGCCAGCCTTAAAATACCGGTCTACGGTTCTAATTGTTGCGAGAATGCATCTAGTCTTACATACTTTGTCCCTATATTGGGGTAGAAATGGGCCAGGGCTGACAATTTACTAAATTATTAGTTGGTTGTATACAGTCTCTATTTTTAACACTTTATGTTATTTGGAGCTGGCGTGACAACATACTACTTGGTTCCGCAACTAGGTGGCGGCACGTCCACCACTCACTGAGTATTTTAATCTGGCTGGCTATACTATAGCCGTATTACTTTTGGTGCATTTTTGCTACAATTAGTATGCCGTACTGAAGAGCTCTAATGAGAGCGAAACCGGTCTACGGTTCTAATTGTTGCGAGAATGCATCTAGTCTTACATACTTTGTCCCTATATTGGGGTAGAAATGGGGCAGGGCTGACAATTTTCTAAATTGTTAGTTAGTTGTATACAGTCTCTATATTTTTAACACTTTGTGTTATTTGGAGCTGGCGTGACAACATACTACTTGGTTCCGCAACTAGGTGGCGGCACGTCCACCACTCACTGAGTATACTTAGTTTGTTCTACAAGAATGACAACTGTGCACGATAGGGAGCATTTACCTTTAATGATCGTCATCCTGAGACAAACACTGCGCATCGGTACGTCCTGTATTTAATGCATACATTTTGTCAAACTGGATAATTATTTATGGTGAGTGCCAACGAATTGTGCGCCGAACATGTCGTGCATTTGTAGAAAAGTACCCGAATAAACCGAAACCCAGCCACGACATGATAAAGAGGTTGCTGCAAAATTGTTCACAGCATGGAAGTTTTCGCCCAAAAGTACAGAAGCGTAAGCCACTCGTCGATAACGAGGTAGACGAAGCGAACGTATTAGCATTTTTTGTTGCTGATCCCAAGGCATCCATCAAGGATTGCGAAAAAGAATTACTCTTGTCAGCGAGAACGATTCACAGAATTTTGAAAAAGCATCATTGGAGACCCTTCTCTTACCACCCGATACATGGTTTGCAACCCAACGATCACCCTAGGCGTGTTGAGTTTTGTGAATGATTCCTATTGAAAACACAAGAAGATGAGAATTTCTGCAAGAGAATTATTTGGTGCGATGAGGCGAAGTTCTCCAAAAATGGCATGCACAATCGCCACAATAGTCACTCCTGGTCAGATGAGAATCCCCATGTTACCATGATCAAATATTTTCAAGACAGGTGGTCATTCAGTGTTTTTTGTGCAATGAAGAACGACAAGATTTTTGGGATTAAAATATAGGATGAAAATCTCACTGGTGTGAGTTATAATGATATTTTGCACGAAGTGACTCTAGATTCTCTCAACACAGCTAGAACAAGCTGGTATCAGCAAGACGGAGCACCGCCCCACAGTTTTCATTTGTCTCATGATTTTTTGCACCAACATTTTGAAGACAGATGGATTGCCAATAACGGCCCACATAGATGGCCACCACGGTTTCCTGATTTAACGCCTCTGGATGCAAACATCTGGGGCTACATCAAAAATAAAGTTTACCACGAACCTGCCACCACAAAAGAAGACATGGTAGGTCAAGTTTTACGTGCCTTCAATTCACTGAACTCGAGACAAATCAGAAAGGCTACGAACCATGATATTATGAGACGAATTAAAAAATGCCCCCATGTCAGTGGGAGTAATTTGGGGCATTTGTTATATGTTCCACTTTTTTTGTGTTTTAGTTTTCCACTAGCTATTAGTTAAATTCTGTACTCATTTATAATAAATAACTGCCTATCTTGTTGAGTTGTATTTTGGTTTTACAAGTTAGTTGACAACACATTGATTTTACAGAAGTAAACAAGGGAAATGCAGCGATTTGGATGCAAATGCAAAGTGTTCTCTTTTTTGCGCGAGAATGCCCAACAAATGTTATCTTCTCATTTATAAGAGGTGGGAATTGACATGTAGATGTCAACAAGCATATTATCAAGTTCCAAAGCCTGCTTTAAATCTATTGTGACAATTTGAATTAAGTGAATCCAATAAAATTAAAATATTCGGGAAACGGTGGAATTTGGGTGCAGGGAATGCTAATAGACGTTGAAAGGGAAACCAGATGCGAACCGAAATAGCTTATCAAATATAGGGAGTTCTATTTGAAATAAGCGAGTAATTGTGACTTAAATTTTACCAAATGGCACGGCTAATTCTTATGACCCTGTATATTTAAAAGAAACCCTATCCAACGTGTCGTGTAGGTGCGAACCCAAGGATCATCTGTGCAAAAAATGAGTCTTCTCAGTTGTATTTCCACATAGAGATACCGCGAAACGTTCACCTTGGTTTTCGCGAGAATTTTCAAAAAAATCGAAAAAATTCGAAAACGGTTGATTTCTCACATATGGTATATTAGTCATAATTTATCTCAAATTCAATATATAATTCGAAAATATAATAAAAATTACCATGTTGTATTTAAAATAAGTAAGTTGATGGTCACTTCCGGTTAAACCGGAAGTCTGACATAAAGTAAGCTATTTTCACTGAACTGGAATTTGTCTCAATCGTAAATGTGTGTACATTTTCAAATTTCAAATAGGAGTAGTTATTGAGAAATGGCTAACTAAATGTTTTGGCGCCACACCCTGTATGTTAGCGTTTGTTTGGAGGATACGCTAGGAAACAACTTGGTTAATAAAACGATCGTCAGGTCTTTTAAAAATATGTTGTGGTGATTTGGGTTCTACAAGTGAACTGATTTATTATATTTTGACCGAATCATGTGTACATTATTCCACATTTAACATGGAGGATTAAAATAATAAAAGTAGAGCGGGATCTTAATAATAATGATTAAATAAATCTCATAAAGTGCAAGGTCAGTGCATAAAAGCAGGTATGGTCAGATGTTTGGTTGGGTACTTATTTATTTATTTCAGAAGTATTTAGTCTCAATTCTGAATGTTAACAAGTGATCTACTTCTTGTAATACTTAATTGATGGCCCTTTCCACTGGCCTTTACTTGAAAGTAATACTGTCTTTTATTTGTAAATTAAACATAAACCTTCGGAGATATTAGGCGAAGACATTCAATCGGAGGTGTTAAGGTCACTACAAAATATTGGTTAATTATATTGATGAACATAAAAGTAAAACGATTCTGATCATTCTCCAAGTAAACCAATTATCAAATATGGTGTGGTCCACCAAAATTATTCCACTATGTTTTTTTTAACAGATCAACTTTTGTTTTCAGGGTGACTTTTTTTTTCATTCCCTGGGCTGATACCTTTAAATAGGAACGACTTTAATTCTAAAAATTAAAAAAAGTCTGGACGCAGCTAGTGCGTTATGGTAGCGAATTTTCGTAAAAATGTTTTTAAAGGAAAATATGTCTTGTTTTTAAAAGAAGGACATTTGGTTGACAGTATAACATATATAGTACTAACAATGTACCAGATTTCATTAAAATAGCCTTGTTGTTTCAAAAAGTACCAACATTTTCCGAAAATAAACTTTAAAAGACTCAGAAAAAAACTGGTCCGTTTTTCCTGTCCAACGAACCTCTTTGAGTTATTTACATTCCTGCCAAGATATAATTATTCACAAACAGCTTTAGGACCAAACTTGAAAAAAAAAGTTATGAAAATTTGCAAAAATTTCTTTTACAAAAATCACCATTTTTTTTACAGAAATTGCCTTCGCTAATGTTACACTAAATTATATTTTTCACAAAAATTCGACAACTTTTTTTTTACAATAACTTACTAGTCATTTATTATAAATTACCAACATATCACAAAAATCTTACAAAAATTATTTCTACAAAAACACTAAAAACATTTTTGCAAAAACTTTAAAAATTCAGCCACCATTTGAGAGTGCCTGTATACGGCAGTTCGATTTCTTCGACGAGTAATACAAACAAAAAGCTCTCTGAATACGCCATTTCCATAGGGCTCCGCTATCTATTGATAAAAACGCCGTATCACAATTTGTGATATGTGTTTGAAATATGTCCCAAAAACGTAAATAGTTGCAAAACGATGAAATAAAGCAAAAGCGATGAACAAGATCAATTTTTTTTCTTACAAACATGCATTATAATTTGATGGAAAACACAAAAATGCAAGAACATAAGCTGGTGTTCTATTTAAAAAAAGTGTGTATCACCAACGACTTTTGGGCCATCCTGTGATTGTCACAATAGGTTTATAAGATGCAGCTCAAGATACCCTATAATTAATGTATTTACTTTTTTCTCATATCTTGTATAATAACAGATATATTGAGCTTCACCGTAGAAATGCGTCACCCTGTATATCGATTTTAGGGGTTCTAGTTCGCGCTCATTTGAAGAAAGCCTTTTAAAATTCATAAGTCGCGGTTTTCTTAATAACGAATTTTTTCTACGAAAATTTGCTAAAATATGGACTATGAAACCATAAACCCTATAGCGGAAACTACTGCCGAAGCATCAGAAAGTGGGTCTATTTGAAATGGATTTTCGCAAATATTTTAGTAAAACGAAGGATAATGATGGTTGAAGCAGAAGGTTAAGGCTTCGTAAAACACACTTATTACGACATATCTTCTACATAATCCGTATTTGTTTTAATTTCGTTGTGTGAAAATTGCAATTTTTGACGCTTCAAATCACAACTTTGACGTTTTAAGAAGAAAAATATTTTTTCTGCTACTTCTTGACCTTTTTGCGCCAAGAAAACTTAACGGTAGTATGTAATATTCCATTGGTTTTGTTAGTCACACAAACTATTTTGTTCTTGTGCTTTCCTCTGATCACCAGTGGCAGTCAATTTTTTTTTCTTAAAATGCCTATAACTTTTTTCCTTTCAACTTAGAGATCGGAATTTATATAGCTCTGTGAAAATTCGCTACCAAAAGTCACTTACTGCGTCTCAATTTATCTTATTACAAACATGCATCATATTTCGATAAAAAATGCAAAAATGCAAGAATATAAGTTCGTATAAAAGTATATATGTTCGAAAACAACAATTTTAGGTATCACTAACAATAGAGAACCTATAATTAACCTATACAACTTATCTTGTATAATAACAGTTATATTGAGCTTTACCGTAGAAATGCGTCACCCTGTATATATGTAAACAAATAAAAACTGACACTAAACCCAGATATGGATTTTAGGGGGGCCTAGTTGGCGCTCATTTGAAAAAAAAAATTAATTCTAAAGTCGCGGTATCCTCATTAAAGAATTTTTTCCACGAAAATTAACTAAAAAGTATAGACCGTTAAACCATAAACTTAACTAAAACTACCGCTAAAGCATCAGAGAAAGGGTCTATGTGAAATGAAATTCCTGGAAATATTTTGGTGAAATGAAGGACAATAACGGTTGAGGCTGAAACTTAAGTGGTTGCGGAACACTCTTCTTGTGGTATTTTCTTTTCATAAACCGTATTTGTCTCAGGCTCTTTGCCTAAATGTTGCGAATTTTGACATTTCATATTGCCATTTTGACGTTTTGAGGAAAACTCCAAATTTTTAACTGCCCATAACTTTTTTGTCTTCAAACCTACAGACCTAAGTTTTGGTACATGATTCACTCTTTATAATACAAACACGCGTAATAAATTTGGTTGCCCTTACTTTGTTATTTCCTTAGATATAAATTCCGTATATTATTATTATTATTATTATTATTATTATTATTATTATTATTATTATTATTATTATTATTATTATTATTATTATTATTTATTTGCTGAAAATTATACATATGTCAGTACAAGAAAGACCTAGGACTTGTATAGTATTTCATGACAAAATTTAATAAGAATATTCCAAAATATATGACACCTCTCTTTCAAAACATCAATCACTTCCAATTTTGACATGCCAAATACCATAATTTTCTCATCTCTTTTCCATCCTAATGTATTCGTCAATACTTTTATTTTTAAAGTAATCTTGACAATACCATCCGAGCTTCTGAGCTTAGATTACTTTTTCTTCACTCCATTATTACATTAAATTTTCTGATTTAGCTATATATATATATATATATATATATATATATATATATATATATATATATATATATATATATATTCAGAGAGAAAACCCAATATTTTCCGGAAAAGCCTGCACTGATTTTCCTGTTAAAACAACCGCCACAAAAATTTCAAACGGTCGAATAAGAATTTTTTGCAAATCACGCAGGTGTATATCCCGTTATAAAAGGTTTTAATTTAACTGGACATCGTAATGGAATACTTATTCATAGGTATGCAAATGTAGATTCGTCTCGGTTCAATACTGCTCGGTATATGTGCCCCCTTTAGCCTCTCTCGTACTGCTGGTCTGCCCTTGTCCCTTCTTCCAACCGGACCAACAACAACGGGCAGCAAGCTTACACAAGTCGGGACCTTTTTTTTTAAATTTATTTCAACAACACACCACGAGGGCTTACAGCCTAAATACTATCGTACCGTGGGTGTCACAAGGAGGAAAGAGGCAACTCTGGTAATTCTGGACTTGAAAGTTTGGAGGTTCGGAGGAGAAGGAAAAACATGCGCCGGCAAGGAATTCCACAACTTGGAAGTCCTCGGGACAAAAGAGCGAGCATAACAAGATGTTCTGTGTCTGGTGACCTGGACAGTAAAAGGGTGCATTCGCTCTGTTCCCCTAGTAGATCTGTTGGGAGCAGCAGGTGGAGGAACTATGGAAGAAAGCTCCTCTGAGCACTGCCCGTGCAGATATTTATAAAAGAGAGAGTGAGTGAGAGAGAGAGAGAGAGAGAGAGAGAGAGAGAGAGGTCACTAACGGCACGTCGGTGGGCAAGGGATGGCAGCCTTTGGGTGTGGGTAGGGTCACCAATGAGATGTATAGCTCTCTTCTGAATGGAGTCCAGGATAGCGAGTGTAGAAGCGGCAGCGGCACCCCAAATGTGGGAGCAGTGTTCGAGGTTTGGCCTTATTTGTGAAGTATATAAAGTATAGAGATTAGCTGGTGAAAATTATTTGCGAGCCCAGAAGAGGAAACCTAATTTCTTAGCAGCCGCTTCTGCAATTGATGTGACATGTAGGTGCCAATTGAGATTTCGATCCACAGAAATGCCAACAAGTGAAAAGGACTCATTACTTTGAATAACTTGGTTGTTCATTGTGATGGTTCTAGGGCTGGTGTATCTTTTATGAGAATAAAAGCAAGACTGAGATTTGGTGGGGTTGAATTGTACAAGATTTCTACTTCCCCAGTCTAATATTTTTTGGAGATCCACGGAGATAGAACCCTCCATGCGTCTGCGATCCTCATCTAGTTGGGCCAAAGAGACAGGCTTAGAATATTGTATATTTGAGTGGACAGTGCTGTCGTCCGCGTAACTGTGAACTGGGTTGGATGTGCTAGAGAGGTCATTGATGTGGAGAAGAAACAAAGTAGGGGCTCAAGCTGAACCTTGAGGATTCCTTGTGACTGATTTTTGCTTCATTATAATAACCATAAATAGTTCTGAAACAACCATTTAAAGAGAGTAATCAATTGACTTTGTAATTCATAAATAATAATATGCAATTTTAACGTGGTATATTTGAGATTTTATGTTTGCAAAGTTACGCTCTGCTTCACTTACCAAGTACTAATCCATTATAGAATCTGACCTGTTTAAGTCAAAATGAAATATTTATATCATGTTCTATTGAGCCGTTACACTGTAGGTGTCTAATTATTGCGCTGAGCTCGCAGATTAATGTCTTCAATAATTCATTGCATCGTGTTATTTATGTGCTAGGTATCAAATGCAGTTTCTAGACGCACAGTAACGTTTTTGAGGCGCGATACACCTTATTATTCGATATTCAGTGGTAAAACAACTAAATTTGGGTGGAGATTCCGTTGCAACTCATTCGAAATACAGATGTAGAGACTTATTCTCTGGCATCACAAGTGCTTATTTCGTATCTGTAATCGGTTTTGCCTTTTACGTCATTAGGCGAATCTGATTGCGTAGGAGTATGAAACGGTTATTATTACTTATACTTTTTTTTAAAGACAACCATCGTTTTATATTTTTTCTCAGAATTTTCTTATGTTTCTAACCGAACGTAAAGCCGTCGGTCCCGTTAAAGAACCCTTAGAGAAGATACAGTGGTTCGGAAAAATTTCACGGATAATGAGGTGAAACTGCTCCCCGACGTCGGTGATTGCCTATATGTCACGTTGGTAGAAACTCCCTTTTTTTCAGATGGAAATCTGCGAATTATTCTGGACACATAGGTACCAAAACCAGTGTTTATATATATATATATATATATATATATATATATATATATATATATATATATATATATATATATATATATATATATATATATATATATATATATATATATATATATATATATCCATAACTAAAAAATAATGGGCCGATTTTGATCAAATTTGGTAGGTACCTTCCTTTTGTTAAGTAGCTTAGACAAGTTCGTTAGCAAGGAAAATTGGACCAGTTTTTTCGGGAAAATTTTCGGCTTTCTTTCAGAAAATTTTTCTATCCAAAATTAGCAGCACTATCACAACCAAATTTGTCACACTCTTTTTTACTATTCATCTCACCCTACGTACTGAAATTCAGATCTCTACGTTAAAAGAAGGAAACGTTATAGGCATTTAAAGAAAAAAAGGCCATAGTCACGGACATAAATCGACGTTCAAGAAAAAAAGTTCGGGACGCAGCAAGTGCGTTATGGTATTGAATTTTCATAAAAATGTTTTTAATAGCAAATATGTGTGTTTTTTTTTCAGAAAGCAGGCATCAAATTTGATTACCAGTATAACCTATATCGTAGAAGTAATGTGCCATGTTTTAACAAAATAACTTTACTGTTTGAAAACGTACAAAAATTTCCGAAAGTAAACTCAAAGTGTAGCCGAAAAAATCCGTTTCTTGGTCAACCTTATAGGTTAATAGCAAATTGATCTATTCAAATATGAAGCATTTTATCAAAATTCGCTACCATAACGCACTTGCTGTGTCCAGAATTTCTTTACTTACAAACATGCATTATATTTCGATGTAAAATGCAAAAACATAAGGCGTTCTCGTCACAAAAAAAATATTATTTGTAACACCAACGACTTATGGGCCAGCCTGTGATTGTAGAAATATTTTTTTAAGATGTAGCTCAAGACACCCTATAATTAATGTATACAATTTTTTTTCATATCTTGTAGAATAACGGATATATTGAGCTTTATTAATTTTTTACGAAAATTCGACAATAGTTATATACCATTAAACGATAAACTCTATAGCTAAGACTACTGCCAAGAATTAGAGAAAAGGTCTATTTGAAATGAATTTTCTGGAAACATTTTAGTAAAATGAAGGACAATGACGGTTGAATCTAACACTTCAAGGTTTGTAAAACATTCTTCGAGACATTTTCTTTCCATAACCCGTATTAGATTCAAGTTCTTAGCCTAAATGTTGCGAATTTTGTCGTTTTAAATTGTCACTTTGACGTTTTGAGGAAACCCCCAATTTATTTTTCTTCAAATGCCCATAACTTTTTTGTCTTTTGACCTACAGCGCTAAATTTCGGTAGGTAATTTACCTATAGCGATATAAAACGATGTTTGGTTGCCCTTACTTTGTTATTTCGGAAGATATGAATTTTTTTCTAAAGAAAACACAAAATTTTCCGGGAAAACTTCGGCCGATTTTCCTGGCTAACGAACTTATCCAAGCCACTTACAAAAGGAATGTATTCACTAAATTTTGTCAAAATCGCCTATTATTTTTTGAGTTATCGGTGGAACATACATATATATATATATATATATATATATATATATATATATATATATATATATATATATATATATATATATATTTGTGTGTGTGTGTATACATAAACATATAAAAATCGAAACTGACCCCGGATATGTGATCTAGGGGGCCTAATTAGCACTCATTTGAAGAAACTTTTTCAAAATTGAAAAGTCGAAATCTCCTCATAGTGAATTTTTTTAAAGAACATTAACTAAAAAACACTAGATTTGGTACCTATGTCTCCAGAATAATTCAAGGACTCCCATTTGAAAAAGACGGTTGTTTCTACCAACGTGACAATATAGGCCGTCGACAAATTTCAAAGTCCAACAATATATATATATATATATATATATATATATATATATATATATATATATATATATATATATATATATATATATATATACAGCGTGTTTTAAAAAGACGGGGCAATATTTAAGGGTTTGATTTCCCAGGTCATTTTATGAAAAAAAGTTCCCATAAACATAGGTGCTAAAATACATTGTTTCCAAGATACAAGGTGTTACATTTTTTTGTAAAATAACGATTTTTTAAAAATAATTCAAATATCTCCTCACCGATTGTTTTGAAATTTGGCAGCGTTGTTTGTAGTAATAATGGGCTGATTTGACCCTAATTAGATAAAGATTGTTAAGTCCATTGGCATTAGGGGGGACGCCGCAACAAAAATTATTGTTCGTGTTTGTGATTTTCTGTATGATAAATGGACATGCCATAAGAATGTTTTTATTTTTTATCGTGTAAATGATTCAAGATACGGAGAAATTTCAAGAGACAAAAAACTTGTAGTTTTAGTTTCTTTATCTCAAAATAATATACAAATACATATTGCAGTCAGTGGCGTACATTGTTATGTCACTAAATTTTGTTGAGGTGCCCCCCCCCTAACGCCAATCGACGTAACAATCTGTATCTAATTAGGGCCAAATCAGCCCATTAATAATACAAACAACGCTGCCTAATTTCAAAACAATCGGTGTGGAGATATTTGAATTATTTAAAAGAAATCGTTATTTTACAAAAAAAATTAACACCTTGTATCTTGGAAACAATGCATTTTAGCACATATGTTTATGGGAACCTTTTTTCATAAAATGACCTGGGAAATCAACCACTTAAATAATGCCCCAACTTTTTTAAACAGCCTATATATATATATATATATATATATATATATATATATATATATATATATATATATATATATATATATATATTTGTCATTAAAAAATTCACATAAACAGAAGTCAGGACATTCGAACTACAAAAGTTTATTTTGATAGTTTCTAGGAATTAGTGCTCCTAGAGCGCATATTTGGGGTTCCCCTATATATATATATATATATATATATATATATATATATATATATATATATATATATATATATATATATATATATATATATATATATATATATTGAAACTGACCCCGGATGTGGGTTCTAGGGGTCCTAGTTTGCGTTCATTTGGAAAAAAAATTTCATCCAAAAGTCGGGATCTCCCCATTAGTAAATGTTTTCAACGAAAATACACTAAAAGTGTACACCTGTGAAAATTTGTTGTCCATATTGTTATCATTTCTTATCATAACCAAAACAGAGTAATATAGAAAATCTCATTGCAACTGGTAGACTCTTACTGGATGTTCGGTTTTTTTGGAAAGGCAGTATATTATTTGAATAATGCGAAGACTCACAACTAAAAATTTTATGGGGGATTTTAAATAAAATCTTAATAATTATACTGTTTTTGTTTGTATGGTAAATGCTTCATTTTTTTAACGTTAAAATTGTACACATAATGTTACCAGCTTGTTATTTTGTTACGTTTTTCACAACAATCTTATGAAATTTCCTTTGTGGCAGGTCAAAATAAACTTCTATTATAACATCCCAATTATTTTTTAAGTCACGAACAATTCGTCAATTTGCGAAATGACCTGTAACTAATGAACAACCTGACCAAATTGTATGAAATGCTACATACAGTATAAGGTACTTACATAAATCATATTATGTAAAGATTTTAATAGCCAGGTTGTAAACAAACATTAAGAAAAGTATGTAGCATTTAACCTAAATTAATTTATCTTTAATTCATCTTATAATTAATTGTGTCCGGTTAAAGAAACATGTATTACGCCTCTACAGGATGGTAAAAAATAATAGTGCACATTCTTGGCTTCAAAACGTTAAAATTTAGCCAAACTTACCCCAGTCCAAAATCAAAATTAAAAGACATCCAGGGTCTTAACGTGAGAAATTGAATTTCGAATTTCCTTGATATTTAGAAAGTAAAATAAATGTCCCTTTTTCAGTCGATGAATCGATAAGCTGCCAAACCATATATCACCAGTAGTAGAAGTTCGGAGCCCGTATGCGCTTTATGGTGGCGCTATTTTCAAAAACACAATTTTTCTTGGAAAAACATTAATTTTTAAGTGAATTTTCGTAGAAATTATTCACTAATGAGAAGATCGCGACCTTCGAATCTTGAAAAAAATTCTTAAGCGCGAACTAGGCCCACTAGAACCCACATTCAGTTTTACTTTTTATATGTTCTCATATATATATATATATATATATATATATATATATATATATATATATATATATATATATATATATATATATATATATATATATATATATAAAGGGTTACAACTAATTAATTGCTCACTATTGGCATCTCAGTAACTGTAAGAGATACAGAGTTAGTTAAATTACCAAAAAGTTTTGTAAATTTTAGCTGATCCAATATCTGAAAACAAATTTTAAATATGTCGATTCGTTCCTAAAATATCCTGAAAAAAACTGAAAAACTAACTTTTCAAAATTTTACAATAAATCCCTTATTATCAAAAATGAGCTCCTAATTTTTGCTATGTGAGCATAATTTGATATGAGCAATCAGAATTGACGTATCTGCTCTAATTTTTGCGCAGCGATAGTCAACTTTTTTTGTCTTATGGCCGCTATATTGGATTTTTAATTTTTCAGGTGGGGAAAAAATTCACCTTTCGAATGGTATAACATACTTCATATTTTTCTTCATAAACATTGTACAAATAAATAAAAAACTAATTATGGTTGTAAATATCAAGTAGGTATGTGTTATTTTATTATCAACATTCGTTATTTGTCAAAATGTCAGCACAGAAGCTTTTAATTAACAGAATAAAATCATATTAACCCTGGATACTAACGAAGCTTACAACTAGTGAATAAACAAACTAATAATACATAACAAATACTTCCTACTAAATAATAAATGTATGTAATGATAATGAAAATGTTCAAAATGTCTTCCATTGTTATTTATGTTTTGACGAAGCCTCTCGCGCCACCGTTGTGTTGCTGATCTTATCATAGCAGGAGATATGGAGCAAATTTTATCTATTAAAATATTCTTTAACTCTTCTTAATTGTCAGAATGCTCAAGGTAAACTAAATTTTTGACATATCCCCAGAAGAAATAGCCCATTGGGGTTAGATCTGGGGATCTTGTCGGGATGCGAGCGGGTCCATTATTGCCTATCCATCTATCTCCAAACGTCTGGTCTAGATAAGCTTTTACGGCTCGGCAATTGTGTGTAGGTGCACCGTCTTGCTGATACCACATGATTGCTCTTTGTTGCAAAGGAAGGTTATAAAGAAATTCCATAATGTCATTAGTTACAAATGAAAGTATCGGTCGCCATTCTACCTATTGCTTATGAAAAATGGTCCTATAACTGTATCGTCTAAAAGGTCACACCAAACGTTTACACACACCCTATTTTGATGTCGAGACTCATATAAAAGATGAGGGTTACCTGTAATCCAGTAACGACGATTCTGTCTATTAAACAAATCGTTATTTGTAAATGTACTCTCATTCGACCACAATATGTCAGCTGTGAAAGCATTGTGTATTTGCAACTTCCTATCAAACCATTGGCAAAACTGCAACCACCGGTCGTGATCTGGCTCATAAAGTGCTTGCACTATGGTGTATTTATAAGGATGGTATTTGTCTTTTTTCAGAACCTTTGACACGAGCTGCTGGCTTATTTCACATTCTCTCGCAATATGTGTTGTGGATAAGTTGGAATTTATATTGACTTGAGCAAGATCATTGATTTCGTTAGCACTGGGTTCCACATTGTAGGGAACACGGTTTCTCATCAAAGTACCAGTTTCATCCATCACTCTTGCTATTCTGGCGAAGATAGCCGACTTGGCTGGAAACGTTGTAGATATTTTTCTTGGTATAAATGGGAAGCACGGGTCGAATTTCTAAAACTTCGGATGCATGCTTCATATATATCTCTTCTCTCTTCCACAGTAAAGCGAACCACTTTGGAAATACAATTTTAGAATAAATTTAACGCATGTCTTGAAATAAAATGTTTTTAATGCATAAATCAAGTAGAAGATTTCAAACTGACAGTTTAAATAAATCGTAACAACAAATTACAAAACAGTGACACATACCTACTTGATATTTGGGACCATAATTAGTTTTGTTTTATTTATTTGTACAATGTTTATGAAGAAAAATATGACTTGTGTTACACCATTCGGAAGGTTAATTTTTTGGCCATCTGAAAAATTAAAAATCCGATATGGCGGCCATAAGAGGAAAAAAAGTTGACTATCGCTGTGCAAAAATTAGAGCAGATACGTCAATTCTGATGCCGTCAGTTGATTGTTCATATCAAATTATGCTCACATATAAAAAATTAAGAGCCCATTTTTGATAATAAGGGATTTATTGTAAAATTTTGAAAATTGAGTTTTTCAGGTTTTTCACGGTATTTCAGGGACGAATCGACATATTCAAAATTTGTTTTCAGATATTGGATCAGCCAAAAGTTACGCAACTTTTTGGTAATTCAACCAACTGTGTATCTCTTACCGTTACTGAGATGCCAATAGTGAGCAATTAATTAGTTGTTTAGTTGTAACCCTGTATATATATATATATATATATATATATATATATATATATATATATATATATATATATATATATATATATATATATATATATATATATATATATATATATTGTTATAGAAATGTTATTTACAGACTTCCGAAGATTAAAGTCCCACGTAGTAATAATTTAATCTATCTAGGAAAATTATAGTCCCACGTTTTTGGGCGCTAATTGATATAGAAAGTTAATTTAAGCTAGGGTTGTTTAAGTCCCACTATTGGGTGATAATTGAAATAGGGAAAGGTTTATTTTAAGTTTTATATTATTATTATTAGGTATATTGAAATACTTGATATGGTGGCTAACTTAAATATGTTTTATTGCTTTTTGTGATGTTAATTTCGAAGTGTATTTTATCTTGTGTTTTATCTACCTGTAAAGTTTAGTGAGTAATGTGTTGTTAATGTGTGTTCACCAAAGGTTTGTGTGTGTATTACACCTTGGTGTATTAAATGCCTTTATACTGCTGTATTGCGCATACAATTGATCACATAAATGAATTTGACTCTCAAAACAGGGACTAGTGGGTTCAAGTCCTATCAAAATTTTTATTATTATTTCCAAAAGTTTGATTAAATTTTAAATTTTGAAATGTATTCCCCCTCTGATCTTTACTCAAAATGCTTATAAATATATGTTAAAGAAAACAAAGCAAAGGTCCTTATACGCTCACAGAACTTAAATATTTATTAAATTAACATATATGACAAAAAACCTAAACCTTATGTATTACTTATACCTATTTGAATTTTACACTATAAAAGGGAACGAAAGAAAATAAAATAAATGTTAACGGTACCGACACCTATTGGTGTTTATATTAATTCCACTGTATTGTGGCACTTAGTCAATAGACACAGAGTTCCACGCTGACTATCAGTTAGTTATAGCCAAAAGATCCCCTGCCTCTATAAGTATCTTGAATGTCGTATAAAAAACCAAAGCACAGTTTATGTACTTATTTTTTTTAGCGAGTTTTATTACTCCTTTTAGTTTTACACTACTCACTCAGACTGCTGCTGCCTCTGCTGCCTCTCCTGTATTTGCTGAGTCGGACTATCGGATCAGCGACCCTCTAGATTTTTGTATCCTCTAGACTAAATTTTCTCCTCTTGCTACTATCCCTTTTCAAACCCCTTCTATCTAATTTCTCAAACTATATCCTTATTACCAAAAATTCCCATCTAATAATTTAATGACAATTTCAAACTTTTTTCATCTCAACAATTTTAATCTGATACTTTTATCAAAATTTTTCCATCTGTTTTTTTATTTTTCCTACGTAACCAGCGTAACTAATCAAAAAACTGTTATCTGCCTGCTTCAAATAAAATATCCTAACAAATTTTAACACAATAATCGTTTTTCATCATCTCCTCGGATACATACATACTTCTGATTGTTGTTAGTCAATGAGAGAATAATTAACCTAACTATAATTTTAGTGTCAGTTTGACGTCTGTCCTAAATAAAAACAGCTGACTTAAACATAGGTTATGACATGACATTTCTTACAATTTAACACTCAAATTTTGACATCTTACTATTCTTAAAGCTAACAATATTCTTAATTCAAACAATAACATCTTAAATTACTTAACAGCTATCAAACAATAATACCTTAAACTATCTAATTAAACTTGTCATACATTTACACCTGCCTTGCCTCCTTTCAACACATATATATCTGTAAAATTTAGTTTCTCCCTGCCTTACAGTGCAAAAACATTGCATACACCAAAGGTAAGTTGTTGTTTGTGTATATGTATGTGTATATATGTATATGTGGCCCCCTTTAGTAACCATATCAAATCCCCAATAATAAATTGTTACTGCTTTAGAGGCTTGCCTTCTGAAGCTAGGAAAAAATTTTTTTATTCACGCTTTTAGTTTATAGCAATATAATCTTTTCCTCCCTTAATACATTTTTTTAGCATTTCAGAAACAGTCACTGCCATTCCTGTAAGAAGTTATGCTGTGTAATCAGAACTATCATCTGAGACCCAAGTGATCTAGCTGCGAACATGAGAAGTTATTATATTTAAGTGTCAGATGCACTTATGCATGAGAGACATTATTGTGCTTATAAGCATGTTTAAAAAGATACTAGCGTGCCTACAATTTAGAGGAACACCAGCGTGCCTTTAATTGTTTTATAAGAACACCGCTGTGCCAATATTTTGTCAATTATGTTTTTGAAGACCACTGCTGTGCCCACAATTATTTTAAGAAAAATACTACTGTGCCTGCAAATTTCTGCTACTGATCCTGTTGTCATTATTGCTGCATGTTTGTTCCAGCTTCACAAGTGTTCAGTTCTTCGAAGTGTTTATGGCCTTTATTTAAAATAGTGCTTCGTTAGTTTTAGTGCTTTAAAAAATATGTGTCATGTCAGTGCTTTGTTCGTCTGGGATTTCTTCAACTTATATTCCTTTTTTAATGCCACGTTTGCCCAAGCAACGTTTGACTTAGTTATTAAGTCTGCATGCTGCATGTTATACGAAATGCCATCAACATCAAAGGAAAAATGTTGTTAATTGACTATGTCAAGGCTAAAGTTAGTTTTAAGTATCCCCCCAAGTAAAGTAAGAAATTATCTCTTGCTTTTCAAATTTCTTATCGTTTAATTTATCTCTTTCATCACAGGTCTATTAAATTTAATCCTGGTTTCTTTAATTTACTTGACCATCATTATTTTTTTATTACCGAGTTCCCCTTTTCTCATTGCGTGTGTTCGTACGCGTGATAATGAACCGATTTCTATAACGACATGTTTGTATATACCCCCATATTTGGACTATTTTTTCTATTGCTGCTACCATTGTAAGTTTCTATATGTTTCTTTTTGATATTAGGTCCTTTCCTTTTTCAATTCGTTTTATTCTTCTGATACCCAACTTTTTTTCTTTTTATTAGTCTGAAACTACTGTTTATCAGTCAATATATGTTCCTTTTACTTGACTTTTTCATCTCATTCCCCTATATCTTGCAACTACTGTGCACATAATCATCTATATATATTTTCATTGTCTCAATATGCCCTCTATGGGTTTACATATTCACTGGTTAGCTTCTCCATCTATTAAATTCATTTCACTGTTCGTACATATATCTTTTTGACTTTTCCCATTACTCCTTGATTCAGACGTCCTTATTTAGTTGTCTATCCTACTAAATGTTCCATAATTTTAACGAATTTTACATAATTGGCCTTGATATCTGTTTTCTTCATATATTTTTCTTTCTTTTTCCTCATTTGTTGGCAGCTCTGGTCCTCTTATCTTGGGTTTAAACTTGTCCCCACTACTTTGTTGGTTTCCGTTCGTATATGTCTTGTTTGACCTGCATTTCTACTGCTTGTTTGTCGTGAGATTCTTCCCCACGCTTAGCTGGTTACTAACGTTATCTACCTCGGTTTTGATTTGGCTAGACTCTTCTTTCATGCTTGACATTTGCTTTAAATTTTGAATTTTTACGTGCTATTTGGTCGAACTAGTTTTGGTTCAATTTATAGACTTAATCCAGGTCTGCAATTTTGAATTTAGATTGTTATTTCAAAAAATGTTGGTGAGTTTAAAGACATCCCAGGTCATTCATCTCATTCTAGTTCATCAATTCTTTCTAGTGATACCATATTTTGTTGCTGCTTCGTCTCCATATCCGTTATGTGGTCTTCTCCACTGCTTATTGTTTCCATCAGACTCTTCTGCCTGTCTTGCCTTGTATTCTATGCTAAAATCATCTCTGGAGGTATCCTTATTCCTCTGGCATTTATACTTATTCGTGCCATCGTTGCCCTCCTTGTTTTGACGTCTATACCTATCATTTCCTTTTCGTTTCCGTTTAAATTTGTCACCCTTATTTCTGATTTCTTCTAGGCTTGCTCGTTTCTTTTTATTGCTTCTATTCCCCATACTCTGTCTCTCTGCTCTAGTCCATTTTTCAAAACATTCTTCCATTTCTTCTCTAAGTTTTTTATTTCCTAATTCCAGCTCTATATCTGGTTCTTCTTTTAGATTTTCCAAATTTCCATTCGTTTCTCTTAATTTCTCTTCCATTTCGGTTTCATATCTATTTCTTTTGTGTTTGCGCATCTTTCTGGGCCCTCTCATTTGCTGATTTCGTTCATTCACTCTCTCTGTTAGTTCATCTATCAGTTCATCATCATTCGCTCTGATTTTCTTTATTATTATCTTACGTACTGCAGCCATCTTTGTCTCTACTTTACTTTCCAACTTTCGCTCTACCTCGCTTATTTCTTCCACCTCCATTTTTACATCTTTTTGCACTTCTTGTAAATCATTTTCAACTTTTTCTGTGATTTTTCTATTTATATTATCCAATCTCTCAATCACTTTCCTCATATTCTGCTCTTGTTCGATAAACTTTTCAGTCATACTTTCTTTTATCTTGTTTATATTATCCTCTTGTCTTTCGAACCTGTCATTCATATTTTCATTTATATCTTGCCTCATTTCATTCATATCTAGTTTCATGCTATACATATACCCTTTCATTTCTTTCTTACTTTCATTTATGTCTTGTTTTAGGCCATTTATGCTTTCATTCATTTTCTCATTCATAATTTTATTGCTTTCATTTATATTATGAACATTTGCATTCATACTATTCATGCTCTGCATTAATTTCATGAACATTTCATTGTTACTGTCAGGTTTTTCGTTTGTCGTATTTGTGTCGTCTACTTTGTCTCCGTCACGTGTCTGTTCTTCTATTGACGTTTCTTCTCCTGTTTGTACCATTCCTTCTGCTTGTTTTTCCACATTCACACCAACTTCTTGCTCATATCTTCTCTCCTGGTCCATTTCCCTACTTTCCTGCTGTTCATGTTCTCTTTCGTCTCCCCTCTCCTGTCTGTCCTTTGAGGTGGTCATTTTTCTTCCTCTAGGCATTTTCTCGACTTTCTTATTATATATATATTTTTTTTTACTCGTGGACCTCGAAAGCTCCCACGTTTAGGCGACAATTGTTATAGAAATGTTATTTACAGACTTCCGAAGATTAAAGTCCCACGTAGTAATAATTTAATCTATCTAGGAAAATTATAGTCCCACGTTTTTGGGCGCTAATTGATATAGAAAGTTAATTTAAGCTAGGGTTGTTTAAGTCCTACTATTGGGTGATAATTGAAATAGGGAAAGGTTTATTTTAAGTTTTATATTATTATTATTAGGTATATTGAAATACTTGATATGGTGGCTAACTTAAATATGTTTTATTGCTTTTTGTGATGTTAATTTCGAAGTGTATTTTATCTTGTGTTTTATCTACCTGTAAAGTTTAGTGAGTAATGTGTTGTTAATGTGTGTTCACCAAAGGTTTGTGTGTGTATTACACCTTGGTGTATTAAATGCCTTTATACTGCTGTATTGCGCATACAATTGATCACATAAATGAATTTGACTCTCAAAACAGGGACTAGTGGGTTCAAGTCCTATCAAAATTTTTATTATTATTTCCAAAAGTTTGATTAAATTTTAAATTTTGAAATGTATTCCCCCTCTGATCTTTACTCAAAATGCTTATAAATATATGTTAAAGAAAACAAAGCAAAGGTCCTTATACGCTCACAGAACTTAAATATTTATTAAATTAACATATATGACAAAAAACCTAAACCTTATGTATTACTTATACCTATTTGAATTTTACACTATAAAAGGGAACGAAAGAAAATAAAATAAATGTTAACGGTACCGACACCTATTGATGTTTATATTAATTCCACTGTATTGTGGCACTTAGTCAATAGACACAGAGTTCCACGCTGACTATCAGTTAGTTATAGCCAAAAGATCCCCTGCCTCTATAAGTATCTTGAATGTCGTATAAAAAACCAAAGCACAGTTTATGTACTTATTTTTTTTTAGCGAGTTTTATTACTCCTTTTAGTTTTACACTACTCACTCAGACTGCTGCTGCCTCTACTGCCTCTCCTGTATTTGCTGAGTCGGACTATCGGATCAGCGACCCTCTAGATTTTTGTATCCTCTAGACTAAATTTTCTCCTCTTGCTACTATCCCTTTTCAAACCCCTTCTATCTAATTTCTCAAACTATATCCTTATTACCAAAAATTCCCATCTAATAATTTAATGACAATTTCAAACTTTTTTCATCTCAACAATTTTAATCTGATACTTTTATCAAAATTTTTCCATCTGTTTTTTTATTTTTCCTACGTAACCAGCGTAACTAATCAAAAAACTGTTATCTGCCTGCTTCAAATAAAATATCCTAACAAATTTTAACACAATAATCGTTTTTCATCATCTCCTCGGATACATACATACTTCTGATTGTTGTTAGTCAATGAGAGAATAATTAACCTAACTATAATTGAGGCGTTGAGCGCTAAAGTGGCCTAACCCCACTTACTCTCAATTAGTGTAAAACCAGAATGAAAATTCGTTATTTTTTTATAGTTTTTTTTAAGCTTATTCAACGGTGTTGTGGTGATAATTTTTGGAAGATGGATCTATGGTATAGACTACATAAATAGAGTGGGTTCTATTTTGTGATGAAACAAATAAGGGAAAAATTTTTGTTGCTTAGGCCACTTTTGCTTTCCACCAGTTGATGGGTTAGGTCACCTTTGTCACACCTTTATATGGGCATCCTGTGCTTTTTACCTACGCACATATTTTTTTATTATCCCAAAATGACTAATTACTCTATTCATTATTATTTTTTATTTAGTACTGGTATAAAAGGTATTACAAATCAGAACAAAATACAAAGAAACTACATTCATAAGTAGAAAAAATAAACTTCAAGTGACTTTTCATTCTGAAACCACAGCTGAACAACACGAAAATATGGGGTGTCAGACATATATTTTCACTCCATATCCACGGTGTCATCTTCTGGATAGCCAAAGTTGTCCCCTGCATTTACAGATGACCGTAAATTCTCATAAAAGGCGTGGTGAACAGGAGGCACATATGGAAGAAGTTCTTTAAGATTATCCATTTTTTTCTTGTCGATTTGCCTCCCATTTGGATAAAGGCACTCTAGCTGTATTGGTAATGGCGTTACCTTCCTTTTCGCAACATTTACTTTTGAAAATGGAACTTCTGGATTGTTAGAGTATTTGAAAGAAAATACGAACCTTGAAGATTTAGAATACGATAACCATTGCATTTTCATCCATTCAACTTTGTTTCCATCTTCATCAGTTTTCCTGTTAGTGATACATGATAACAGACTCCCACAGCTCTTGAAATCAGCTGTGCCCATGACTACTACATCGAATGGTTGTTTCTTTCTTGCACTCTTTATCACAGGAATCCAATCATCGGGTACAAAAATGTTTGGATGATACCTCTTCTGTTTTTCGATCAACCCAAAATCTTGGTCACAGGGTAAGTATGAGTGCCCTGATACCAAAAATTTTTGGTCAACTTGTTCTACAGTGTAATCAGGTGAGCATGCAATATAATGTAATATGGAAGCCATTTTGATATTCCTATTCTGTCCGCCGCACTGGTCACTATACGTTATCAACTTGCTGGTATGAACAAAATGTTTGCAATAATGCATTATACAAGATCCAATTTCTTGGGGACCTCTTGAGGCTACAGACTCGTTCCATATGTACATGACTGATTTGTTCGCTTTTAAGTCATGTATCCCTAGACAATAAGTCCACAGCTGGCGCTTGTAGTACGTAATGCCAGTGGAAAGCACAGGTGTTGGTAATGTCTTCATCAAATCGAAGGCAATGGCTGTTGTATCGCTTTCTGCCAGAGATGCTGTTTCACCATCTCTTTTCATTTCATGCCTTGCCATTTCAGCTTTTCGAATGTGTAGTTCTTTTTGAATTTCTATGTTTCTTTTTTCTTCGCCATCATTTAGGGCAGCTAGCTGAACTTCAAAGCTGTCACATTTTCTACAACTGTCTGTCACAGGTGTGTGAAAATGCAAATTGAATTTAGTATTGAATATTGTTCTGAATACATAAGCAGAAACTGAATTTTCATGATCTTGTTTATAAAGAGAATACATGATTGAAATGTTCAAATCTGGCGCTAAATATTTCCGATCAGGATTTTTTGCCCTGCTATAATGAGATTCGTAAGTAGGAAACCTACGAATAAAACACATAACTTCCGATTCTCTGTCGTGCGGTGTTTTGTTTGCTGCTGCTGCTTTGCCTCTAAGATCTACAGGTGGTGGTAGCCCTTCACTTTTATTCCTTAAAGCCCTTGTTAGGCGTCCGTCTGAAACTTGCAGAGTGGCTTCAAAGTATTTTTTGCAGATACTTATGTCCTGGCCATTTTCATTCGGTAAATGATAAATCCTAGTATTTTTTCTTTTTTGAGTGTCATGAGTAGTATATATCCTGCGTTTTTGAACAACTGTAATTTGTCCACATAGATACGCAGTCTGTAGATCAAAGTCTCCCAAGCTATAGAAGTTCTGAAAAAGAGCATAGCGTTGCTCACTAGATATTTTTGAATTGCACTGATTTTGACAATTGCACGGCTTATCCACGAATAGTTTTGCAGCAATTTTTTGTTTTCTGCTATTTGTATATGCCATACCTTTAGCTCTGCTTCTTTTGCGAATGTTCCGAGCCCAGTCGCCTTCATTTCTCACTGGTTTACGACTACGCCGCTTAGTTAAGGATACATCAACTTCATTTATTTCAGATGCATCACTACCGCTATCTGAATTTTCTTCTCCTGGTTGATAATCGGATCCACTATCTACATATGGATCATCAACTAATGCATCATCTATAAAAAAGTGTATATCCTAACCTCAAAATCTTTAAAATAGCAGAAAGAATAAACTTACCATCACAATCAATTCTTTCAGCCATTTTATATGGTATAATTCTTAAAATAATGTTAATCTGGACTGAGCAGGGTAATTGTGAGAACACTGCACTTGAATAAACGCTTTAAGTAACACTTTAGAGTCTGTATTAATAACAAACCAAGCCAAAAGCATGTGTCGTCAACTGAGTTTCAAAAAGCAAGAATGGCCTAACCCACTCTGATCTTGGTTGGGCCACTTTTACACTAAGCAAATGTATGTAACCTTTGATGCAATAACAACGTTTTGTGGTGCCATCTGTTTCCTATTCAGCAAAGGTTGTGTGGGCCAGTCTTGCCTGATAGAACATGCTAATTTGTATCATTCAATGCAGATAACTCAAAAAAGGCAATTTTGTGGGTTAGGCCACTCTTGTTCTCAACGCCTCAATTTTAGTGTCAGTTTGACGTCTGTCCTAAATAAAAACAGCTGACTTAAACATAGGTTATGACATGACATTTCTTACAATTTAACACTCAAATTTTGACATCTTACTATTCTTAAAGCTAACAATATTCTTAATTCAAACAATAACATCTTAAATTACTTAACAGCTATCAAACAATAATACCTTAAACTATCTAATTAAACTTGTCATACATTTACACCTGCCTTGCCTCCTTTCAACACATATATATCTGTAAAATTTAGTTTCTCCCTGCCTTACAGTGCAAAAACATTGCATACACCAAAGGTAAGTTGTTGTTTGTGTATATGTATGTGTATATATGTATATGTGGCCCCCTTTAGTAACCATATCAATATATATATATATATATATATATATATATATATATATATATATATATATATATATATATATATATATATATATATATATATATATATATATATCGCCCCGGCAGCTCAAAAATATTATTATATTATATATAGAATTTTAATAAAATTTAGCAGGTACCTTCTTTTGTAAGTGGCTTGGATAAGTTCGTAAGCCAGGAAAATCGGACCAGTTTTTCCATGAAAATCTTGGGATTCCTTTCGGAAAATTTTTGTACCTTCAAAAATAACGAAGCTATGACAACCAAAGTTGGTACGCAGGTTTATATTGTAAAACGTAAACTATACCCATACCAGTCTGAAATAAACCTTACACATTACAAATAAATAACTGAAGCCCATTTACGTTTCATTATACCTCACTTGCATGCCAGGTGGTCTTGCGGTTAGGAGTTTGAGTTTAGGTTAGGAGACCTGCAAATTGGGGAAGAGACGTGGGTTCAAATCTCAGTGGTAACTCGATTTTTTTTACTTTTAGAGAATTTTTATTTAAAAAATTATATATATATATATATATATATATATATATATATATATATATATATATATATATATATATATATATATATATATATATATATATATATACATATATACAACTACACGATAACTCAAATAGTTATTAACCGATTTTGATGAAACACGGCAATAGCTTGGATGAGTTCGTTACCAAGCCCTATCGGACCAGTTTTTCTAGAAAAAAATTCCTTAAAAAATGTACCTAAAAAATTAACAAAGCTATTTTGATGAAATTTGGTTGGTATGCTGCCCTCGTAAATACCTTCCTACGTACCAAAACTCAACTTTCTAGGTTTATAGAAAATTGAGTTAGTTCACTTGCTGCGTCCCAAAATTTTATTTTGTGTTTGATTCAATTTTGACGTTATCTGATCAGATTATGCAATTCCAATCAGTTTTATAGCAATTTTTTGTTGAAAAAGTCACTAATGATGAGTTAAGGATTTTTAAGACTTTTAGTTCAATTTTAATAGCAGCTGTCCTTGATTTTACTTGGTAGAAACGTCCCTTGTTAAAAGAGACGTAGGGATTTGTGCCTGTGACTTCAGAAGTGTGTGCTTTCGTCTCTAAAACGGGTTTCGCTTTTTACAGCATCGCCATTGAATTTTTGTGTGAAAAATTATTCAGCGAAGTTTTGGAGGAAAATTTTCGAAAGAAATTGGTCGACAATAATGTTTTACTGAATTTTCGTGCAAACAAATTATTTTGGGGAACTGTTTTTTCTAATTTTTTATGTAGAATTTATCCAACCAATTTCTGTCGAAATCATATTTTTAAGCGAACCTTTGTGGTATATTTTTAAGTGGATTTTGGCAAAGAATTTTTTAGCGCATTTTTGTCATTTTCAGTGAATTTTCATAGAAGAAATTCACTAATGAAGACATCGCAACCCTTAAATTTTGAAAAAACATCTCCAAATGAGGGCGAACTAGGCCTCCTAGAATCCATATCCGTGGTCAATTTCAATTTTTATATGTTTCCGCCAACCAGAAATTTTTAAAAAAAAAAACGATGAAACACGTCAATTTTAATATTGAGGGGGACATGTTTTGACATAAAACTCAACTTTGTAACATCAACCCCTTAAGGGTGGTGATAACAACCCTTATATTTTAACATGGGTCGAGTGTTACATCATTTGAAAGCTCTTTCTTTTCTGAATTCAGCACATAAATTTTTTTGGAAGTTCTATCACCTCGTTTAAAAATTATTCACAGTTGAAGATGCAAAAACGCATTTCACTCATTCCGATAAGAAATATGCTGATAGTCAATGTTTTGTTGGTTTGTAAACAAAAAAATGGCTCAGAACATTTCTTATCAGAATGAGAGAAATGCGGTTTATTATTTCAGTTTATCGGTCGGTTTGAGACTTGATAGTACTACCGAAAATTAATTTCACAATGGTGTATTCTGTAGAAGAAATAGTTGAAATAATTACTCTTTTTTCAAAAACGATGACTGTGCCAACCGTACCGCAAATTTGTTTAATGAACGACATCCGAACAGAAAATACATTTTAGAGTTGGTTGCAAAGTTTCGACAAAGTGGTTCAGTATCCAACAGAAAACGGGATTCTGAACGTGAATTTCCGGTTAGAAATGAGACTACTGAAATTGAAGTTTTAGGACAAATTGCTGCAGACCCAACTTTGAGCACGAGAAAATAGGCCGCTGTTTCAAACATCAAAAGAAGAACTATTCAGCGAATATTAAAGCATCATAAATTTCACCCGTATAAAATTCATCTTGTACAACAATTGAATGAAGATGATTTTGATCGGCAACTGGAGTTTTGTGAAGTTATGACTGCACGAATAGCTGATAACGAGAACTTTCTATTCAATATCTGTTTTTCAGACGAGTGTACGTTTGTATTAAACTCTACAGTAAATCGTCATAATTGTCGTTATTGGGCAGATAGTAATCCAAGAAATTTTCATGAAGTCCACATTCAAACTCCACAGAAATTGAATGTCTGGACTCGCATTTTCGGAGACCGTTTAATCGGACCAATTTTTCTTGATGGCAATTTGAGTGGCGAAACGTATTTGGAGTTACTAGAAGATATCGTTTACCCTCTACTAATTGACATTGTTAAAAATTATGATCGCTATCAAGAAAATCAATTAGTGTTTCAACAAGATGGAGCTCCTCCGCATTTTTCACAACGTGCTTGGGAGTTTTTAAACAGAGAATTTACAGAGCAATGGATTGGACGTAGAGGTGCTATTGAGTGGCCCCCTAGATCACCGGATTTAACTCCTTTAGACTACTTTCTATGAGGCCATTTAAAGAGTAGAATTTTCGCAACAGAACTGGAGTCTCAGGAAGAATTACGACGACGCATTGTTGAAGAATGCCGTCCAATAACTTCACAAATGCCCCAGAATGTCAGAGCTTGTTTTGAAAAAAATTTGTACTTTTGTATGGAAGCTTGTGGTCAACAATTTGAACACTTACTTATCTGAATAATCATTTTTGAACGTTTAGTTTTGTTTTTTAATTTTTTTATCGAAAAATTGACTACTGACCCCGCATATGTGTTCTAAGGTGCCTAATTGGCGCTCATTTGAAGAAACTTTTTCAAAAGTCAAAAGTCGGGATCTCCTCATTAGTGAATTTTTTCTACGAAAATTCACTAAAAGGATGAGTGGGAGAAACGTAAATTGTCCGAGCATTTCGTCAAAACATAAATCGCTCAAATTTTAATGATAGTCGTAATTATTCCATAATTTTGCCGCTCACTGTATATAACATGCTTATATAATAACTGCAAAAAAGGATCTATAAAGTATAGTAATAATAATTAAGAGAAAAGTGTCTGACATTTAAAACTATAAATAGTTATCCATAATATAGTATATCCCAACTGATGGATTAAAAGTTTGCATTGTATGAAAGTAAAATAAAGATTGATTGTGACAATGTTAATGTAAAAGATACACTTGTCTGTATAAATTTAAAAACGCGTTTATTATGTGCTTAGAATTATATAATTAATGATCGTTGTCTATTGGCGAATTTCCATGTGAAAAATTCGCTAATAGAGAGGTCACGACTTTCAAACTTCAGATCATTTAGAAACGACGAATAGGTACATACCAGACAGGTATTGGTTCAGTGAAATGGCAAAACGGAGATAAAGTAATGATAATTTATTTTATAAATGACAGTGATGGCGATTGCACCTACAACTTTGGATGATATCAAATACATAATCCGCTTTGCCTCGTCATTAATGCCACGTAAAATGTCGCGTATGTAAGGGATTCAGTTTGCGTGAAGTTATCCATAAATTCCCAGCCATAGATTTACACGTAGGGTCTGCAGAAAGCGGGATGGATCGTCGCGATCACAATATTAGTGGAGCGGATGCAACGTAGTAAATTTATGGCTAGTCATAGATGCCAGCCATAGATTGCTATATGCTGCTGCACCTTAGCGAAGAAGAAGGAATTTGTCTTAAGTGTTTTGAAATAACATAATAACACTAAACCAATTGTTTATTATTAACATAGTCATAGAGGAAAACTAAATTTAAAAGAAAAAGAAAACATAAGAAGATTGGGATAGCAATTAAGAAGCTTCCGAAATATGATTTTTTTTTTTATTTGCAGTAGATGTGCCAAAATCATAAAAACAAAAAATGGTTACCAAGACCCTAGTGTATAATAAGATTTGTAAATTATCTTTTGTCACCCTTTGCAAAAGTAAGAAAAATGCATATGAAGATCCGGGTAGCAATTAAGACGTTTCCGAAATATGAATTATTTTTTGATATTTGCAGTAGATGTGCCAAAATCATAAAAACAAAAAATGATTACCAAGGGCCTAGTGTATGATAAGACATGCAAATTATCTTTTGTCACCCTTTGCAAATATCAAAAAATAATTCATATTTCGGAAACGTCTTAATTGCTATCCCGATTTTCATATGCATTTTTCTCACTTTAGCAAAGGGTGACAAAAGATAATTTTAATATCTTATTATACACTAGGGCCTTGGTAATCATTTTTGGTTTTTACGATTTTGGCACATCTACTAAAAATATCAAAAAATAATTCATATTTCAGAAACGTCTTAATTGCTATCCCGATCTTCATATGCGTTTTTCTCACTTTTGCAAAGGGTGACAAAAAATAATTTGTGTATCTTATTATACACTAGGGCCTTGGTAATCATTTTTTGTTTTTATGATTTTGGCACATCTACTGCAAATATCTAAAATAGTTCATATTTCGGAAACGTCTTAATTGCTATCCCAATCTTCTTATGTTTTTTTTTCTCTTAAATTTAGTTTGCCTCTATGACTATGTTAATAATAAACAATTGGGTTAGTGTTATTATGTTATTACAAAACACTTAAGACAAATTCCTTTTTCTTCGGTAAGGTGCAGTAGCATATAACAATATATGGCTGGCATCTATGGCTAACCATAAATTTACTACGTTGAATCCGCTTCACTGATATTGTGATCGTGACGATCCATCCCGCTTCCTGCTGACCCTACGTGTAAATCTATGGCTGGGAATTTATGGATAACTTCACGCAAACAGGGATTCATTTAGAAAACGAGTAAGAAAGTGTTTGTAGGTTGAAGGAGAACATTTCGAACAACTTCTCATCCATGACAGACCATAAATAAGTTGAAAGGTAATTGTTAATTTTTGTGTGTATTTTAACCTAATAAATCATAATTCTGTAACCAAAAGAGCAAATCAAAAAATTTTTGCACAGATAACTTTTTTTCTACGTAGATTCAATTTTTATAAAAAGAAGTACATCACCCTATTTAAAAATCCCTCCGCCACTTAAAATAGAGCGAAATGGGATATGTCAAAAATATGTTTGAATATGTCTCCCCACCTCCCTATCACTTTAGCAAAATTTCACAAAAAAACATTGAATCGTTTTCGAGATATCCCCTTGTAACACTTTAAAGAATTCACCCTGCATTTTTCACTGATCATCATGCCTTCGATAGGTGTAAGTTTCCCTGTTCCCATATATGAAAAACTTCGGGACGCAACAAGTGCGTCATGGTAGTGAATTTTTTAAAGGCTTCAAATTTGAATAACTCAACTTTCTATAAACTTAGAAAGTTGAATTTTAGTGTGTGGTAAGACCTTTCCCAAGTAAATATATTCCCCGAATTTCCTTAAAATAACTTTGTAGTTTTCGGAGAAAAACATTTTTGTCGAAAGCATACTCAAAATTTGAATAACTCAACTTCCTATAAACATAAAAAGTTGAATTTTAGTACGTAGTAAGGCCTTACTAAAGGCAATATATACACAAAGTTTCATTAAAATAGCTTTGTAATTTTTGGCCAAAAATTTTTTTTTCGAAAGAGATCATAAAATTTTCCGGCAAAACCTTGTCCGATTTTCCTGGCTAACGAACTCATCCAATCCATTAATAAAAGAAAGGGATTTCATCTAAATCGGTTAATTATTTTTTGAGTTATCGGTTGGATACATACATATACATACATACATACATACATACATACATACATACATACATACATATATATATATATATATATATATATATATATATATATATATATATATATATATATATATATATATATATATATAATCATATAAAAATTGAAACTGACCCCGGATATGGGTTCTAGGGGTCCTAGTTTACGCTCACTTGAAAAATGTTTTGCAAAGTCTCATCATCGAAACCTCTCTATATTAGTGAGTTTTTTTAAATAAAAATTAACTAAAAACATCCCTAAAACATCTTTTTCACTAGACGTTTCACTGTGTGGACCAAGTGAGCTGCAGTTAACTTTTCGTCCACCCCTCTTCGCACGAATCGGTATCCATGCATCAAAAACTGTGTCTCATCTGAGAACAAGACATTTCTCCAGTGTTCTTCTATCCAATTATGAGCACATTTTTTGCCCAAATCAGTCTTTTAATGAATTGTCATTAAGAAAATTAACTAATAGAGATGTAACGATGGTGAAACTTTCGTAAACATTTTTGAACGCATATTCAAGGTCCGTTTGAATTTTATATATATATATATATATATATATATATATATATATATATATATATATATATATATATATATATATATATATATATATATATATATATATATATATATATATATATATATATATATATATATATATATATATATATATGTATCGAAACGATAACTCAAAAAGCCTGGACGCAGCAAGTGGGTTATGGTAGTGAATTTTCATTAAAATGTTTTTAATAGCAAAAATGTGTGTTTTTTTAAGAAAGCAGGCATCAAATTTGGTTACCAGTATAACCTATATAGTAAAAACAATGTGGCATGTTTCATCAAAATAACTTTACTGTTTGAAAACGTAAAAAATTTCCGAAAGTAAACTTAAAGTGTTCCCGAAAAAACTCGTGTCTTGGTAAACCTTATAGGTTAATAGCAAATTGAGCTATTCAAATATGAAGCATTTGATCAAAATTCGCTACCATAACGCACTTGCTGCGTCCAGAATTTCTTTTCTTACAAACATCCATAACATTTCGATGGAAAATGCAAAAATGCTATAATATAAGGCGTGTTTGATTAAAAAAAAAGAGAATTTGTATCAGCAACGACTTATGGGCTAGCCTGTGATTGTAGAAATATTTTTTTAAGATGTAGCTCAAGACACCCTATAATTAATGTATACATTTTTTTCATATCTTTTATAATAACGGATATATTGAGCTTTATTGATTTTTTACGAAAATTCGACAAAAATTATATACCATTAATCGATGAACTCTATAGCTAAGGCTACTGCCAAACATCAGAGAAAGGGTCTATTTGAAATGATCTTTCTGGAAATATTTTAGTAAAATAAAGGACAATGACGGTTGAAACTAAGACTTCAGGGTTTGTAAAACATTCTTCTTGAGACATTTTCTTTCCATAGCCCGTATTAAATTCAAGTTTTTTGCCAAAATGTTGCCAATTTTGACGTTTTAAATCGCAACTTTGACGTTTTGAGGAAAACCCCAATTTATTTTTATTTAAATGCCTATAACTTTTTTGTCTTTCGACCAAATTTGGTTGTCCTTACTTTGTTAATTCGGGAGATATAATTTTTTTCGAAAGAAAACACAAAATTTTTCGGGAAAACCCGGGCCGATTTTCCTGGATAACGAAATTATCGAACCCATTTGCAAAAGGAAGGTATTCACCAAATTTAATCCAAATCGGCCCATTATTTTTTAAGTTATCATTGTGGTACATATATATATATATATATATATATATATATATATATATATATATATATATATATATATATATATATATATATATATATATATAAACATATAAAAATTGAAACTGACCTCGGGTATGTGTTCTGGGGTGCCTAATTAGCGCTCATTTGAAGAAATTTTTTCAAAATTCAAAAGTCGGGATCTCCTCATTAGTGAATTTTTTTTCAAGAAAATTCACTAAAAAAGACAACTCATTTGAAGGAAACCTTGGCATATGCTTCATTTCGCACAATCGCCGACGAGCTCGTCAATCAGCTATAACGTACATATTTTTCCCAAAAATATACACAAAAATATTTTTGAGTAGTCACCTGCCTTGCGTAGATTGATACATATACCACAGGCATACATCTTAATGCAGCGATAACCAAAGAAAATAACCCATGTAAGACGGGATCGCCACAACATCCTAATGTGCAACGAACGTTCACACCCCAACTGTGGCGATCCCACCCTAATGACCGCCTTAGGGTATATTCCGATGCGCGGATTTGTAAAATGTTCAAAAATATCCAGTCCGGAAGTGAGAGGAAAAAATAAGGACTTTTATATCAGCCACTTGAACTGAAAACCAGATGGGATAGTGTCTCGACAGTTCTGTTTTGCCGTTAAGTAATTGATTATATACTGCTTTTAAAATTGGAAACTAAAGAATAATTACGTGTTTTGTCTTTTTATTAAGGTTTGGCAGTTCTGTTTTGATTTTAAGTAGTAAATGATTGTCTTTGAAGTAGCTATAACAACTTGTACGTATATTGTGCTTTTAAAATTGGAAACCAAAGAATAATAACCTGTTTTGTTTATTTATCAATGTTGGACAGTTCTGTTTTGAGGTTAAATAGTAAATGATTCTATAATATCTTTCTAAAATTTGAAAACAAAGAATAAGATTATTAACGTTAATATTCGTTGAAGTAGGTGAGTTATTTGAATAATGAATTGACTTCTTGGGTATGAAGTAAGTTTTCATCTTTTGTAACTTTAATGAAGTTGCAACATAAGTTTCTTTTAAAGAGATTTATAGTAAGGGAGAGTGGGGGAATTGTGCGCACTTAAGCGCACTCGGCATGATTCCAAGTTGAACAAAGGACACATCTGTACCATAATTCTCCTTGTTTGCCGAATTCTCCGCAAATACCACAAAATTCGTTGCTTTCGCTAGCTGATTCAAAGGTGGCGGTATGAAGCTTAGCCCAACATCATCTTCGACGTCATTCAATTCATAGTCACAAATATTCGACATATCATCTTCTGATTAATCAGATGATTCAGGCACTTGTGGTCTTTTTTGTTTGATTTTCAATTTCCTTGAAGTCGATGGAATTGAAAATTCATCATCAAAATATTTACGAATGATTCCTTTATTATTCTTGTCTCTCAATTTCTCTTTGGTTTTGATTGCCTCTTCTCGTTGTTTCTTTTTTACCTCAGCTTGTTCTAGTTTTATTCTTATGGGAGTCCTCGTAAGGATTTCTGATTTCTGCTTGTTACTAGATTTTCTTTTCGTTGCCTGGTTAACCTTTGCTTTTGGTATTGGAGCCACAGCAAAGAAAGAATTATGGTTAGACGTAGATGGCTGAGGGCTTGGATCTCTCCGATGTTGTATATCTGTGTGATTATCTAGTAGAATGACTGCATCCTCTTGGCTGGATGAAGTTCCAAGTTCAGGTGTTGCTTCTACTGTAAGTTCTGTTACATACTGGCTGGGTTCAAAATCAGCATCGGTAAATTTGTCGGGGTTCAATGGAAATATTCCAGCTGTCCGAAACCCAGAAACTGCTTTTTTCATTATAGCCACTTTCATGAAGGCTTTATTCAAAAGTTCGGATACATCATATTCAGTTATTTTCTCATGTCCGGTACTTGATCAGTAGAGATCATATTCCGTGAATAGTGCATTTTTCAGAGGGCTAAAAAATGTCAGATCCAGAGGCTGAAGGTGATCAGATGTGTGTGGAGGAAGCGAGACCATGTGGATGTTATTTTCTTTGTAGAAATCATAATCTGAAATTGATATGTGGTTAGAATGATTGTCCAGGACAAGAAGGACAGGATCAGTAACAGAAGGCTTGGCATGCATCTGAAAGTGGCCCAGCCACTGAATAAAAATTCAGAATTGATCCAACCGTTCTTAGACAATTTATATAATACCCCAATTGGGCCAATTTCTTAAGAGTTTTCGGCATCATTTTTCTGGGATATATCATCATGGGAGGGATGTAGTTCCCAACCGCATTCATACAAAATACAGCTGTTATTGTCCTTCCTCTTTCGCCGGAAATTGCAGCTCCTACTTTTTTAGATCACTTACGGCCATAAACTTTAGGGCACTTGTTCTGCACCGTGGTGATGCCTGTCTCATCCATGTTGTAAACACTTTTCGGTTCAAACTTAAATCTTTCCATGGGAGTTTGAAGGTTCTAAAAAATAATTTGGTTGAGTCCTTATTGAAAGATGCAATCCCATTCAAACTGGTTCCCTCAGGCTGCCGTAGCTTTATGTCAGGTGATCTCCTTAAAAATCCATACAGCCAGTCCTTCCCAGCTAATCCCTTCTCCTTGTCGAATTTATGGGCATTATTATGCTGTTCGGCGTATCGAAAAGCTAGTCGTCTAAGACACCTGGGTGTAATGCCATATCATAGTTTGGCTAGCGTTAAAATGTACTCTCTCAACTCGCATTCTATGTATTCTGAAAACACTGGCTTGCAACCCAAACGAAGTGGCTTTGACTGATCTTCTGACAGTTTTTTTCCTGAGTGTCGATTCAGGAATATTGAAGGCCCTTCCTACGTCCCTTATTTTTCTGCCTTCATTTCTTATTGCAAATAACGCGTCTCGTAAATTTTCTACCGTATATGACAGAATAGTAGTTTTCCTTGTATCCCTTGGCATCTGAAGAAAAATAGTTAAAATTAGATTGCATGTGGGGGAATGTGGAAAACACTTTCGAAATAATTCTTCAAACGTACGCGTACTAGGCCCTCTAAAATTGATCTTCAAGGTCTGTGTAAGTTTAAAGTATTAATTTTAGTAATATGCTGTATAATAATAGTGTACAATTCTTATGAAAATTCACTACTATAACGCACATGCTGCGTCCCGAATTTTTTTTACTTCCACTGGTTCAAACTTCCGTGAAAAGTTACTTTTTTACATTTTCTCTTTTTTTTTCACTTTGAATTGCAGATTTGGTATAGAATTTGAATGTTATGTAATTTTTCCTCTGTATAAAACATTATGTGTCAATTAGAGCTGTCGAAACAACATAGTACTTTGTAATTACGCAAGAGGTGACGACTGCGATACGTCGCACCAATGAGGCCGGCTACCCTTAACTAAATTAATTTGAATGTGTTTTAATTGTCTATTGTAAATAGTAATGACGAGCTCTAATAAATGCGAAACCTGTATGTGTTTCTAATAATTGTCATAATGCAACTAGCCTTGCATTTTATTAATTTGTTTATTTATTTTCAGAACCTAAATTATATATTCGGAGTTACGCTCCTAGTTACCTTGGTTCAAAGTGCACCAGAAAGTTACCAATATATCAAATTCTTCCCATCAACCAGTAACAAGAAAGAAGACATCACTGCCACATTTAAGAAAGTAGCAAGGCCTGCAAGGAGTTTTGGTTACCACCATGACATTGATTTCTTAGACACGTTTAATACATGGAACGACGACCTTTTTTCGGGTCATGATCTCATATTCGAGTTACCAGATGAAGGCCATATATCACCAGATTTTACTAATGATTTAGGTAAGAATCCAGATTCTGAGACTTTATTATTTTATTTTCAGTTGTTTTCTCTGTTACCTTCGAGATCTGTGTACTTATGCATGAATTGGTACAACGTGCCTTGATGGAACGGGGAACTGAGCCGGCTTAGAGCGGAGGTCAGAAGGGTTGCTTAGTAGGGCAAAAAGGACTGATAACTGAGCTGAATACCGACAAGCCCCAACCTCACATAACAAAGAACTTAGATCACCTGAAATCGCCTTAATTTCCCTGGGTATGAGCTCCTTACTTCCTTTAGATTGCATGGAGGCGTGGGCGCATACGTCCGTAGCAATCTACCCTGCACCATCCCCAATTTAGAAGCTGGATAACACTCTCTCTCAGGGCTGCAATTAAATTCATCTGTTGCATTTATCGGTCACCTTCTGATAACAACACTGTCCAGTTCTTTGACTACCTTTCTGAAAAAACCGACCATCTGATTTCTGAATACCCTTCCTCCGAGGTCACTATTCTTGGTGACTTCACTGTCCATAATAAGAAATGGCTAGAATATTCAAAAACCGATTCACAAGGTAGAGCAGCGGAGACCTTTGCAGCCAGCAATTCTTTAGCCAATATGGTTCAGCAACCTACTTACTTTCCTCGCATCTAAACACACAGCTCAAATTCCTTGGATCTCCTTCTTACTACAAAACCTAAATGCTATAAGATATCAGTCACCGCCCACCTTGGTCGCTCAGACCACGGCATGATCACGCGTGGAATAGAGGAGACCTGCTGCAGGTGGATCGGTTCCATGCTCAGGGACAGGGCGGTGTTCACCTCACTCGCGGGAGGGACTCTGCTGGCGGGGGTCGCGGCGGGGTGTCCGCAGGGGAGCGTTCTGTCTCCCTTGCTCTGGTGTCTAGTCGTGGACGGCCTGCTGGGGAGGCTCTCGGGAGGGGGGTATGAGGTACAGGGCTATGCGGACGACATTGTCATCATAGTCCGAGGAAAGGTCACACAGGCAGTGTGGGAGCGTATGCAGACTGCACTGAAAGTGGTGGAAGGGTGGACGGTTGATCAAGGGCTCGGGGTGAGCCCCGAGAAAGCAACCGTCGTGCCGTTTACGAGGAGGAGGAAGTGTGAAAGCCACAGAACTCTCACTCTATACGGTAGGAGCGTTCCAATGGCCAGGGAGGTAAAATATCTTGGGGTCGTATTGGACTCTAAGCTAACCTGGAATGGTCACATTGGAAAAATACTGCGTAAGGCAGTCATGACCTTAGCCGTCACTAGGCGGCTATATGGAAAAACGTGGGGACTAAGACCTAGTATGGCCCACTGGCTGTACACAAGGGTGGTCAGACCATCGTTAACATATGCGGCACTGGTCTGGTGGCCTAAGGTGACACAATCCAGTGCCAAACAAAAACTAGGCAAGATCCAAAGGATGGCTTGCCTAGGCATCACAGGGGCCATGTCTTCAACCCCAACAGCCGCCATGGAGGTGTTGCTGGATCTACCCCCCCTACACTTCGTTATTATGGGAGAGGCCAGGCTAGGACTATACAGACTAGCCTGCAATGGTAGACTGAAGATCAACCCAGGCTTCAGGGGCCACTGCAAAATTCAGGAGATCGTGAAGGAACCCATGCTTGAAATGAGGTCAGACTTCGCGAGCCCGCGAATGTGCAGGGAAAACAACTTCACAGTGGAAATCCCTGATCGCGGGGCATGGCGGGAGGAGACACCGGGCATACCACGGGACGCGCTCGTCTGGTTCACGGACGGATCTGGCGGGGAGCGTGGGACGGGGGCAGGTGTTTACTCGGAAGGACCGAGGGTAAGTCACAGTATTTCCCTCGGAGCCCATGCAACGGTGTTTCAGGCCGAGATGTACGCCATCCTGCACTGTGTGCGGGAGAACAAGAGGAGGGGCTACACCAACAAGCGGATCCTCATAGCCACAGACAGCCAGGCAGCCCTTAAGGCACTAAGTAGCCCACGGGTAAATTCCTGGCTGGTGAGTGAGTGCCGAGACGAGACGAGCGACCTGGCTGGGCAGAATGAGGTGACCCTCATCTGGGTGCCGGGTCACTCGGGGGTCAAAGGCAATGAAGAAGCTGACAGTCTCGCAAAGAGGGGGTCAGCAGAACCATTTATGGGACCAGAACCGGCTCTGGGCGTGTCAAAGAGCACTGCCAGGGGAGCCATTAAGTCCTGGGTCAGAAACCAACACAAGGTGTACTGGGCGGACTGTCCAGGGCTCAGACATGGGAAGTCAATAATTGACGGACCCAGTTCAAAGAGAGCTGTGGAGCTGCTAAACCTTAGCAGAGGACAGCTCAGAAACACAACAGGTCTCTTGACGGGACACATGGCCGTCAAGAAACACCTACATAAAATGGGGCGGTTCGAAGGGGACCTCGCATGCAGACTCTGGGGCGAGGGGGAGGAATCAGCCCAGCACATCTTGTGCGAGTGTATAGCTCTGGACCGGAAAAGACAACTGATCTACGGTCACTCTAGACCGGAGACAGAGCAATATAAAACTTCACCCTACCAATCGCTGTGCAGACTAGTTCAAGGCACAGTGATTTTGGAATGGGTGGAGTAAGACTAGGGGTATGCACAATCAACCAAGGGTTGCGGTGCTATCGGGGCGGCAAGGCCGCGGACGAGCCCTGAGGGAACAAAAAAAAAAAAAAAAAAACGGCATGATCACTGCTTCGTGCACAATGCAACCCGAGGTCACATAGTCATCACAACCACGTATCGTTTGGCACTACAACTCCGCAAACTGGGACGAAATACGGGATTACTTTTTCTCATTTCCATGGGCGTCTGTCTGCTTCTCTCATCATGACCCCTCTGATATCTCACAAAACGTCACCGAAATTATTCAAGCTGGCATGGAATTATTTATTCCACGTACACAGAAAACCTCTTCGGCCACTCAAAAGCCCTGGTTCTCTAAATCCTGTGACAAGGCCAGACTGGAAAAGGTCAAAGCTCACAAAACGCTGCTACACAATCCCAGTCAAGAAAACTGTCAAGCATTTAACGACGCAAGAAACCGCTATGTCCGCATTATTTCTGAGGCAAAAAACTTGTTTAATAAACACATCAAAAACAAAGTCCTCTTAAGTTCCAACGGCGGCAAACCCTTCTGGACTATTGTGAATAATTTCTGCAAGAGCACGTTCCCACCTCTTGTCTCCGGCGATGAAATTGTTTCTGGACAAGGCCGAACTTTTTACCTCGTTGTTCGCCGGCAATTCTATTCTCAACCCACCTCCAAATGTTCAACCACCAACAGTCCCCAATGTCGCGCATAAAATGACGTATATCACTTTCAAAATTGAAAAGGTACGAAAGATGCTCTCTTCTCTTAATACCAGGAACGCCTCTGGCCTTGACGAGATCCCAGCAATTGTTCTCAAAAAATGCGCACCAGAACTTGCTCCTGTCCTGACTCGTGTGTTTCAGACATCTTACAATAGAGACATATTCCCTAGTAGCTGAAAAACTGCTTGAGTACAACCCGTTCCCAAGAAAGGATACAAAGCGCTTCCTAGCAACTACAGGCCTATTTATCTCCTTTCAGTCGTCTCTAAAGTTTTTGAAAAACAGAGTCTAATCCACGACAGGCAATATGGATTCCGTCAGCGCAGATCGACTGCCGACCTCCTTTCCTTTGTCACCCATTCTTGGAATAAGTCTATGGAACTACACGGTAAATCCCAGATTGTCGCTCTAGACATATTCAAAGCATTCGACCAGGTTTGACACGCAGCGCTGCTTAATAAACTTCCGGCCTATGGCCTACCACCAAAATTCTGTACCTGGACAGCAAATTTCCTCTCCAGTCGGAGCATTTCTGTTGTTGTGGATGGCCATTCCTCCAATTAATGCAGGAGTTCCTCAAGGTTCAGCTTTAGACCCTACTTTGTTTCTTCTCCACATCAATGACCTCCTCTCTAGCACATGCAACCCAGTTCACAGTTACGCGGATGATGTCACCCTCCACTCAAATACACAATATTCTAAGCCTGTCTCTTTAGCCCAATTAGATGAAGATCGCAGACTTATGGAGGGTTCTGTCTCCGTGGATCTCCAAAAAATATTAGACTGGGGAAGTAGAAATCTTGTACAACTCAGCCCCACCAAATCTTAGTCTTGCTTTCTTTCTCATAAGAGATATACCAGCCCTAGACCCATCACAATGAACAACCAAGTTATTTAAAGTAATGAGTCATTTTCACTTGTTGGCATTTCTGTGGATCGAAATCTCAATTGGCACCAACATGTCACATCAATTGCAGAAGCAGCTGCTAAGAAATTAGGTTCCCTCTTCCGGGCTCGCAAATACTTTTCACCAGCTAATCTCTATACCTTATATACTTCACAAATAAGGCCAAACCTCGAATACTGCTCCTACATCTGGGGTGCAGCTGCCGGTTCTACAGTCGCTATCCTGGACTCCATTCAGAAGAGAGCTATACGTCTCATCGGTGACACTACCTTTACCCCAAGCTTCCATCCCTTGCCCACCGACGTGCTGTTGGTGACCTCTCTCTATTTTCTAGATATTTGCACGGGCACTGTTCAGAGGAGCTTTCTTCCATAGTTCCTCCACCTGCTGCCCCCAACAGATCTACCAGGGGAACAGAGCGAATGCACGCTTTTACTGTCCAGGTGACCAGACATAGAACATCTTGTTATGCCCGCTCTTTTGTCCCGAGGACTTCCAAGTTGTGGAATTCCTTGCCGGCACATGTTTTTCCTTCTCCTGCGAACCTCCAAACCTTCAAGTCCAGAATTAACAGATTGCCTCTTTCCTCCTGGAAAGCCTCCTGGAGTGCCTGGAGGCAGCTTTTTGAAGGGATTGATTAATTGGCCCCCGAACAGCGCCTACAGAATATCATATCAAAGGACCATTCAAATGGCATTCGTCTACTTAAAAAGCCAAACGCTAAATATACCAGCTAAATATACAAACCGCCCAGTGGTTAGCACCAGTGTTCTTCTACAGACTTACTTTCCAGGCTAACAAAACACAAGATAATTTGAAACAGAGCAGCCCAGCTAAGCATCGAGAAACACAGTAAGAGTTGGGAAAATACTGGCAAAGAAAATCTTCAATATCAACAAAATTAAATGGGGGATAGAGAGTTTCAAATCCTATAAATCCCCTGCCATATTTCCAGTCTTAATACAGCCGGGTTTTGACATGTTAAATCCCACCTGCAAGGAATATTCAGTTTCCTGTTATTATCCACAGATTTTTTGTTAAAACTTACAATGGTTTTGTTTTAGATCTTTGTTTCATAATGATAGTTCGGAACACAGACGAGGACAGGTCAATAAGTCCGGGACTGTTTGAATGAAACACAGGTTTTTTGACAAAAAATCATTTTATTTCTCAACATAGTCTCCTTTGAGCTCTATACACTTCGACCAACGTTTCTCCAATTTTTATAATCCCTTCCAAAAAATAACTTGTCGAGATCCTCAAAATAGGTATTTGTTTGTGACATGATTTCATCATTAGAGTCAAATTTCTTTCCGCCGAGCCATTTCTTTAAGTTTGGAAACAAGAAATAGTAACTCGGGGCTAAATCCGGATAATAGAGTGGATGAGAGAGCAATTCGTAGTCCAATTTATGCAATTTCGCCATGGCGACCACACATGTGTGCACCCTTGCATTGTCTTGGTGGAAAAGAACTTTTTCTTGGCCAAATGCGGTCGTTTTTTCTTCAAATCGTCATTGAATCGGTCCAATAAGTTGGTATAATATTCGCCATTGATTGTTCTTCCCTGTTGAAGGTAATCAATGTGGATTATACCGCGGGCATCACAAAAAACTGTCGCCATGACTTTACTGGCTGACAAACACACCTTGGCCTTCTTCGGCGCCGATTCGCACGGAGAAACCCACTGTTTTGACTGCTACTCGGTCTCTGGTGTGTTATGGTGAAGCCATATTTTGTCCACGGTTACGAAACGGCCAAAAGCTCGTCCCTATTGCGGTTGAACAACGCCAAACATTCCTTCAAAGTTGTCACACGATTGTGTTTGTGGTCGATTGTGAGCAAGCGCGGCACCCATCTTGCGGATAGCTTTCTCATACCCCAGTGATCATGCAAAATTGAAACCACTGAGCCATGTGATATTCCTATGGCTTCCACAATCTCCCGCACTTTCAATCTCCGATCAGCCAACACCATATCGCGAATTTTTTCAATTGTTTCGGGTGTAGCGACCTCAACTGGGCGTCCAGAACGTTTGGCGTCATATGTGCTTTTACGGCCGCAACGAAATTCAGTAAATCACTTTTTTACCATGGAAATTGATGGTGCAAAGTCCCCATAGTATTTATCAAGCTTAGTTTTGGTTTGAATGATGGTTTTTTTCCGCAAAAAATAATGTTTGATGAGCACACGAAATTCACTTTTTTCCACTTTCGTTATAACTCAGGAGGTTGTCTGTTTTCAATGGCTATCTAACACAAACTAAATGACGCAGCCTGTGCAAAATTTGACAGGAGTCAACTGACAGATGCTTGTTGACAGGAGCAGTGTTGCCCTTCCTGTGAAGAGGCGGGAAAAACAAAAAGGCATGGACTTACTGACCCGCCCTCGCAGCAACAGAACCCATTCGTTCCAAATGTATATGTTTTAACAAACATTTTCTTTCTATCTAAATGTATCTACACCTAAATAATTTAATTATTCACGTAAATAATGAATTTTTTGTTGTCTTTATATAAATACATATACAGAGTGGTCCAGGTTCAATATCTCATTTATTATTCAATAATTTAAAAAAATTTGTAAAAAATGTGCAGGTACTAACGTAAGCTACAAACTAAAATTATTTTTGCGTAAGTTAAATACAACCCAAACATCACTTTTTTTTTTTAAATAGTACACATTGTTTCATTTCTGAATGCCTCTTGTTTTGCCGATTCATCCAGTGTATAGTTGTTGGGATCTGTACAGAGTTGTTCAAAAGTTATAGCCGCTTTTATAAAACATCAGAGGTACATTTGACGGTCTGTATCTTCATTAATATGCCAACATGCTAAAAATCTGAAAAAAGTCTTTTTCTGTAAGGCTAGATGCATTCTCGCAACAATTAGAACCGTAGACCGGTTTCGCTCTCATTAGAGCTCTTCAGTACGGCATACTAATTGTAGCAAAAGCACATTTTTTTTGGATACAGGAGGGAGAGATGCATCATGCAGACCTCATTCCCGACACCGTAGTGCCGTGGGATATCGAGGTACTGTGAGACTCGTACTCTCAGTACACCTACTCACTAAAACTCCCTCCCTAGGAGTACCCGACCTTGTCCATACCTCTGTCGAAAAGAATACACACAGTGACTTTTTGGGTGTGAATGTTTCCATTCTGAGTTTGCCGCGGGGGCGTTAGCGGGTTAGTATAAGCTTTGGACGCTTATGCTTAAATGGAAGTTGCTCATTGTAGTCGGTGGCACTACAGAGAAGAGCATTTAGGTGAGAAGCGGCTTTTGCGAACTGAGTTGTGGATAATTAAGTTAAAAACTCAAGTATCGAAGGCATTTCCAGTTCAGAATGAATCTGACTGTTTCTGACAAACCATGGCGCTCCGGTAACCATTCTCAGAATTTTATTCTGGATGATTTGAAGGGTCTTGATGTGTGTAGCAAAAATACACCTAAAGTAATACGGCTATAGTATAGCCAGCCTTTCATCACTAAGTGAGTGGTGGACGTGCCGCCACCTAGTTGCGGAACCAAGTAGTATGCTGTCACGCCAGCTTCAAATAACACAAAGTGTGAAAAAAATAGAGACTGTATACAACTAACAATTTAGAAAATTGTCAGCCCTGCCCCATTTGTACCCCAATATAGGGACAAAGTATCATCACTTAGTGATGAAAGGCTGGCTATACTATAGCCGTATTACTTTAGGTGTATTTTTGCTACAATTAGTATGCCGTACTGAAGAGCTCTAATGAGAGCGAAACCGGTCTACGGTTCTAATTGTTGCGAGAATACATCTAGCCTTACATACAATAGTTGTAAACAACAGAACAGCAACAATAGGAACAAACAACAAACAAATCAATCTATGCACAAATATACAGACAACTAAACAACACAAAATACACTTAAAGTCCTTATGGAGCTGATTTGATACCTCTCACCAACCAGTACCAAAATACTCATCCACTGAATACAGTGTCCTCCGCAGCAGAAGTATTTTAACCTCTCTGGAAAATTGTGATTCAGGCATTTCCTTTAAATCACTTGACACTTACTTATCTTGTGCTTATATATGTAATATAAAAAAAAAGTGAAGCAGCAAGTGAATTTATTTACTTTAGTGCTGTATTTGATATTATCTGAAAAATGCATTATAGGCGACGTTGTGGAATGTAATTTCGGTAAATTTACAGTTTACTGCACGGGGGGGTGTTTAGAATTCTTTTTTCAGAAACATGCTTAGAACCTGGGATGCACAAGCCAAAGGCAAATTTGTTGCAAACAACCCCCAATAAAGTTAGGGGACCAAGAATGAATAGGCGTCCTGGGCGGGGAGGAAATATGTGCGGAAAATGCTAAAAAAATATTTAGTCAGACTTTGAAAAAATGCATTTTTCACATTTTGCAGCAATACCTCCTTTAAACTCTGTCTACCCCGCACCGCAACCATATTCGCCCAGCTCCAGCAACTTTCTTTGGGGTTGCTCCCAAGAAAGTTTTCCTGTGCTTTATGCTTTGCAGGTAGTTGTATGCATGCACAAGGGAAGGGAGAACCCACCATGTTTTTGGGTGAGGGCGCAGAATCCCTCTTCGACCTGGGGGTTTGTCTTCCCCTTCTGCATGCATATAATCTCCCTCAATGCATGAACCACAGGAATTTTTTTATGTTCAGCTTTCTAGTGTATTTTTTGTTGAGTATACAGGGTGATTCATAAGTGGTGACCAAAAATGAAACCCCATGTCCTTTGAACAATTTTAGGGAGGGTATGTCCTATAAAAAAATTCCTATAATGCTTCCTTAAAAAGATACAGGGTGTTGAAGTTGAATTCCAAAAAATAAAACTTCCCAATTTTTTAAAAAGTAGCACATATATTTTGCTGAAACTTCGCATGTGTAGGCTGCTATGTAAGGCGCGTATTATATCATAACAATTGAATCGGCTAATCCGGTAGTGGCGCACGTACCCACATGTCATTGGTTATCACTCAAGAAAAAAACGGGTAAGCCAATGATATTTTTTTATTTTTCATTTTTTGAATCTTACTTTCATTTGTGAACAAAATTACTCTCTTGATCATTTTCTGTACGACGCTTATTTTAGGAGTAAGCAATGAATCAGGTAAGTGTTTTAGAGCACAGTTCATGATTTTTAACCAGTCGTTGTTTGGTATAAAATCGCAATGATACACTTTTATGCCTCCATTGGCCTAAATACACGCACGACATCCCTTTAATATGGAAAATTGAATGTCTTGATAATTCTTTGTACGACGATTATCTTTGTTGTATTTTAGTAAGCAGTAGTCTGGTTTACCAAAGTTGTGATTAAGTGTCACTTGACGTTTAGGTTAACAAGTTATTATTTTGAATAGGTGTAAGTGGTAAACTTTATAAAATTGCAAAATTTTCTACTATTTTACTTCTTATAATGGAGTACACCTCAGAAGAGTATGCAGATATAATTTTTATCTACGGATATGCTGATGGAAATGCTCTAGCTGCTTGTCGGGAATATCAACGTAGGTTTCCCACTCGCCGTCAACTTACACCAAGTGTTTTTTCTCGATCGTTTTCAAGACTTCGGCAGTGCGGTATTGGACAACGTCCTGACGCTAGAGCTAATGGTAGAAGACAACATGAACTTGAAGACGAAGAGAGAGTGGTAGATGAAGTGATGGATCAACCTTCTACAAGTACTCGGAGGATTGCCACGCAGTTACAATATTCTCAAAGCTTTGTTTGGGGAACTTTACATCGAGAAGCCTTACATCCATATCATCGACAGAATGTTCATTGCCTTCTACCTGGAGATAATGTGCATCGACGAGTCTTTTGTGAATGGATGTTGGAAATGAACAATCAAAATATCTTATTCTCTAGTCTAATCTTCTGGTCTGACGAATCAACATTTACAAGAAATGGTATTTATAATTCTCATAATGAGCATGTCTGGTCATTGGAAAATCCACATGCCACAAGGACTCGCACATTTCAACATAGATTTTCCATTAATTTATGGTGTGGTATTTTTAACGGCTCACTGTTTATGGAAGTCCTGCCACAACGTTTAAATAGATCTTCGTACTTAGCGCTCCTAGAAAACCGTGTAGAAAACATTCTAGATGACATTTCACTAGCAACAAGATGTATAATGTGGTACCAGTATGGCTAAACGTTGTTACATGGCTACATGAACATTATAATGAAAGATGGATTGGCACAACTGGACCAATACATTGGCCTGCAAGATCACCGGACTTAAACCCACTTGACTTCTATCTTTGGGGTGATTTTAAGCGACTTATCTACAGTGAACAAATAAATACACCAGAGCAGCTACAACAAATACTGATAAATAATGCTTCTCGTCATAGTCAAGCAACATTGAATCCTCAAGACGTTAAATTTTCCATATTAAAAAGATGTCGTGCGTGTATTCAGGCCAATGGAGGCATTTTTGAACATTTATTGTAATTAATAAATTACTATAAGCCTGATAAAAGTGTATCATTGCGATTTTCTACCAAACAACGACTGGTTAAAAATCATGAACTGTGCTCTAAAACACTTACCTGATTCATTGCTTACTCGTAAAATAAGCGTCGTACAGAAAATTATCAAGAGAGTCATTTTGTTCACGAATGAAAGTAAGATTCAAAAAATGAAAAATCAAAAAATATATCAGTGGCTTACCCGTTTTTTTCTTGAGGGATAACCAATGACATGTGGGTACGCGCGCCACTGCTGGATTAGCCGATGTTATGGTAGAATACGCGCCTTACATAGCAGCCTACACATGCGAAGTTTCAGCAAAATATATGTGCTACTTTTAAAAAAATTGGGAAATTTTATTTTTTGAAATTCAACTTCAACACCCTGTATCTTTTTAATGAAGCATTATAAGAAAATTTTTTATAGGACATACCCTCTCTAAAATTGTTCAAAGAACATGGGGTTTCATTTTTGGTCACCACTTATGAATCACCCTGTATTACCTGTTTATCAATTTTTTTGTTTGAGTTTTGTATCCAAATTACTGTGTAAATATTTATGATAGAGATCATGTTTTTGATTGTCTTTCTATAACTTATTTTTTACTGCTCCTAATTAAATAAAGTAATGTTTTATAACTTTTAACATAAGTCTAAATTAATATAATATATTATTCTTCTGAAAATTCACTACCATAAGCGCACTTGCTACGTCCCGGACATTTTTAAATATTTTAACTTTAAGGCCTTTCTGCTCGTCGTTTTTCAGACATATTAAAACTTTTATACTGTTGAAAAGAGAATAAAACGTACTATCGAAATCAATAAAAAAATAGGTTATTATTTAAACAAATATCGATAAAAAATATATTAACGTCATAATTTGAAAAACAAATGACGTAACAAGATGAAAATATTGTAGTATAATGAAAAAATTAGTAAAGTCGTTATACCTCTTCGAGATTTCTTGCAGAAAATTATTTTTAACGAATTTATCCGTTACTTAATTTTCTAACTGTATACAGGATGATTCATAAGTGGTGACCAAAAATGAAACCCCATGTTCTTTGAACAATTTTAGAGAGGGTATGTCCTATAATTTTTTTTTCTATAATGCTTCATTAAAAAGATACAGGGTGTTGAAGTTGAATTTCAAAAAATAAAATTTCCCAATTTTTTAAAAAGTAGCACATATATTTTGCTGAAACTTCGCGTGTGTAGGCTGTTATGGAAGGCGCGTATTCTACCATAACAATTGAATGCGCTAATCCAGCAGTGGCGCGCGTACCCACATGTCATTGGTTATCCCTCAAGAAAAAAACGGGTAAGCCAATGATATTTTTTATTTTTTATTTTTTGAATCTTACTTTTATTCGTTTATTCGTGAACAAAATGACTCTCTCGATAATTTTCTGTACGACGCTTATTTGTTGAGTAAGCAATGAATCAGGTAAGTGTTTTAGAGCACAGTTCATGATTTTTAACCAGTCGTTGTTTGGTAGAAAATCGCAATGATAGACTTTTATCAGGCTTATAGTAATTTATTTATTACAATAAATGTTCAAAAATGCCTCCATTGGCCTGAATACACGCACCACATCTTTTTAATATGGAAAATTTAACGTCTTGAGGATTCAATGTTGCTTGACTATGACGAGAAGCATTATTTATCAGTATTTGTTGTAGCTGCTCTGGTGTATTTATTTGTTCACTGTAGACCAGTCGCTTAAAATCACCCCAAAGATAGAAGTCAATTGGGTATTAGTCCGGTGATCTTGCAGGCCAATGTATTGGTCCAGTTCTGCCAATCCAACTTTCATTATAATGTTCATGTAGCCATGTAACAACGTTTCGACTATGATGCGCTGGTGCGCCGTCATGCTGTTACCACATTTGTTGCTAGTGGAATGTCATCTCGAATGTTTTCTACACGGTTTTCTAGGAACGCTAAGTACGAAGATCTATTTAAACGTTGTGGTAGGACTTCCATGACCAGTGAGCCGTTAAAAATACCACACCATAAATTACTGGAAAATCTATGTTGAAATGTGCGAGTCCTTGTTGCATGCGGATTTTCCAATGACCAGGCATGCTCATTATGAGAATTATAAATACCATTTCTTGTAAATGTTGATTCGTCAGACCAGAAGATTAGATTAGGGAATAAGATATTTTGATTGTTTATTTCCAACATCCATTCACAAAAGACTCGTCGATGCACATTATCTCCAGGTAGAAGGCAATGAACATTCTGTCGATGATGTGGATGTAAGGCTTCTGGATGTAAAGATCTCCAAACAAAGCTTTGAGAATATTGTAACTGCGTGGCAATCCTCCGAGTACTTGTAGAAGGTTGATCCATCACTGCATGCACCACTCTCTCTTCGTCTTCAAGTTCATGTTGTCTTCTACCATTAGCTCTAGCGTCAGGACGTTGTCCAATACAGCACTGCCGAAGTATTGAAAACGATCGAGAAAAAACCCTTGGTGTAGGTTGACGGCGAGTGGGAAACCTACGTTTATAATCCCGACAAGCAGCTAGAGCATTTCCATCAGCATATCCATAGATAAAAATTATATCTGCATACTCTTCTGAGGTGTAGTCCATTATAAGAAGTAAAAGAGTAGAGAATTTTGCAATTTTATAAAGTTTACCACTTACACCTATTCAAAATAATAACTTGTTAACCTAAACGTCAAGTGACACTTGATGACAACTTTGGCAAACCAGACTACTACTTACTAAAATACAACAAAGATAATCGTTGTACAAAAAATTATCAAGACATTAAATTTTCCACATTTAAAAGATGTCGTGCGTGTATTCGGGCCAATGTAGGCATAAAAGTGTATCATTGCGATTTTCTACCAAACAACGACTGGTTAAAAATCATGAACTGTGCTCTAAAACACTTAACTGATTCATTGCTTACTCGACAAATAAGCGGCGTACAGAAAATTATCAAGAGAGTCATTTTGTTCACGAATGAAAGTAAGATTCAAAAAAAAAAATTGGCGTACCCGTTTTTTTCTTAAGGGATAACCAATGACATGTGGGTACGCCCGCCACTGCTGAATTAGGCGATTCAATTGATATGGTAGAATACGCGCCTTCGATAACATCCTACACATGCAAAGTTTCAGCAAAATAGATGTGTACTACTTTTTAAAAAATTGGGAAATCTTATTTTTTGAAATTCAATTTCAACACCCTGTATCTTTTTAATAAGGCATTATAGGAAAACTTTTTATAGGACATACCCTCTCTAAAATTGTTCAAGGAACATGGGGTTTCATTTTTGGTCACCACTTATGAATCATCCTGTATATTATAAACATGACACGTAAAGAATAAAAATCTTTTGTAAAGTGGACATGTAGAAAGTTGAGAAAGAAAAGGTACATCAATAGAAAGGCGGATAGAAGTGTGCGAGAGGAAATATGCTTGCTGAAACAAATTGAGAGGAGGAAGGCAAAATTTGTTGGACATATTCTTAGACGTAATAACTTGCTGATATCATTATCTATACACATACTTGAAATAAATGGAAGAGGTAGAAGAAAAGAAAACCTTTTTGAAACCTATCCCAATTAATAAGGGGCTGAAACCACAAGGAAATAAAATAGCTACTGGAGGTCTAGTCATGATTTCAACGACAATGCGAGATCGCCTAGACTGTGATGATGATGCCTGCGTTTGAAAACGCTGCGCTGCTGGAGGTTTGGCCCTACAAAATTGACCACTCTGCAATTGAAACAGCTTACTTTTTTTTAATCAAGTTTTTAGTATCAATTTATTGATTTTAGAAGATGCATCTGACTAGTGTTTGGTTTTTCATATGTTTTTGTTCTAGATTATACAGATCCTCTTCTTCTGACTGGTCCAGAAGCTAAAAGGATAGTACAGTATTTGTATCAGAAAGGGCTCTACTTCAAAGAAGTCCACCATTCACAACTTCTCATATGGAACCAACGACGGAGAAGACTGATGGGTCTCCAAGGAATAAAACTGGGTTCCCTTAGTCCTAGCTCACCATTTTATAGACACAAAGCTGGTTTTAACCAATTCAGTGGATTTCCGACCTTTTTTTGATTAATGATGAATTTGATTTTGTACATGTATTATTAGACTATTAAATTATAATTTATATTTTTTATGTTTCATTAATCTGCACACATACATAAACATAAAGCCAACTCCCTGAGAAATGAAGTTTCTTGATGCAAACCTAGTGGTGGTGGACAATAAGTGGTATGACCTGACTGTATTTTTATTGGCCACAGATTTTTTTAATTTTTCGTTTCAAGCCTAAAGTTGTTTATCCTAATTATTTTTTAAATAACGTAAATATAATCTTTACACACACACACACACACACACACACATATATATATATATATATATATATATATATATATATATATATATATATATATATATATATATATATATATATATATATATATATATATATATATATTCAGAAAGATTTCCGCGGTCTTTAATGTGAGACATGCTTGGTTCTCGGGTTAAACCGCGTCCAAAATTTATAGAAACTCGACGTTTCGGCTCCTGTTTTGGAGCCATTTTCAAGAGGTAAAGGAAATATGTAAGGACACTCTAAGGCCTCAATCTGCCTACTCCTTAGAGTGATGGACAAAGGTGGGTAAAGGAAATATGTAAGGACACTCTAAGGCCTCAATCTGCCTACTCCTTAGAGTGGTGGACAAAGGTGGGTAAAGGAAATATGTAAGGACACTCTAAGGCCTCAATCTGCCTACTCCTTAGAGTGATGGACAAAGGAGTGTAAAGGAAATATGTAAGGACACTCTAAGGCCTCAATCTGCCTACTCCTTAGAGTGGTGGACAAAGGTAGGTAAAGGAAATATGTAAGGACACTCTAAGGCCTCAATCTGCCTACTCCTTAGAGCGGTGGATAAAGGTAGGTTGGGTTGTTGTAACTCGATTACGGGGCCTCAATCTGCCTACTCCCCAAATCTCGCCGGAGATCGTCTGTGAGGTCTCAGTGTGTTCAACCCTAGGCCTCAGAGAGATCTGGCAGTTCGTTGCAAGTCTTGTCTTATATATGTCGTTCCGTCTACCTGTTGCGTCATCAGTGAAAGTAGTGGGGTCACCGTCAATTAAGTGGGGGCTTTGGTCACGGTATCTAGAGGAAGATTAAGAGGGTCACCGGCATTTGTTACGGCAGATAATGATGCAATAAAATTGTCTGTGGAATTTATTTCCTTTTTGTGTGTTTCTAAAAAAGATATAATAGGTTTCCAAGTAGTCGGAAGGCGAAGACCATCATCTCTCTTATTTAAACAATCGGGACGTTTTTCAATCTCGATTGCTTTGCGGATAATTCTCGTTTTGAAATTGTAAACCGGTGCTATTGTTTTGGCATTATCGAAGTCTATTTTGCGCCCTGTATGAATATGATGCATGGCCAGCGCCGATGAGGGGTCGGATTTTCTAACTGCGAGGGTGTGTTCGTATATTCTATTGTGGATGCGTCTGTTTGTTTGTCCTATGTAAGTTCGGGAACAGTCGGAACAAGGAATTTCGTAAACTCCGTGGGATTCGTTTGGAATCGTATCCTTGGGAGTTTTTATAAGATTTGATAGTTTTTGGTCTGTTGTGAATACGGTTTTGATATTATGGGTTCGGAAAATTCGGCTGATTTTGTCGGTGACACCTTTAATGTATGGTAAAAACGCTGTGTGTTGTTGTGTGGACGCTGTTTGTTCTTGTTGTGGTGAAGTGGTTTGTTGTTGTGCGTTTCTAATGTTTCGTAGTATGTGATTGTTGTCGTATCCGTTTTCTAGCAATGTATGTCTTAAAAAGTTTAATTCTGTCTGTTTGTTGTTGTTGTCCGTTAGTCTAAGGGATCGTGTTACTAATGTTCGAACCACGGAATTTAGTTGCGATGGGTGATGGTGAGATTGGGCGTTAAGATACCGATTAGTGTGGGTTGGTTTTCGGTAGACAGTGTAAGAAAATCCTCTGACTGGATTTTTAGTGATGCGTACATCTAAGAAAGGCAAAGAAAAATTATTTTCCATTTCCATGGTGAACTGGATTTGGGGGTTGATGTTATTTAGGTAAGAAAGGAATTCGTCTAGAGATTCTTTGTCGTGTGGCCAGATAGCGAAAATGTCGTCAACGTATCTTAACCAACACGTTGGTTTAAGTTGGGATGAATTGAGGGCTTGTGTCTCGAAGTTTTCCATGAAAATGTTGGCCAACGCAGGAGAGAGGGGTGAACCCATTGGAGCACCTCGAACTTGTTTGTAAAATTTGTTTTGAAAAAGGAAATAAGTGTTAGATGTGCAGTGTTCTACAAGAGCTAAGGTATCGTGGGAAATTTTGTGTTTATTTTTGAGAATGTCAAGGGTTTCAGATAGAGGTATATTGGTGAATAAGGAAACTATATCAAAGCTAACTAGGATGTCGTTTTGAGAAATGGTGTTGTTTTAAAGAAGGTCGATGAAATGGGTGGAGTTTTTGACATAGGATGTAGCGTTTTATACTAATGGTTGGAGAGTTTTGGCTGGATGTTTTGCAAGTTTTTGTGTGGGTGAACGGTGGGGAACAGGTAGACGGAACGACATATATAAGACAAGACTTGCAACGAACTGCCAGATCTCTCTGAGGCCTAGGGTTGAACACACTGAGACCTCACAGACGATCTCCGGCGAGATTTGGGGAGTAGGCAGATTGAGGCCCCGTAATCGAGCTACAAAAACCCAACCTACCTTTATCCACCGCTCTAAGGAGTAGGCAGATTGAGGCCTTAGAGTGTCCTTACATATTTCCTTTACCTACCTTTGTCCACCACTCTAAGGAGTAGGCAGATTGAGGCCTTAGAGTTTCCTTACATATTTCCTTTACACACCTTTGTCCATCACTCTAAGGAGTAGGCAGATTGAGGCCTTAGAGTGTCCTTACATATTTCCTTTACCCACCTTTGTCCACCACTCTAAGGAGTAGGCAGATTGAGGCCTTAGAGTGTCCTTACATATTTCCTTTACCCACCTTTGTCCATCACTTTAAGGAGTAGGCAGATTGAGGCCTTAGAGTGTCCTTACATATTTCCTTTACCTCTTGAAAATGGCTCCAAAACAGGAGCCGAAACGTCGAGTTTCTATAAATTCTGGACGCGGTTTAACCCGAGAACCAAGCATGTCTCACATTAAAGACCGCGGAAATCTTTCTGAACATTTAATTCGCCTCTACGGGGAGGAACTTTTATCTTCTACCAAAATTTTCACCAAACTCCTTATCCGCAAATCCCGTCTCCTTTGTGACCTCACCTTTCTAAAAGCCTGCCGTGATCATCACGTGGTCCCAAAATCTTTTCAACTTAAACATCACACCAAATCACATAACGTCTCCAACATTTTAAAACGAACAGGCTTTGCTCTCCTTAGAAATTCCATTCACGAGACAAGACGACACCTTAATACTACCAACACACTGCTTTACGACACGTACATAAAAATACACAGATACAAAATACACCCTACACTTTGGGACACTCTAGACAGACTCTCACATAGTAAATCAGAACATGTTACACAACAAAAGACGGACGTACAAAAAAGAAAATTACAGCAGCTTCTAGACAACAAAAATCTCACACAACACACACATAATGCCAATCCTCCTATAGTAGTTCACAACCTTTCAAATTCCACCATAAGTGACGTCGCCATCAATGTCCTATCCAAAGGTTTTAATTTTGCACCAACCCCTAAATTCATCCCAATAGAAAAGATAATTTCTCAATCAGAAGATGCGATAACACACTTACCGACTGACGAAGCTGAAATTACGAGACAAGACATTGCCAGGATATTACGTTCTGCCAAACCTCCACCTTCCAACCTTTCTCCTCACGAACGACAGTCAATCAGAGACCTAAACCGAAACACAGAAATTATAATACTACCAGCAGACAAAGGCAACGCTACAGTCATACTTGACAAAACAGACTATATACAAAAGATGGACAATATACTAAACAACACAGACTACAAACAAATCCCTAACGACCCTACAACTTATCTGGAAAAGAAAACCAAAACTATCATCAACAACTCCCAACTCAATCCTGACCTCAAAAAAGAACTAATCCCCCGCGAAAAATCATCTCGCATCCCTAGAAAATATGGTCTCCCGAAAATCCACAAGCCTGATATTCCCCTTCGCCCCATCGTAAGTGCCCACCGTTCACCCACACAAAAACTTGCAAAACATCTAGCCAAAACTCTCCAACCATTAGTAGAAAACGCTACATCCTATGTCAAAAACTCCACCCATTTCATCGACCTTCTTCAAAACAACACCATTTCTCAAAACGACATCCTAGTTAGCTTTGATATAGTTTCCTTATTCACCAATATACCTCTATCTGAAACCCTTGACATTCTCAAAAATAAACACAAAATTTCCCACGATACCTTAGCTCTTGTAGAACACTGCACATCTAACACTTATTTCCTTTTTCAAAACAAATTTTACAAACAAGTTCGAAGTGCTCCAATGGGTTCACCCATCTCTCCTGCGTTGGCCAACATTTTCATGGAAAACTTCGAGACACAAGCCCTCAATTCATCCCAACTTAAACCAACGTGTTGGTTAAGATACGTTGACGACATTTTCGCTATCTGGCCACACGGCAAAGAATCTCTAGACGAATTCCTTTCTTACCTAAATAACATCAACCCCCAAATCCAGTTCACCATGGAAATGGAAAATAATTTTTCTTTGTCTTTCTTAGATGTACGCATCACTAAAAATCCAGTCAGAGGATTTTCTTACACTGTCTACCGAAAACCAACCCACACTAATCGGTATCTTAACGCCCAATCTCACCATCACCCATCGCAACTAAATTCCGTGGTTCGAACATTAGTAACACGATCCCTTAGACTAACGGACAACAACAACAAACAGACAGAATTAAACTTTTTAAGACATACATTGCTAGAAAACGGATACGACAACAATCACATACTACGAAACATTAGAAACGCACAACAACAAACCACTACACCACAACAAGAACAAACAGCGTCCACACAACAACACACAGCGTTTTTACCATACATTAAAGGTGTCACCGACAAAATCAGCCGAATTTTCCGAACCCATAATATCAAAACCGTATTCACAACAGACCAAAAACTATCAAATCTTATAAAAACTCCCAAGGATACGATTCCAAACGAATCCCACGGAGTTTACGAAATTCCTTGTTCCGACTGTTCCCGAACTTACGTAGGACAAACAAACAGACGTATCCACAATAGAATATACGAACACACCCTCGCAGTTAGAAAATCCGACCCCTCATCGGCGCTGGCCATGCATCATATTCATACAGGGCACAAAATAGACTTCGATAATGCCAAAACAATAGCACCGGTTTACAATTTCAAAACGAGAATTATCCGCGAAGCAATCGAGATTGAAAAACGTCCCGATTGTTTAAATAAGAGAGATGATGGTCTTCGCCTTCCGACTACTTGGAAACCTATTATATCTTTTTTAGAAACACACAAAAAGGAAATAAATTCCACAGACAATTTTATTGCATCATTATCTGCCATAACAAATGCCGGTGACCCTCTTAATCTTCCTCTAGATACCGTGACCAAAGCCCCCCACTTAATTGACGGTGACCCCACTACTTTCACTGATGACGCAACAGGTAGACGGAACGACATATATAAGACAAGACTTGCAACGAACTGCCAGATCTCTCTGAGGCCTAGGGTTGAACACACTGAGACCTCACAGACGATGTCCGGCGAGATTTGGGGAGTAGGCAGATTGAGGCCCCGTAATCGAGCTACAACAACCCAACCTACCTTTATCCACCGCTCTAAGGAGTAGGCAGATTGAGGCCTTAGAGTGTCCTTACATATTTCCTTTACCTACCTTTGTCCACCACTCTAAGGAGTAGGCAGATTGAGGGCTTAGAGTGTCCTTACATATTTCCTTTACATACCTTTGTCCATCACTCTAAGGAGTAGGCAGATTGAGGCCTTAGAGTGTCCTTACATATTTCCTTTACCCACCTTTGTCCACCACTCTAAGGAGTAGGCAGATTGAGGCCTTAGAGTGTCCTTACATATTTCCTTTACCCACCTTTGTCCATCACTCTAAGGAGTAGGCAGATTGAGGCCTTAGAGTGTCCTTACATATTTCCTTTACCTCTTGAAAATGGCTCCAAAACAGGAGCCGAAACGTCGAGTTTCTATAAATTCTGGACGCGGTTTAACCCGAGAACCAAGCATGTCTCATATATATATATATATATATATATATATATATATATATATATATATATATATATATATATATATATATATATATATATATATATATATATATATATATATATATATGTAAAGATTATATTTACGTTATTTAAAAATATATATATATATTGTAAAAAAAATATTTTTTTTGGCTTTTTTAGTGAATTTTCATAAAGAAATATATATATATATATATATATATATATATATATATATATATATATATATATATATATATATATATATATAATTTATTTGTGTGTGTCTGTATCTATGGATGTATGTATGTATCCGAGCGATAACTCAAAAAATACTCAAGTGATATGAACGAAACTTGGCACATGTTTTATTTTGTTACAGTCGCGGTCGAGTTCGTTAATCATCTGTAACGGAAATATGTTTGAATACGCTGTATTTTTAGTAAATTTTCATTTTAAAAAATTCACTAATAGAGAGGTATCGATGGTGAGATTTTGCAATTTTTTTTTCAAATGAGCGCGAACTTGGGCCTCTATGTGTGTGCGTGTGTATGTGTATCCAACCGATAACTCAAAAAGCAATAAACCGATTTTGATAAAACTCGGCAAGTGCCTTTTTTTATAGCTTGGATGAGTTCGTTATCAAAATCGGACAAGGTTTTCCGGGAAAATTTTGAGTTTTCTTTCGAAAAAAAAATTTTTTCCCGAAAATTACAAAGCTATTTTGATGAAATTTGGTGGACATGTTGCCCTGAGAAAGACCTAACTATGTACCAAACTTCAGCTTTCTAGGTTTACAGAAAATTGAGCTATTCAAATTTGAAGCATTTATTTTTAATATCACAGTTTTTTATTGGGAATAATAAAAACTGGTTTATATATGAGATCTAGTATGTGTGAGTCGTTACCTGGCGACGGAACATTTGATATATTTACGCAGGTCAGTTACACGCTGTACCAGTTTTATTAGTTGACGTACATTATTAGATCGTTTATCTGTTTTCAATTTCATTTTACAAATTTTTTGTGTTGTGTGGGAATTCTAATATACAAGTGCAAATTATTGCTTTACGATTTTATTAATACTAATACTCGTTGCGGAACCAAGTAGTATGTTGTTACGGCGGCTCCAAATAACACAGAATTCTAAAAGATAGGGACTGTATACAACCAACTAACAATTTAGTACTACATTTCTACCCTTATATAGGGACAAAGTATGTAAGGCTAGATGCATTCCCACCACAATTAGAACCGTAAACCGCTGTTGCTATAATTAGAGCTCGTCAGTACGGCATACTAATTGCAGCGAAAATACACCTATAAAGTAATACGGCTATGGTAGCCAGCCTTCCAACACTAGGTTAGGTTAGGTTAGTTTGTGAGTGGTCCATATCGGTCCCTCCACCGCGACCATAAGGTCTATTGTGGCTCACGCCTAATGTCTATATTTCGCCCAACAAATCCAGCCTCCTACAGAGGTCGATAACCTTTGCGGGCGAAAGTTGATCCAGATCCCCTGGAGCAAGCTTTACCTTGCCAAAGAGCAGGTGTCTAGTCCTATCCGCTGCCGGACAGGAACACAGCACGTGCTCTGCTGTTTCGTCATTCTCCATACACAGCCGGCACTCGGTCTCCTGACCGATCCCAATACGGTGCATGTGATGCCGCAAGCGACAGTGTCCTGTATACAGGCCGACTAGAGTACTCAGTTGTTGTCTGTTCAACTCTAGAAGTTTCTTAGCCCTTGACTCAGACAGGCCATTTATGAAGGCCTTAGAGTGAGCTAATCCTGGAAGATTTTGCCAATATTGAATTGTCCTTCTATCTGTCCAGGTCTTTAAGGTACGTTTTGCTGTGCAAGATGTTATTCCCAGCACCGGTTCTGGTCCGACAAAGTCACACTGGGCACCACTCCTGGCAAGCGCGTCTGCCGCAACGTTGCCATCATGGTCCGAGTGACCCGGTATCCAGACCAGCGACACCTCATTACAGCTGCCCAATTCGTTAAGGGCAGATTTACAACTCCATACCGTCTTTGAATTGCACCGGTAGGAACCAAGAGCCTTTATTGCAGCTTGGCTATCTGCAAATATCTTTATCGATTTGTTTGTGCATAGGTCTTTTAAACTTTCCCTTGCACACATCTCGATGGCATAAACTTCTGCCTGGTGTATGGTTGCGTACTTGCCGAGGCTAGCTGATAGCCTAGCATCGGTGCTGCCCCCATATGCGCCGGCTCCTACTCCCATATTGGTTTTGGAGCCGTCAGAGTACCAGCAGAGGTCCGCTCTCAACAGGGTCGATTGGTTCCGGTCCCAGTCCTCCCTTTCCGGGAGGACGGTCTTGAAAGACAGATCTCTGCTGATTTTTGTAGGCATCAAGTCCGAGACCATTCCCAGAATCCTGTGACAATCACTGTCATCAAGGAGTCCGGACCCCCTCAGACTGACTTCCCTCGGCATGTTATCTGCCGTTTGTATTAGTCTGTACGTTGTCCACCTCGCCACCCTCTCCAGCCATATGTGAAGTGGGGGAATATTGAGGAGGACCTCCAGAGCGACTGATGGTGCGGTGCTTATCGCTCCCGTTATCATCAGACATGCTTGTCTCTGTAGATGAGCCAGTTTGGCCCTCGCGGTACCACGAAGCACCTTAGGCCACCAAACTATGGCTCCATATGTTATCATAGGTCTGATAACCACTACATAGAGCCAGTACATCTGTTGGGGGTTTGTTCCCCAGTTGTTCCCACAGATTCTCCGGCAGATCCACAGGGACATCTTAGCCCTGCGGATAACATTTTCTAACTGTCTGTCCCAGTTGAGCTTCTTATCTAGGATAACTCCCAGATATTTTGCTTGGTCCGAAAATGGAATGTTTTCCCCCATAAGATTAGGTGGTTTTAATTTGTCCAACCTTCTTCTTCTGGTGAACGGGACAATGATCGTTTTGCGAGGGTTCACAGACATCTGTTCCCTACGGCACCAATCATTGACTACATTTAGTGCTTCTTGAAGAGTACTAGACAGTTCCTCCTCAGATTTGCCTCTAACCATTATGACAAGATCATCCGCATACGCCTGGACCTCAACCTCCCAGAGTCCGAGGATAGCCAGCAGGTCGTCCACAAAGAGGGACCACAACAGGGGGGATAGAACGCCCCCCTGAGGACACCCTCTCGCAGCCCTAACGCTGACCACCTCTCCCCGTAATGAGGCAATAATGGTCCGATTGTGCAGCATGTTTCCGATCCAGCCACAGATAGTAGATTCCACCCCCCTAGCGATAGTGGCCTCGTAGAGGGAGATCGGTAATGCATTATTAAATGCTCCTTCTATGTCGAGAAATGCCGCCACCGCAACCTCTCCATTTTTCAGAGAGTGTGTGATCTTCTCGACGAGGTTATTGAGCTCTAACTCAGTTGATTTGCCAGTTTGATAGGCATACTGGTGGGTATTTAGGGGGTTCTTGGGTAAGATGTTCCCCCTAATGTGTCCGTCCAGTATTTTTTCCAATCCCTTCAGGAGGAATGATGTAATACTGAGAGGTCTCAGCGAAGTAGGTAGGAGGTCATTACGTCCCAATTTGGGAATGTAAACCCCCCTAACCACCGTCCAGCTGGAAGGAATATAGTTCCAGGCCAGACTGGCTCTGAACAGCCTGATAAGGAAGGGTAGGAGAATCTCCAGTCCCTTTTGTAGTAGGACCGGTACCACCCCATCCTCCCCTGGCGACTTGAATGGCTGGAAATGATTCACAGCACACTCCACTGCCGAGGCTGTAACTATTCTCCGAGCAACTAGCCAGTCCTCCCTTTGGGGGCGTTTGGATCGTCCCTCAGCTGGTAGGACCTCACCGTTGCTCAGGATCAGACAATCTGGGAAGTGTGTGTGTGCTAAGAGCTCTAACGTTTCTTTCCGAGATTCAGTAAAGGAACCATCTGGTCGTTTTATCGATCCCAGTTCCTGTACACGGTCGCGTGAGAGAATCCTGTGGATTCTGGCGCTGCTGGGCACACTATCAATGTCCCCGCAGAACCTCCTCCAGGACTCCCTCTTAGCGTTCCTGATCTCTTTATTATAATGTGTTAGAGCGGTTTTATATTGCTCCCAGTTGCCTGTAATCTTAGCACGATTGAGAGACGTCTAACTTCTCTTCGTAGTTTATCGAGGTTATTATTCCACCAAGTAGACCCCCGACTGTCTCTCTTTGACCTCAGTGGACAGTTTTCGTGATAGGCAGAGACCACAGCTTCCCTAACCTGTTCGGCCGCAATCTCGATCTCATCACGATCCCTCACTGTGGGGATTGCGGACCCAAGTCTGCCGGCGAGGGACTGTTTGTATCCCTCCCAATCCGTCCTCCTCGGGTCCCGATACTCTAACACAGGTCTAGGGCCTGTTTCAATTTCAAATAGGATATGGGCATGGTCTGAACATGAGGGTTCAGACGACACCCTCCATTTGAGGATTTTTGAGCTCAAAAGCCTAGAGCTGATCGTAAGATCTAAAACCTCTCTCCGGTTAGCTGTAAGAAAGGTGGGTTCCGAGCCTATGTTGTTGACAACCAGCTCCTCCCCCAAAATGTATTCAAATAATGATTCACCTCGTCTGTTAGTGTCCGTGCTCCCCCAAGCCAAGTGATGGGAGTTCGCATCACACCCCATTACGAGGTGATAATTGTTCCTCTTGCAGTAGGCGATCAATTTCCGCACCTCTGCTGGAGGTGGTTGTTCTGCATCTCTGTCTCCAGGGAAATAGGCCGAACAGGCCACTACTTCCAGCCTGGTCCCCCCGGATGTGATCACGAGATGGATGGATGCCATGTCCTTGGTGCAGTACTCTGAAAGTGTAAAATACTGCAAGTTGTTTCTGATCCAGATACAGGCTCTGGGTTTAGTACCAGAGCCCACCTCTACTATCTTACCAGAAGTGTTACCCAACCCTTTTGTTCGTTCCGATTTAGCGGTCCAGGGCTCTTGGAGGAGAGCAATATCTATTTGCTCTTCCTTTAGTTTCATGCTTAGGAGGTATGTCGCAGCCTTAGCATGATGCAGATTAGCTTGAATGCACCTTAAGTTGGTGGGCATTGGGGTAGGAATATAGGAGTGTATAGAGGATAAAGGTGTAGGTTAAGGAGCTTAAAGGAAAAGGGAATTATGGTGCAGGTTCCTCCTCCTTTTTAGGAGCTCGATAACCAAGCTTCCTATAGGAGGGTCTACCTTTGGTAGTCGTCCTAGGGGTGGACTTTCCTTTCCCCTGTTTTTTCCCTCTGGAGGTTCCAGTGGAAGGTTGAATCCTGCCACCTCCTCTATTGGGTCTGTGTAAGTCGTGTCCATGTTTGGTCCCACGAGCAGCAAGGGAAAATAGACCTCCATGGAAGAGCCCCGCATCCCATGAATAGGCATTTACACAGGGAGGTCGCCCGGTTTCCCTGGGGAGGGTTAACGTTAGAGACAGAATTACCATCCTGCCAATGCTCGGCCATATCGGCCAGAAGCATCATCGCCTCGGCACCAACCCGCCAACGACCTTGCGATGTGGGTTTTTTATAGAGGACTCTCCTCGCAATGCCGGCCAATTAAGGCAAGCATTCCCGGCCCTCCTAAGACATGACTAGGAGGGTTACGGTTTGGTTAGTTCATTTAGTTTACGTCTAATAGTAGACGCTATCCAGGGTGCACCACGGGGAGGCGAACTAACTTTACACCCCAACACTAAGTGAGATGTAAGACAAAAAGCAAGTGCCGCCACCTCGTTGCAGAACCAAGTAGTATGTTGTCACGGCAGCTCCAAATAACACAGAATTTTAAACAAATAGAGACTGTATACAACCTAGTGATGGGTCGTTATTTAACTGTCAGTTATTTTTTAACGGCTAACGAGACGTAACGGTAACGACCAGTTACCGACTTATAAAACTAACGGCTTAAAAAATAACGCTTTTTACACTAAGCTAGAATTCGGAGTCGTGTCTGTTTCAGTTCCACTTCCACTGCAACTAGGTTCGATGAATAAACATCGGTTTTCATCGGCATCGGCAACTGCTATTTAACCATTTAACAGGATGAATAGCCTTGAGATTGGGAATGCTCGCTCTCGCTCACAGCTTTAGGGACGTACGATCTTCGGTACAATAAAACGGTCGGTTTAATTTTAATTTTAACTTTAACCGGTTGTTGATGGGGATGCGGCATACGGACACTACTACACAGAGTTATTCTGTTAAACTGAGAAGCTGTTATTTTTTAAACAGTTGAGTTTCTCACTAGTATTACTTTCACTATAGACAACGCAAAATAGGGTTATTTCACGTGAAATTAAAGTACTTATTTATTTAAATTTATATACATTACCTAAGAAAACAGTTAACACGTCATTTTCGTTTGTCTGATAATAGTTATTAAATTGATTAAAAAATATAATGATACAACATTTTTTAATATCTATATACCTACATTTCAATATAAAAAATTAAATGAATATATATATATATATATATATATATATATATATATATATATATATATATATATATATATATATATATACACACACAGGGTGTTTCCAAATTTATGCGAAAAATTTTACAGGGTGATTCTTTGACGAAAAATAAGGGGTGTCTTTTTATTAAGTTTTTCTTAAAACCCCTTCTCCTCCAAATTACAGCCCTTTGAAATTTTTGAAACTAATTTTAAAACAACGATTATTAAAATAAGTAAATAAACAATTAATACTATATATCTTCCAATTTTTTTAAAACTCAAACTCAATTTTTTATACTGTTTCTTTACCGAAATTTTATTAGCTGCGTTATGTTATGGAGTTTTTAGAATCACTCCCTGTGTAGCAATAAAAGTTCTAACGTCTAACGTCCCAAGACGTGATAAATAATGATATTTATTGATTCTTGCTGTGGCATTTGGCATTGACATTTACGTAAAGACCCTGATAAAATAAATTTGTGAGAAATGACTAGTTTATAATTTCTAAAACATCTAAGTAAATTCTTATAGAAGACTCCTTTCTGATTTCTAAAAGTTTCACTTCAGAGTGGCAAAATATTTACGACACGCTTATTATAATTTCTTAACCCTTTGTTTCATTTTCATATCGACAAAATTTGAGATTTATATACTACGTGAAATAACGGGGTAAAAATACAATGCATTTATACTAGTGTGCTCGATCTCGCTCACAGCTTTGGGAATGTAGGATACTATCGATCTACTATCCAGTTTAAAATAACTGAAGCCGTTATTTTCAGCGGTTATTATTAAATAACGTTAACGGCTTCAACTGTTAACAGAAAATAACTGTTTTTCCCATCACTAAACAACCCAAGATCTATAAAACTTATTATTGTATTACTTTATAGATCTTGTATACAGCCAACTAACAATTAAGTAAACTGTCAGCTCTGGCCCATTAATTACGGCGGCTCCAAATAACACAGAATGTTAAAAAATAGGTACTGTATACAACCAACTAACAATTTAGTACTACATTTCTACCCTTATATAGGGACACAGGTTTCGCTCTAATTAGAGCTCGTCGTTGCGGAACCAAGTAGTATGTTGTCACGGCAGCTGCAAATAACATAGAATGTTAAAAAATATATTAAAATAGAAATGGACCAGGGCTGACAATTTACTAAATTGTTATTTGGTTGTATACAGTCTCCATTTTTTTAACATTCTGTGTTATCTGAAGCTGCCGTGACAACATAGGTACTACTTGGTTCCGCATCGAGGTGGCGGCACGTTCTTCGTGTCTTACATCTCACTTAGTGTTGAAAGGCTGGCTACCATAGCCGTATTACTTTATAGGTGTATTTTCGCTGCAGTTAATATGCCGTACTGACGAGCTCTAATTAGAACGAAACTGGTGTACGGTTCTAATTGTGGTGAGAATGCATCTAGATTTTATTAATGTTAGTGGGTGGACTAAACAGTGTTTGTGATGTTTTGTCAACAGCTAAAAAGGATCGAAGTTTTACAAAAAGGACTGATATGCAACAGGTTAGTTATTTTCTTTCTCTGATGCTTTAGCGGTAGTTTTAGTTAAGTTTATGGTTTAACGGTCCATCATTTTTACATAATTTTCGTACAAAAAATTCGTTAAACAGGAGACCGCGACTTTAGAATTTTAAAACGATTTCTTCAAATGAGCGCAAACTAAGCCCCTTAGAATCCATATCCGAGTTTACGCTCAGTTTGTATCTGTTTACATATATACAGGCTGACGTATTTCTACGGTAAAGCTCAATATAATTATTATTATACAAGAGACGAGAAATTAAATTAAATTATTTTGACAATCACAGGGTGGGCCTTAAGTCGTTGGTAATCCCTACAAAAAAAATTTCAAACACCCTTATTTTATTGCATTTTTTATCGAAACATGTTTGTAAGAAAAAAAATCGAGACGCCGTAAGTGCGTTTTGGTAGCAAATTTTCATTAAATGCGTCAAATCTCAATTTGCTATTAACCTAAGGTTTGTTGGCTAGGAAACCAACATTTAAAGTTTATAGTCGGAAATTTTTTGTACATTTTCAAAAAATAAAGTTATATTGATGAAACATGCCACATTGTTTCTACTATATAGGTTATACCGGTAACCAAATTGATGACTGCTTGCATTAAAGAGACATTTGCTATTAAAAGAATTTTTATAAAAATTTACTTCCATAACGCACTCTCAGCGTCCAGAATTTTTAAAGTATTTAAGTAACTGGAATGAGACTTTACATGTAGCTAGAAATTGTGCAAATATTCCCCCTCCTTCGAACCACCAAGTCCAGAATTAACAAGTTGCCTCTTTCCTCCTTGTCGACACCCACGGTACGATAGTATTTAGACTGTAAGCTCTCGTGGTGTGTTGTTGAAATAAAAAAAATAAAAAAAGGTCCTGTAACTTTCTTGTGGGTTGTTCCCAAAAAATTATACTTTTTTTTAATTTCGACAACACACCACGAGGGCTTACAGCCTAAATACTATCGTACCGTGGGTGTCGACAAGGAGGAAAGAGGCAACTTGTTAATTCTAGACTTGAATATTTGGAGGTTCGGAGGAGAAGGAAAAACATATGCCGGCAAAGAGTTCCATAACTTGGAAGTCCTCGAGACAAAAGAGCGGGCATAACAAGATGTTCTATGTCTGGAGACCTGAACAGTAAAAGGGTGCATTCGCTCTGTTCCCCTGGTAGATCTGTTGGGGGCAGCAGGTGGAGGAACTATGGAAGAAAGCTCCTCTGAGCAGTGCCCGTGCAGATATCTATAAAAGAGAGAGAGGTCACCAACGGCACGTCGGTGGGCAAGGGATGGCAGCCTTTGGGTGAGTGTAGGGTCACCGATGAGACGTATAGCTCTCTTCTAAATGGAGTCCAGGATAGCGAGTGTAGAAGGGGCAGCGGCACCCCAGATGTGGGAGCAGTATTCGAGGTTTGGCCTTATTTGTGAAGTATATAAGGTATAGAGATTAGCTGGTGAAAAGTATTTGCGAGCCCGGAAGAGAAAGCCTAATTTCATACCAGCCGATTCTGCAATTGAAGTGACATGTTGGTGCCAATTGAGACCTCGATCCACAGAGATGCCAACAAGTGAAAAGGACTCATTACTTTGGATAACTTGGTTGTTCATTGTGATGGGTCTAGGGCTGGTGTATCTCTTATGAGTAAGACAACAAGACTGAGCTTTGATGGGGTTGAATTGTACAAGATTTCTACTTCCCCAGTCTAATATTCTTTGGAGATCCACGGAGACAGAATCCTCCATGCGTCTGCGATCCTCATCTAGTTGGGCTAAGGAGACAGGCTTAGGATATTGTATATTTGAGTGGAGGGTGCTGTCGTCCGCGTAACTGTGAACAGGGTTGGATGTGCTAGAGAGGAGGTCATTGATGTGGAGAAGAAACAGAGTAGGGGCTAAAGCTAAACCTTGAGCAACTCCTGCATTAATTGGATATAGTTTAGAGGAATGGCCATCCACGACAACAAAAATGCTCCGGTTGGAGAGGAAATTTGCTGTCCAGGAACAGAGTTTTGGTGGTAGGCCATAGGCCGGGAGTTTATTAAGCAGCACTGCGTGCCAGACCTGGTCGAATGCTTTGGATATGTCTAGATCGACAATCTGGGATTCACCTTGTAGTTCCATAGACTTGTACCAAGAATGGGTGACAGAGGAAAGGAGGTCGGCAGTTGATCTGCGCTGACGGTATCCATACTGCCTATCGTGAATTAGACTGTGTTTTTCAAGAAATTTTAGTAATTCGGTGTTTATATACTTTTCCATCACTTTAGAGACGACTGAAAGGAGAGAAATAGGCCTGTAGTTGCTAGGAAGCGCTTTGGATCCTTTCTTGGGGACGGGTTGTACTCGAGCAGTTTTCCAGTTGCTAGGGAATATGCCTCTATTGTAAGATGTCTGAAACAGACGAGTCAGGACAGGAGCAAGTTCTGGTGCGCATTTTCTGAGAACAATTGCTGGGATATCGTCAAGGCCAGAGGCTTTCTTGGTATTAAGAGAAGAGAGCATCTTTCGTACCTTTTTAGTTTTGAAAATGATATCCGTCATTTTGTGCGCGACTTTGGGGACTGTTGGTGGTTGAACATTTGAAGGTGGGTTGAGAGTAGAATTGGCGGCGAATAACAAGGCAAAAAGTTCAGCCTTGCCCAGGGCGGTAGAAACAATTTCGTCCCCTGAGACAAGAGGTGGGAACGTGCTCTTGCAGAAATTATTCCCAATAGATTTAGCAAGAGTCCAGAAGGGTTTGCTGCCGTTGGAGCTTAAGAGGACTTTGTTTTTGATGTGGTTATTATACGAGTTTTTTGCCTCAGAGAGAATGCGGACATAGCGGTTTCTTGAGTCGTTAAATGCTTGACGGTTTTCTTGACTGGGATTATGTAGGAGCGTTTTGTGAGCTTTGACCTTTTCAAGTCTGGCCTTGTCGCAGGATTTAGAGAACCAGGGCTTTTGAGTGGCTGAAAAGGTTTTCTGTGTACGTGGAATAAATAATTCCATGCCAGCTTGGATAATTTCGGTGACGTTTTGTGAGATATCAGAGGAGTCAGGATGAGAGAAGCAGACAGAAGCCCATGGAAATGAGGAAAAGTAATCCCGCAATTCGTCCCAGTTTGCGGAGTTGTAGTGCCAAACTATACGTGGTTGTGATGACTGTGTGACTTCGGGTTGCATTGTGCAGATAGCAGTGACCATGCCGTGGTCTGAACGACCAAGGGGGGCGGTGACTGATATCTTGTAGCATTCAGGGTTTGTAGTAAGAAGGAGATCCAGGGGATTTGAGCTGTGTGTTGGGATGCGAGGAAAGTAAGTAGGTTGCTGAACCATATTGGCTAAAGAATTGCTGATTGCAAAGGCCTCCGCTGCTCTCCCTTGTGGATCGGTTTTAGAATATCCTAGCCATTCCTTATTATGGACATTGAAGTCACCAAGAATAGTGACCTCGGAGGAAGGATATTCTGAAATCAGATGGTAGATTTTTTCAGAAAGGTAGTCAAAGAGCTGGACAAAGTTGTTGTCAGAAGGTGACCGTTAAATGCAACAGATGAATTTAGTTGCAGCCCTGAGAGAGAGTTTTATCCATAGAATGTCTTTTCTTTCGGCTTCTAAATTGGGAAGTCTGGTGCAGGGTAGATTGCTACGGACGTGTGCGCACACGCCTCCATGCAATCTAAAAGAAGTAAGGAGCTCATACCCCGGGAAATTAAGGTGATTCGTGGCTGTTTTGGCACTTATTTGGGTTTCGGTGAGAAAGAGGAGTTGGGGCCTATTAGCCTGGAGGAAATGGTGGACGGAGTTTAGGTTAGAATTTAGGCCACATATATTGTACTTTATACATTTAGGGTGGTTGTAGACATGCAGGATGGGAAGGAAAACCTCCATGACGAAGTAGCGGACCTCAAATCCCCCACAATACCCCTCACTCACCCATACAGCACAAGATATTCTCAGAATGTTTTTACAATTTGAGAAATATAATTTAGTGTAACATTACTGAACGCAATTTCTGTTAAAAAAACTGGTGCGTTTTTTTTCAATTTTCGTCCTAAAGCTGTTTGTGAATAATTATGTCTTGGTAGGCGTGTAAATAGATTGGAGATGTTCATTGGCCAAAAAAATCGGACCAAATTTTCTTGAACTTTTCAAGTTTATTTTCGGAAAATGTTTGTGCTTTTTGGAACAACAAAGCCATTGTTATTACTATATAGGTTATAGTGCCAACAAATGTCCTTCTTTTAAAAACAAGACATATTTGCCATTAAAAACATTTTTACGAAAATTCGCTACCATAACGCATTTGCGGCGTCCAGACTTTTTAATAATATTTAAGTCAAAACTGTGATGTACACTCGGTAAGACCCTTTCAAAAAGCTAAAAGGTTTTGATCCATTTTTTAATTTGTATTTAAATATGATATTATCAACTAGTTTACGTTTTGAAGTTCAATCAAATATTTATATTTATTGTCTACAAGTAATAAATACTACAGTAAAAATATACATAATATAAAAGTCTAACTTAAAATAACAGTCTAATAGTTAATAATATTAATGAAAATCCCAAAAAAGTATGTTTGCCACTGAATCTTGTGGCAGAATTGCATAGATCTCCTCTGCACATGCACAAGTAGACAGTTCTATGCTTCATTTTGGTAAAATCACACCTGTCTTCGCTGTCCGAAGGACCTCTTTGTAGACACATTCTTTCAGTCGCTACACCATATTCTGAAATTATAGAAAATACATTACATAAATAGTGCAAACAAAACTTTTAGCTGGACAACAAAATCTTTAAACTTTACTTAGATATATTGCCTAAGAAAAAATCCATTGTGTCAAATCACAGTGGCCAGTTAATTCTAGTATATTGTCCAACCGCCTCCTCTCAAATTCCTTATCCTATTATGATTTTAGGGGCCACCGCTAGGGGGTAGAGGGGTACACCTAGAGATGAGGTAGTATGGAAAATTCACAAGTATGCAACCAGTAGAGCAAATGCAACGAGTGTCCACGTACATACGCAGTTATTAACGGAGAATCGAATGTTTGAAAAAAAAACACTATTCCATTTGAAATTTATAACGTGACACCGGCGCTTCAAAATGAGGAGGAGGATTAATGTCAAAAATATTTAACAATGTGTCCTCCAGCCTCCTAACCAGCTCTTCAAATTTTTAGTAAAATACTCCTAGGGGTTTTTTATTTATCCGGTTGTAACACTTTAGGATCTTCACCCTGTATATATATATATATATATATATATATATATATATATATATATATATATATATATATATATATATATATATATATATATATATATATACGAGAGGGTACCCAAAGAAAACGAACTTTTTTTTAAATTTATTTATTTAATTTTTAGACAAAAAAACCATCAATCTCCTTGGAAGTGCTCTCCACTGGCACTAGTACACTTGTCTTACTTTACTTCCCCATCGTCACAACGTGTAGTAGTATGGCATCGCCGAACACATCCGAGAGTGCTCGACTACACAAGATCCTGTCCAAGAGCACTCAGACCAACATAGGCTCCCTTAAAACATTCACGGGAGGCTTTACGAGCTCGGGGCAGGAAACTATGGAAGTTTTACTACAGACGCACTTCCCCGGCTGCAACATAATAAACCAATCACCTCCGGACTGGGAACACTCAGAAATAGATGCGCCGTACAGGCAGGCATCTAGACTGGACAGTCGCTAAAGAGGTGGTTACTTGGAGCAAAATCAGATGTGCCATCAAACCATTCAAATCCACAGGATTTGATGGAATAATGCCCATCATGCTCCAACAGGGTATAGACATACTGGCGCCGGCGCCTACCCTCATTATGAAGGCCAGTCTGGCTCTGTGGTACATTCCGAAGGCATGAAGACTAGCCAGGGTTGTATTCATTCCTAAACCTGGGCGTCCAACAGACCAGGCAAAGTCCCTGAAGCTAATAAGTATCATGTCCTTCTTGCTAAAAACAATGGAAACACTGCTCGACCGGCACATTAAGGGCGGTGTACTGGAAGCATATCCTCTACACTGCGGACAATACCCATACAAAGCAGGAGTCTCAATAGAAACAGCACTGCACAAACTGGTGCTGAAACTAGAGAATACACTGGAGAACAGGGAGGTGGCGCTGGGGGCCTTCCTATGCATAGAGGGGCCTTCATCAACACCTCATTCGGATCGGTACTGGCAGCTGTCAGGGAGCGGGGAATAGAGGGGACATGTTGCATAGGATTGGTTCGATGCTCAGGGACATGGCGGTGTTTACCTCACTTGCGAGGGAGACTCTGCTGGCGGGGGTCGCGGTTTGTCTCCCCTGCTCTCGTGCCTAGTCGTGGACGCACTGCTAACTAGACTCTCGGGAGGAGGGTACGCGGTACATTGCTATGCGGACGCCATTGTCATCATAGTCCGAGGAAAGGTTACACAGGCAGTGTAGAAGCGCATGCAGACCGCACTTGACAAGTGGTGTAAAGGTGGACGGTTAGCCAAGTGCTCGGGGTGAGCCCCGAGAAAGCTACCGTCATACCATTTACGAGGAGGGGGAAGTGGGAGGGCCACAGAACTCACACTCTACATGGTAGAAACATCCCGATGGCCAGGGAGGTAATATATCTTGGGGTCCTATTGGACTCTAAGCTAACCTGGAATGGCCGCGTTGGAAAAATACTCCGCAAGGCAGTTATGACCCTAGCGGTCACTAGGCGGCTATATGGAAAAACGTGGGGACTGAGACCTAGTATGGTCCATTGATTGTACACAAGGGTGGTCAGAACATCGTTAACATACGCGGCACTGGTTTGGTGGCCTAAGGTGACACAATCCAGTTCCAAACAAAAACTGGGCAAGATCCAAAGGATGGCTTGCCTCGGCATCACAGGGGCCATGACCTTCCCCCCAACAGCCGCAATGGAGGTGTTGCTAGATCTGCCCCCCCTCTACACTTAGTTATCATGGGGGGAGGCTAGTATAGGACTATACAGACTAGCCTGCAACGATAGATTGAAGGCAAACCCAGGCTGCAGGGGCCACTGCAAGGTTCAGGAGATCATGAAGGAGCCCATGCTTGAAATGAGGTCACACTTCGCGAGCTCGCGAATCTGCAGGGAAAATAGGTTTACAGTGGTAATCCCCGACCGCAAGGCATGGCGGGGGGAGACGTCAGGCCTACCACAGAACGCGCTCGTCTGGTTCACGGACGGATCCGTCGGGGAGCGTGGGACGGGGGCAGACGTTTATTCGGAAGAATTAACTTTAAGGCGCTGAGGTTACCAATTGTAGGATGGGCTGGATATTATCGATCATTAACATTATTTTTCTTTTTTGTTTTTGTAGGTTGCGGTCCAAGTTTCTTATTTCTTTTTCGAAAATTTCTTTCGCTTTCTTATTCGCGGTATTATTTACAGGCAACGCTTTGCAAGACTTGAAACATCGGGGTGTTTTTGATTTTCCAATGACGAGCAATTTTATTTTTTCTGTACCCGTCATGTTGGCACAGACAAAAACTGTAATTCTTTCTTTGCTTTTTTTGCCTCCTTGACACTTTTCTTTTTGAAATTGTAATGTTTGATTTTGGACCATTTTTAAAAGAGGCCGGTTTCATCGCCGTTGAACATATCGCTATCGGAATAACTTCTTATAGTGGACCAAACGTTGTGAAGCCAGTTTGTTGTTTCAACAGAAACACTTGCTCCTTCTACATGGATTTTACTTGATGAAATGTGGTACCTCGTTTTAAAGCGGTCGTGTGTGATGTTTGAATAGGAAGAGGTTTCATTATTGGGGACCAATAAATTGGAAAGTTCTTCTGCTTTTTCCTGTAGTATTGGTCCTTATATGGGCACATTCTGACTCTTTTTTTACTTAAACCACTGAAGCAATGATTGATCAACTTCCTTGTTAACTGGTTTTCGAATTCGCTTCAGCATAGAAATGTTGGATTTTAATGTTTCCTTAATTTTGTTCTTGTTTCTCCATATCGTGAAAACTTGGAAGTTGATAACCCATAATTTCTACAAATATCAGCAAGATGTTCCACTGTTGATTTCATAAATAATTTTAATTTTTTGTTGTAACGTAATAGGCCAGGACCGAAGCCTTTGAAAATGGTCAAAAGTGAAAAAAATGTAGAACAGGATGACACCCATTGGAAAAGGAATAAAATAAAACAAAAATAAGAGAAAAAATAAATTACGGGCGATTTGAGGTCGGAAAGTGGAAGGGGGTGAACTTTTAAGGGTGGAAAACGGTTTATCACGATTTCCGACTAAACTACAATTACCAGCAAAAAAAGTTAAATAGCAAAGTGGTAGGTAAAAAAATGATCTACCACTTTTGTCACATAACCTCAAAATATCTGCGAAAAATCAAAATAAGCGACTATTTGGTTTTTTATTCTTATCTCCCACCAGAAAAAAAAATTTCACGAAATTTGGTGAAAACTTACCTTGTTAAGTCGCAAATACGCTGTAATTTTTTAGATTCAAAATATTTATTTTTCCCCTTATTTTGATTTTATAACGAAAAACTAACCTCATGTTCAATCGAAAATTCTCACGTCAAAAAAGCTGCTTTTAAAAAAAAAGTCTGTACGCTTTTTGTTCGTTGAAACCTCTACTTTATGATAGTGTACAAAAAATATACATTACTATAGAAAATTTTCTCAGAAAATGCAAAAAAAAACGAAAAATTTCGGTTTCGAAATTTTTTTAATCATTGTTTAAAATTTGGCGCTATTAATTGAAATATACACTTTAGTTACTCGAAAAATGTAAGATTCCATGTTACATTGATAAACTAAGAAATGGCTTACGGGAAATTTTAGCCCATCGGAACGTATGTTATAGAGAAGTGGGGAAGGGGCTGGGATGGTCTGGGTATTACTACCTACTTTCCTGAGATCAATTAGCAAGAATAAAATTATCTTTTATATTGGCAAATCTCCCACCAACTGAAGGCGCAGCAGAACAACATTGTTACAGGGCATATTATCAGCTTCAAACTTAGCTAGGTAACAAACTGACACAAAATATTGGGACTGGAAGCAACATCAACGTGGCATTATGCCCAAATGACAGATAAAGAATTAATATCTGAAATATTGCTCAAAACTATTTGCTGCAACTAGATGTAACAGTCTTAAATGTGGCTGCCGAAAACATGGTTTGAAATGCACAAATTTATGTTCAACTTGTCATGGTTCTGAAAAATGCTCCAATGTTGAAGAAAAAACCTACAAGGAAGTAAATGATTCAGATGAAATTGTGGAGGAAGGACCAATGCAGACTGGAAAGAATATTGGAGACGAAGACGATGATGGTCTTGAAGATTGCGAAGATCCACTAGAATCGGAAAGATTTGTCGAATCTAACGATGAAGAAATGCCATCAAAGAGGCAAAAACTAATGGATAAGTGATTAGAATTCCAGATAAATGTGCTTCAAAATATTATAATGAATAACTTCATAAGTATTTCAATTGAATCGTACAATTTTAAGCATAATTTTTTTCAATTGAAACGACTATCAAATGTATTTATACATTATAAGATTTTTGATTCCATAAATGTAATTAGAATTTAATAAATCAATTTTTGTCTGGAAAAAAACTTACAGCAGTCACTTTTTTTAGATTAAATCCGCTATAAATCCCATCTTTAATATTTAGAAAACTACCTCTTTTCGCATGTTTTTTGCAAACTCTATGTTTCATGAATTTGCAATTTCTTAGTTTATCAATGTAACATAGAATCTTACATTTTTCGAGTAACTAAGGTGGAAATTTCAATAAATAGCGCAAAATTTTAAACAATGCTTAAAAAAATTTGAAATCGAGAATATTCGTTTTTTTGCATTTTCTGAGAAAATTTTCCATAGTAATGTATATTTTTTTTGTACACCATCAGAAGGTAGAGGTTTCAAGGAACAAAAGGCGCAACGACTTTTTTTAAAAAGCACCTTTTTTGGCGTGAGAATTTTCGATTGAAAATGAGGTGAATTTTTCGATATAAAATCAAAATAAGGGGAAAAAATAAATATTTTGAATCGAAAAAATTACAGCATGTTTGTGACTTAACAAGGTAAGTTTTCACCAAATTTGATGAAAAAAACTTCTTTTTGTGGGAGAGAAAAATAAACAACTAAAAAGTCGGTTATTTTGATTTTTCGCAGACATTTTGAGGTTATGTGAAAAAAGTGTAGATACAGTAGTAGTAGTAGCAGTGGTGGGGAGGCTAACGCCAAGCAAGTAGGCCCTTTTTGCCAACCCCAGCAACCATGCTCTACTCTTCGTCGGTTCCGTCGCCAAACCGCCTCGACCTCAAAATGTGTGTAGTGTAGATACAAAAGTTGTAGATCTTTTTATTACCTACAACTTTGGTATTTAACTTTTTTCGATATAAATTTATATAGATTTTTCGTGATAAACCGTTGTCCACCCTAAAAAGTCTACCCCTTTCCACTTCCCGACCTCAAATCGCCCATAATTTATTTTTCCTCTTATTTTCGTTTTATTTTATTCCTTTTACAATGGGTGTCATCCTGTTCTAATTTTTTTGGTCTGAAAAATTATCGTCCTTGGCCTATAGGGGAATGTCTACTTCTCGGCATGACTGTAACGGCACATACAACACTATCATCTAAGAAAGACTTATGTGTTACCAGTGAATAAAACTTATGCACGCTACAAGACCGGAGAACGAATAGACGAGTTATGACAAGTTTTGTTAGTGTGTGCTGGCAGGCGCGCGTTATAAACGCAGTTAATTGCTAAAAAATGTGTCGATTCCTCGTTATAATCGCAGCGGCAAATATTGTTCGAAACTAAACAAATATTGTTCGTTTTATAGAAAGCGATGTAGGAGTTTCGCAAATAAAATTTGCTCGTACTAAAAAAAAATACTCGTTATATCCAAACTCTTGTTGTATCCGAACTCAAATCGTATTAAGTTTAATGAACGATTTGCCGTAACACCGAAATAACTCGTTGAAACCTAAAGCTCCTTATACATTGAAATTCTAGAAAAACACAAATACCACCCATATAAATTTAGGCTTGTCCAGCACCTACACCTGAGGATGCTTAACGTCGGGTAGTTTTCTGTAATTGGTATCGGCAAAGATGTGATATAGTTAATAAATTTTGCAATGAAGGTTATACAGTCAGACGAAGCTTATTTTAGTAATTCTGGTATACTTAACCAGGAACACCAACACCAAATATTTCCCAGAAGACAGCATGGCAGGTTTGGTTTAATGTGTCTTGCTTCATATTAGGAAACCAGATAAAATCTTATATATCTGAGGGGAAACCTAACAGCCAATCGCTGTTTGAATTTTGAGAGACAGATATACCTGAATTGCTGGGTAATTTTCCTTTAGCGCATGTAAACGGAATTTTCATCAGAAGGAGGCTCCTGCACACAATTCCCAAACGCCGAAGTTATTTCTGGAGAATACTTTTCGGATAGGAGCCAATGGGCCTATAAGATGGCGCCCTAGGTCACCCTACTTGTCTAGGATTTCTTTCTATGGGGATATCTGGAGAATAAAATTTAGAAAATGCATTACGATAATATTCAAGATTTAGGAAACGCAATAGGGGAGAGTTTTTGCTACTTACAAGATCATCACGTTGTTTCGATTAATTCCGTAAAACAAATAGGAAAAGTATGCGAAGCGTGCACCCAACAAAATTGAAATCATTTTGAGCAGTTATTTTGATTTACTAGATTACTTTAGTGCTTATGTTACGAATTTCAAAGTTGGTTTTTGCTGATAGGCTTATTCGATAATAATTATTAATGTTATTTCCTTTTGTTACATAAATATAGGTAGGTAGCACTATTTTGTGGAAAATTGTCAATAGATATATCGATAAATAGCTCTTATTAAATAATTTTCTCGATTTATTGTTAGCATATAGATATAAATAAACAGCAGCATTTTTTACATGGTGTACTGCAAAATTTTGAATGCGAATTATGAAAATTAGTATTTTTTTCGTTTATTAAAATAGACCCATAATATTATATATTTTTGAAAAGCTTGTGAAAATGCAAATTAATTTCTTGACAAATATACAGGTGTCCCATTAAAAAAACCATTGGTGAATATTTCAAAGACAGTAATATTTAGAAAAAATTAACAGCGCCACTAGATAAAAAGTTATTAAAGGATCAGTTTTTACTTTTTTGACAAGTTGTTAGACAACTGAAATACAAGGGGTACCTGAAAATGCCATATTTTCAATATCGCACTCTAGCTCGGAAACTAAGAGGGTTATGATAATTTTGTTTACGGCATCTTCCGTTTCACAAAAAGTAGCTCAAGTGCGCGAAAACCGCAAGGTTCTATCTTTACTAATAACCGAGATACCCAGCAATTTCAACCAAAATCTGAAACCCTGTACAGGGTGATATACTTAACTTTCTCATCCCACTTTTTTCCGTTATTTTTTGAGTTAGAAAGGCGTTTCAAAAAAGAGCATGTAGGGGATTCTATAAGTTTTCTTATGATAATAAATGTAAATATACAGGGTGATTTATAAAAATACACCCAAACAAACTCATATTTTTTTGAATGTAACAGACTGTATATTTTTCAATTTTTCAAAACAACATTCTTTTGCGAGTTCAGTAATATGCGCCACTAGATTCTAAGTAAAAAGTTACTTTTTTGACAAGTTGTCAGACAACTGAAATACAAGAGGTAGGTATCTGCAAATGCAATATTTTCAATATCGCCCTCTAGCTCGGAAACCAAGGGGGCTATGACAATTTTATTTGCGGCATCTTTCGTTTCACAAAAAAAGTAACTAAGGTAAAACGGCAAGGTTCTGTCAGTACCAGTACCTGAGATACTTAGAAATTGCAAAAAAATGGGACACCTGTATAAACTGTAATGCACGTTATGTCATATTTACCTTCTTTTAAAGGATTGTCATTCTCTAATATTTTTCCACACCATCCAGAAGCACAAGGGATAACTTCTATTCCAGGTTGAGTTTCTACTTGGGTGGCATTTGATATAAATGGGTCTTTACAGCTTCCTAATTCACCTCTGGATCTGCATTGGAAACACCTTCGCAGTACACCTTTGGATAAAAACATATTCTAATAAAATATAAAACACATAAAGTCAGGGTACCCAACAGAGATTAAAAATCAAATTCTCTGACATTTCCAGGACCCTCTAGTTTATTGTTCATGATATTCGAAATTAAACGACACACATCGCTAAATACTTTTTTTTTTAACAAAATAAATACAAAATAATTAAGAAAAAACTTGTTTATTACAGATAAAATATTAAAAACATAAATATGCTTCATTCTGCTAAACCAAAAATAAATAGCATTTTTGAGAAGAAAATATGCAATTTTCCAGGTAAAAACTTTATTACATATATATATATATATATATATATATATATATATATATATATATATATATATATATATATATATATATATATATATATATATATATATATATATATATATATATATATATATATATATTGGGAAAGATTTTGCGGTCTTTAATGTGAGACATAAGTACTTAGTTCTCGGGTAGAACCGCGTACAGAATTTATTTACACTCGACGTTTCGGCTTCTGTTTTGGAGCCATTTTCAGGAGGTAAGGGAAATATGTAAAGACATGAACTTAAGACCTCAATCTGCCTACTCTTTATAGCAACGGACAAAGGTGTGTTGGGTTGTTGTAGCTCGATTACGGGGCCCCAATTTACCTACTCCCCAAAACTCGCCGGCGATCGTCTCTAAGATCTCAGTGTGTTCAACCCTAGGCCTAAGAGAGATCTGGCAGTTCGTTGCAAGTCTTGTATTGTATGTACCATTTCGTCTACCTGCTTCGTTATCAGTGTAATTAGTCGGGCACGGTCACTTAAGTCAGGGGCTTTCGTCACGGATTAAGAGAATTGCAGGTATTTGTTGAGTCAGGTAATGGGGCAATAAAATTGTCTACTGAATTTATTGTCTTCTTGTTTGTTTGTAATGAAGATATAATAGGGTTCCTAGTAATCGGAAGACGAAGACCATCATCTCTTTTATTTAAACAATCGGGACGTTTTTCGATCTCGATCGCTTCGCGGATAATTCTGGTTCTGAAGTTGTAAACCGGGACTATTGTTTTGGCGTTGTCGAAGTCTATTTTGTTACCTGTATTTTACCATACATTAAAGGTGCCATCGACAAAATCAGCCGAATTTTTAGAACACATAATATCAAAACCATATTCACAACAGAGCAAAAACTGTTAAACCTAAAAAAAAACTACCAAGGATACAATGTTTTTCATTAAATAGGTTAACAACTTGTGCCTCTGTTCTACAGATATCACCATACCCCATCATCATTAATATTTCTGTTCGCAGAGTTTTAGTTAAGTATAGCATTATTAGACCAATAATTAATTGAAATTATCGGAACAAAATTACGACTAATCTATTAGGAGACCGTGCATTCAACACAATACACCACAAAATAAAACAGAACTGTTAAATTTCACCTTAAACACTGCAAAAATTGGTAGTTAATAAGAAACGATTAATGATACCAAGTAAGTTTTAAATAAACTAAAAGTTAAGAAATTTAAGATAAGAGTCAGAGAATTCCAGAGCTGATTATTTTGTTGTGTGCAAGTGAATGGAGAACATTTTGATCATTTATTATAAGAAAGGCGCGTTTTTATTAAGTTTATTTTCGAAATTTGAATTTCCGGGTAAACTGTTTAGTTTTAATATTCCAGTATTAAATTTCCACCTGTATTGAAAACTGCAATACTAGACCATACATATGGGGTATCTCCGCATTCAAAAAACACGTGATCCATCGAATTGTGATGAACAAATGTAGGGTTGCTATTTATAAAAAAATGGATAAAGCGCTGGGAGTAAGATGGCGGGAGTTTAATTTTTTTAACTATGATTATAAGATAATGTTCGACAAATAAAACTCCACGTGTCTCAGCGTTTTCCACAAAAACTATTTTTTGCTGAATAATTTTATTCCATGAGTGTGTTTCACACTGTATATATATATATATATATATATATATATATATATATATATATATATATATATATATATATATATATATATATATATATATATATATAAACGTAAATCTTTGAATGATCCTTGGAAATGGGTTACAAAGGTTCTAATTCGCATTTTAAAAAAATCTAAAATTCAAAAGTCGCTACCTTCCTGTATGTAATATTCTCTTACCAAATATCGCTAAAAAAATAACGCAAAAAATATTTCTTACACACGTCATATACAAATGTCCAATATTTTCACTCAAGCTTTAAACATGATCATAAATGTTAAGATAGACTTTTCACACACATCAAAGCAGCTAAACTCCGCCAATAATTAGAATTAGAATGCATTTTATGCATTCAAGGAATAATATTCCAAGCGAGATGAACAAATGAGACATGTTTGACGCAGCGATGAAGAAGAGGCTATATTTTATCGGCGCATGATGTGGCATGCGCTGCGTTCTTTTTTTACAGTAGTGACGAATACTGCATGCACACCTCATTCCCACACCGTAGTGTGCGGAATATCGAGGTAGTGTAGGACTCCTACCGACTCAACTTCACTCTCTGGAGTACCGGACCTTAGTCCATACCTCCGTCGGAAATATTTCACACAATGACATTCGGATTTGAAAGTTTCCATTTTGTTTTGCCGCGCGGGCGTTATCGGGTAAGGATGAGCTTTGGACGCTTATGCCTATGTGGAAGTTGCTCATTGTAGTCGGTGGCACTACGGAGAAGGGCATTTGGGTGTGAAGCAGCTTTTACGAACTGAGTGGTGGATAGTTGAGTTATAAAGTCAAGTATTGAAGGCATTTCCAGATCAGAGTGAATCTGACTGTTTCTAACAAATCATGGCGCTCTGGTAACCATTCTCAGAATTTTATTCTGGATCATTTAATGGGTCTTGATGTGTGTGTCGATCGCGGTGGCCTATGCACGGAATGCATAGGTCAAGGCTGGCCGGATTATGAGTTTGTACATGAGCAGTTTATTGTTCATAGACAATTTGGAATTTCTGTTAAGAAGTGGAAAAAACCTAGGGATGAACATCGAAGCTTTCCGTCGATCATGTTGGACAAAGGGGCGCCATGTTAAAAGTTTGTCGAGGAAAACCATGAGGTATCTGGCGGAGTCTTGCCAGGGAATTTGACGGTTGTCTAATGATACGTGTTTGTGAGGTGTATGTCTCCTCTTGGAAAATAGGACTGCTGAATATTTATCAGAGTTTATGGCTAGACGTGATTTCCTACACCAGTCTTGCAGCTCGTATACGGCGGTTTGTAGACGTTGGGTTATTATCCTCGGCTGAATAGAGCTGCTGAGGATGGTAGTGTCGTCCGCGTACAGTGCGTACGTCACGTTTAGGGGCGGTGCCGGTATGTCTGCAACAAATACATTGTACAACAGAGGGGAGATAGAAGAACCTTGCGGGAGGCCAGCCGTGAATAAGTAGATTCTAGATCTAGTTCCCAGATGTTTGACGTGAAAGTTCCTCTGTTGCAGGTATGCCCTGATGATCAGTATCAGAGGAAGTGCATAATTAAACGATAGAAGCTTGTTTAGAAGGCCTGCATGCCAAACCCTATCGAAGTCTTGAGAAATGTCGAGAAATATTGCACCAGTTGACTTGTTTTTGTTGAATCCTTCGGTGTTTTCTACTACTCGGAGCACTTGGTCTGTGGTGAAGTGCTGGTGTCGGAATCCGAACTGATCGTCCGGAAGGATAGGTTTCTCAGAGGTGAATGAGGCTATATCCTTTTCTGAATTCGTTTTTCGGCGATTTTGCGGATGACAGGGAGTATGCTAATGGGCCAGTAGTTCTGTGGGAACAGCGGGTCTTTGCTGGGTTTTGGGATATTGATACTATCGGCAAGCTTTCACATGGATATAAAATGTAAGGCTAGATGTATTCTCACAGTAATTAGAAACGCAGACCGATTTCGCTCTAATTAAAGCTCACCATAGCCTTTTTACGTTATAGGTCTTCTCGCTGTGGTTAGTATAGCACACTGACGAGCTCTAATTAGAGCGAAACCGGTCTGCGTTTCTAATTACGGAGAAAATACATCTAGCCTTACATACATTGTCTCTGTATTAGGGAAGAAATGGGCCAGGGCTGACAATTTACAAAATTGTTGGTTGTACACAGTCTCTATTTATAGCATTTTGTGTTAATTGGAGCTGTCGTGACAACATACTACCTGGTCCGCGCCGAGATGGCGACTCTGTCGTACATCTCACAATGTTCAGGATGTAAAATGTTAAAATCGCAGCATGGCATTCATAATCGTAACTATAAATACCACTGCTTTGCGAGATAGATTTTTCAGGGCTACTTTGGAGATTCCACCGTATCCCGCAGGTTTCCTATTTTTTAGTGTTTTGATTATTTGGAAAACTTGTTCGTTAGTGTCGGGCTCGATGTTTGTGCGCACTCCTGACATAGCGGTACGTTCTGGCGACGTGCGACAGATCAACGTTGTTATGATTCGGGCGGAATAGCAACTCTAGATGACCTACTTTGTCCGCATCCATGTATACGATGCCGTTTTAGCCATGAACTGGCGATATCGGAAATTTTGGGAGCGAAGGCTTTTTGCCTTTTGTCACATGGAATGATCTTGGGCAGACAGGGTTTGCAGGCGCTCCTCCCAACGGTTGTTGCGCAGTTCTTGTAGGGCGGATCGTACTTGTTTGGTAAGTCTGTTTGCGTCTCGTTTGTCGGTGGGGTCTCCGGTGCATTGAACTAGTCTTCGCACGCGGTTCTTTTCTAGTATCATTTCTCTGATACTGTACGGACATGGGGATAGATTGCTTGAGGCGTGGTACGTCCTTCTTGCATGTTCAATAGAACGTTTAATTTTGGACTGTACATTATCCACTGCACCCTCGAGTTCGGGGAGGCTGCAGATAACCGGAATATTGCTAAGATTAGTGTTTGGCCACAGTACCTTTCTCCATGGAAAGGTGGGTTCGTCATTGTCATACCCGAGCTGCAAAATGACTGGGTTATGATCCAACGAGAGGTTGTTTAGAGTTGGTCTTTCATGAAGAAGGGTGGTGTTCGACATGATTGCTCTATCGGGCATGACGGGTCGACCCACACTGTCGAAGTGTGTGGGTCTTGTAGGTGCGTCAACTATTCAATTTGCTTGGTTGTCTACATAGGATTGAAGGATTTTCCCATTTGTATTGACATTGCGAGAATGCCACTCGGGGTGTTTGAACTTTAAATCGCCAGCCATTATTATGTATTGGTTGATACAGAACAAGTGCGTTGCGTTCATTGTGGTTCCAATTAATATACCAAACGGCAGCCGCATTGTTGTCAGATAAAATGCGAAAAAACATCTTAGTCGGGCCTCTAGAAGCTGCTTTTTTCACATTTTACAGCCATACCTCCTCTAAACCCTGTCTACCCCGCATTCTCCCCCAAGTCCCGTAACTCTCTTGGCGGGTTGTTCCGAAGTAATTTTTCATGTGATTTATGCAGGAGGGGAAGGAAAATTCCCACGGAGAAGTAGCCCAACACCCCCTCCTCCCAGTCAAGGACACGTCGGAGTGTAATCTTAGAAATAGATCGTCATAGATAACTGCAAGGGAAGGGATGTACTGGGAAAGGAGCATAATGTAACATATCAGGTGAAAAAATAGTGAAATTGTGAAGAAATTGTGAAGAAAAATCATTTCTAACTTACCGCACCAGACTAGCGAAGAAGTTTAAATGTAAATAACTAAGCGAAGACAAGGAAGCAAAAGGAAAATAGTGTCAATGTGCATGTAAGATGCCAAACTTTATCGATCATCAGTCGGTTTATGTAAAACTGGGGTAGCAAATTCACCAAAAACACCGCTTTAAGCTTGGTAGTAAAACTGTGAAGATTGTAACCTGTGATGAGCACTGATAAGTACACTTGGAGAACACAAATCACCACAACACATTTAAAAAAGACCTGACGATCGTTTAGCTAACAAAGTTAGCGTGATCAGAGAATTTTTCATCCTCTGATGACGCTCACTTTGTTAGTGAAACGATCGTCAGGTCTTTTTTTTAATGTGTTGTGGTGATTTGGGTTCTCCAAGTGTACTTATGATCTAAAAATGTTAAAACAACAAAACAAGTGTTAAATGAGGTAAATGAGTCAGATAAAATAACAAGAATTTAGAATTGTCAACTTTCATTAATGAATCACGGATAAATATTTTTTAACTACATATTTATTTATTAAGCGGATAGTTCCATAGTGTAATGACAAATGCAGCAACTGTCATAATGAACGATAGTAATAATACATAAATACTAATTCGCTAATGTAGTTATCTGGTGTTGGAGGTCATCAACATAAACAGGTTAATTTCCTGGATAATCGACATAAATAATAATTTCCTTAAATAATAAAAAAATACTGAGGTATTGAACAATAGCTTTGTATTAAAACAAACATAAACACAAGACACCACATTTCTAAATAATAAAAATGTTCTTCAGATGTTTCAATATTGTGCTAGTTTAGAGAGTTCAACGACAGATAAGTACAGTAACATTTTAATAAATATAAATAAAACATACTTACCGTTTGTTAAAGAAGGTATATACACCAAAACTAACACTAAAATATTAAAAATTGCACGTTTGTATTCCATTTTATGATAATAACACTAAAAAATATATATTCTGGGAGACATGTTATTTCAACTTTCACTTCTCACTCTGCCGTCTGCAGTCCGCATTCTGCATTCTCAATCTCAAGTCTTAGGTATAGTATAAAGGTTACTGGTTTCTGGTTTTGTTTCATTACTTCTTGTGCAAGCTACTGCCATCTAGAATTGTTATTCTAAGCTGCAGGTAAGCAGCAAAGTAACAAAGTCTGGACGCACCAAGTGCATTATGTAGTAAATTTTCATAAAAATGTTTGCAATATCGACTATGTCTTTTAGTGAATTTTCTTTAAAAAATCACTAATGAGGAGATCCCAACTTTTGAATTTTGAAAAAAATTCTTCAAATGAGCGCTAATTAAGCCCCCCAGAACACATATCCGGGGTCAGTTTGAATTTATATACATATATATATATATATATATATATATATATATATATATATATATATATATATATATATATATATATATATATATATATATATATATATATATATATATATATATATATATGTATGTATATATGTATCACACCGATAAATCAAAAAATAATAGGCCAAATTTGGTTAAATTTGGTGAATACCTCCATTTTGCAGGAAAATCGGCTCAGGTTTTCCAGGATATTTTTCTTTTTTCTTTCGAAAATAATTTATATCTCCGGAATTAACAAAGTAAGGGCAACCAAATCTGGTACGCGGGTTTATGTCGCTATGTGTAAGTCACCTACCAAAATTGAGTTCCGTAGGTCAAAAGACAAAAAAGTTATAGGCATATAAAGAGAAATACATTGGTGTTTTTCGCAAAACGTCAAAGTTGCGATTTAAAACGTCAAAATTGGCAACATTTAGGCAAAAAACTTGGATCTAATACGGGCTATGGAAAGAAAATGTCTCAAGAAGAATGTTTTACAAACCCTGAAGTCTTAGTTTCAACCGTCGTTGTCCTTCATTTTACTAAAATATTTCCAGAAAATTCATTTCAAATAGACCCTTTATCTGATGATTTGGCAGTAGCCTTAGCTATAGAGTGCATCGTTTAATGGTATATAATTTTTGTCCAATTTTCGTAAAAAATCAATAAATTATTTTACAAGATATAAAAAAAAATATTTCTACAATCACAGGCTGGCCCATAAGTTGTTGGTGATACAAATTTTCTTTTTTTTTAATCCAACACGCCTTATGTTATTGCATTTTTGCATTTTCCATCGAAATATAATGCGTGTTTGTAAGAAAAGAAACTCTGGGCGCAGCAAGTGCGTTATGGTAGCGAATTTAGATCAGATGCTTCATATTTGAATAGCTCAATTTGCTATTAACCTGTAAGGTTGACCAAGAAACAAGTTTTTTCCGGAAGACTTTAAGTTCACGTTCGGTAATTTTTGTACATTTTCAAACAATAAAGTTATTTTGATGAAACATGGCGCATTGTTTTTACTATATAGGTTATACTGGTCACCAAATTTGATGCCTGCTTTCTTTTAAAAAAACACGCACATATTTGCTATTAAAAACATTTCTATGAAAATTCACTACCATAACGCACTTGCTGCGTCCTTTTTTTAATCAAAGCAGGCATCAAATTTATTTACCAGTCCCTATAACCTATATAGGTGTCCCGTATCGTGTCCCGTATCGTTATAAAAAAGACAAAAGTGGTAATATTAAAAAAATTTATAAAAGTCTGTAGCCAATAGTCGTTAGCATTTCAGCTTATCCATAATTACACACACATATACACCCACCCACAGACATACACACACACAAAAGTGGTAGTTAGATTTTAATTCCTTCCGAAGTTACAAGCATAACAAAAGTAATTTTTGTTTGAATAATAGAAAGTGTGAATATCAGTCGTATTTGTGGTTTCTAGTTGTTGATTTATTATATATAAAATACCTCACCGATTTTCTAGTGAATAGTATGCGGATATGCACTTCATTTATAACGGGAGTGGACGTCAAGCAGTTATTGAATACCGACATTGGTTTCCAAACAGAAGAATGTCTCTTTGGGTGAGTTGAATAAAAAGGCTTTCTCTTTCCAAACAAATGTAAGCTAGATGCATTCTCTGGAAAATTGTCAGCCCTGGCCCGTTCCACCCTAATATAGGGACAAAGGATGTAAGGCTAGATGCATTCTCGCAACAATTAGAACCGAAGACCGGTTTCGCTCTCATTAGAGCTCTTCAGTACGGCATACTAATTGTAGCAAAAATGCAACTAAAGTAATATGGCTATAGTATAGCCAGCCTTTCAACACTAAGTGAGTGGTGGACGTACCGCCACCTAGTTGCGGAACCAAGTAGTATGTTGTCACGCCAGATTCAAATAACACAAAGTGTTAAAAAAATAGAGACTGTATACAACTAACTAACAATTTAGAAAATTGTCAGCCCTGGCCCATTTCTACCTCAATATGGGAAAAAAGTATGAAAGGCTAGATGCATTCTCGCAACATTTAGAACCGTAGACCGGTTTCGCTCTCATTAGAGCTCTTCAGTACGGCATACTTATTGTAGAAAAAATGCAACTAAAGTAATACGGCTATGGTATAGCCAGCCTTTCAACACTAAGTGTGTGGTGGACGTGCCGCCACCTAGTTGCGGAACCAAGTAGTATGTTGTCACGCCACATTCAAATAACACAAAGTGTTAAAAAAATAGAGACTGTATACAACTAACTAACAATTTAGAAGATTGTCAGTCCTGGCCCATTTCTACCCCAATATAGGGACAAAGTATGTAAGGCTAGATGCATTCTCGCAACAATTATAGAATGTCAGCCCTGGCCCATTTGAGAGCGAAACCGGTCTACGGTTCTAAGTGTTGCGAGAATGCATCTAGTCTTACATACTTTGTCCCTATATTGGCGTAGAAATGGGCCAGGGCTGACAAATTTCTAAATTGTTAGTTAGTTGTATAGAGTCTCTATTTTTTTAACACTTTGTGTTATTTGGAGCTGGTGTGACAACATACTACTTGGTTCCGCAACTAGGTGGCGGCACGTCCACCACTCACTTAGTGTTTCCAAACAAATGTTTTATTCTTTGTCCCGGCTTCTTTCGACCATTTTAACCGGTGATCCTCAGGGGAATTTGTCTATTATTAAACAGGACTAAAAAACTACACAGTTGAATGCCCAAGGAACACGCTTCATCTGTTTCTGTAGGGCGGATCCTCCGGCGTCAAAGGTGTTACTAACACGAGAAGGAGCAACTTTTATTGAAAATAAGAACAATTTTTTTAACTTGTAAAATTAAGTTTAAAAAGACGTCTCAGTGACACGTCGTGTCCGTCGTCACTGAAAACATCTTTTTCAACTTTTATTGAAAATAAGAACAAATTTTGTTTCAACTTGTAAAATTTGTTCGTATTTTCGATAAAAGTTGCTCCTTCTCGTCTTTTTGACACCAGAGGATCCACCCTACAGCAACAGATTAAGCGTGTTCCTTGGGCATTCAACTGTATAGTTTTTTTAGTCCTGTTTAATAATGGACAAATTCCCCTGAGGATGACCGGTTAAAAAGGTCGAAACGCGTCGGGACAAGGAATGAAACATTTGTTTGGAAAGAAAAACGTCTTTTTATTCAACTCACCCAAAGATGTCAACCTCAAACATTTTGACGTTTAGGAACAATAGAAGTATATCTAATTACAAACTATTTATGGAATTATATGGAAGTATGAAGTTTCGAGAATGTGGATTATGTGACTATCTTTTCGACAGAGAAGTAAATTTTCCAGCAAATGTAAACGAACAACTCGATGTTATTACTAGAGATCCAACTACCAGTTTACGTCAAATTAGCAGGCAACTTGTAGTACCACAAGTGATGGTTTGGCAAACTTTGAAATAACGTGAATGGCTACATCCATATCGTTATAACAAGGTGCAAGGTTTTCTTGAGACAGACTTTTCTTAACGTCTAGTTTTTTCTACCTGGATAGAATCCACAGACAAAGATACACTTTAATTTTTACAGATTAGTTCCTTGCACACATGACGTTTCAGTTAGCAGACGCGGTATCATTGATCTGAGAAACCTACATCGGTGGGATCTAGAAAATCACAAAGCAATACGTGCGTCTAGCTCCCAGCATGAATTTTCCGTAACTGTTTGGCCTGGCTTATTCGATGAATTGCTAGTTGGTCCTTACATTCTTCCTATAATATTAAATGTCATCAAGTACCTACAGTGCCTTATGGAATAAATACCACTCCTTTTAGAAGATCATAAGAACAGACATGTGGATTCAAATGGATAGGGCACCAGCACATTTTAGAATTGAGGTCCCGAACTTTTATCAATAACAATTTTCCACAATGTATTGGATCCTCTAGTCATAATCGTACGGCTTTAGATTATTATTTTTGAGGACAAATCAAAGATTTAGTATGCGCACAAGTTCCAAGCGCGAGAGAAGAATTATTGGAGCGTATTCAGCCAATCAATAAGAGAAAACCAGCGTGAAATAAGAATTGTCAGTTGATCCATTAGCATACGAGCACAAGTTTGTGTCTAGCAAATAGAAAGGCACTTTCAACAGATGATGAATTAAATATTTGTTAAGTAAGTTTAGATTTGTTTGGTCTTAGAATTTAAATATTGTAATTGTCTTTTTTGTTTGTAACTTTTGCAGGAATAAAAATCGAACTATCACGTTTGTATATTTTTGTCTTAGAATTAAGCTTACTATATGCTCACAAAAATTTAATAGAACGATACGGGTCACCCTGTCCTTGTATAATGGAAACTATGTATTATATTTCATCAAAATAACTTTATTGTTTAAAAAAGTACAAGAATTTTCCGAAAATAAACTTGCTCCCGAAAAAACTGGGCCGATTTTCCTGGGCAACGAACCTCTTCAAGCTATTTACCCACCTGTCAAGATATAATTATTCACAAACACATTTTTTTCGAAATAACTTATTAAACATAATTTATTATTAATTACCAAAATTACACACACAAAAACTTACAATCAATGACATCTACAGAAGCCAAAAAAGTTTTCAGAAAACTTACGAAATATTTTGTACACAAAAATTTGCTAAAAGTATACATAAAATTCAAATTATACAGTGTGTCCCAAACTGGATTGGAATGTATTGCTATCCCGTTCCAAATATGACTTGTATTTTGCCCTGCCTCTTTTCGTTATCGAGTTATTTTGAAAAAACAAAATTTTTCGATTTCTTTATCTTCAATATCTAAGTAGGCGTTGATCTGACATGTCTAAGGCTTGCACATTATCAGGAAACTTTTTACAGAATAATCTTTTTGTGATATTTTCAACTTTGGATTGTGATCGGTTTTTGAGCTCCAGGTATCAACGTTTGTTTTTATTATGCCAGCCATATTGGATTTTCTGCTCATGTGATAGCCTGTGAAAAGAGCTTTCCAATAATGTACAACATGTTTGATAAATCTTTTAATTGCACTGACAATTTTGAGAAAGACCGTTTTGAGGATAGTAGGCTATGAAATCCAATATCAGAAAAAAAATGACAAAAAAGTGTTCAAAAAGCAATAGGCCATGGAGTCTAACAATAGACTTCTACGTTTAACATAATTTTCCGTAATGATTCACGATAAAAAAATATTGTGATTTAATTTACAATACTTAATTAGGTAATAATGCTAGGTAATATTATGAGAAACAGTTTAATAACAAAACTCGGCAATAACAAATAGAAACTTAAACTTCACAAAACAACACAATTAGAAACAGAACTCAACAAATAATAAAATAAAAACTTAAAAATACACTAAATAGAAAATTGTTCAATATGGCCACCATTTTGTTCAATGCACTTTATACACCTTTTTGGAACATGCCTGCAAACTCTGGTGAGGGTGTTTCGGTTAATAAGATTTATAGCTTCCGTGATTATGTTTCGTAATTCATTGATATTTTGTGGTGAATCGAATTTATAAACATCATTCCTGAGAGTACCCCAAAAGTAAAAATACATGGGTGTTATATCAGGATTTCGAGCACACCAATGAACCGGCCCATTGTTACGAATGACACTATTATTAAAATTTTGGTACAAACATTATTTGACGATCATTGTGAGCTGGACAACCGTCTTGTTGGTACCAAATCTCGCCTAAATTATCATGAACTCTTCTAATTGTTGGTAAGATATCATTTCTCAATAGAATAAGATCCCTTTCCACAGTTAAATTAATTTCAAAAAAGAACGGACCAACAATGAAGTTACCTAAAAAAATTAAATTAACTGTCTAATCTACAAATAAAAATAACAGTTTTTTACCTAATAAGCAAACATTAATACCAAATCTGTCTTGCAATCGTCTTTCTTCCTTTAGATGGGGATTTTCATTTGCCCAATAATCCCTATTATGGCGATTATACACACCACAATTTGAAAATCTGGATTCATGAAATGAAAATTTTCATCTTGCTGACATTGTCCTTGCTACCGTCTGCAGAATTAAAGTCGCTTAGGGTGATCGTCAACATTTAAGCCTTGTACGATTGTAGGTATGTATGGATGGTAATGACTTTGTTTTACTACACGGTGTATCGTACTTTTTGGAACGTCAATTTGTTCACCATAAAACCGCACAGATTGCGAAGGCTTTTCGTTTGAAACCTGTAAGACGGCATTATTTCTTTCTGCATTTCTAAACATTGGTAGTTTCTTTGCGTGGATGCTACCGTCGTTCAATAGATTGATCACTATCCTGCAAAATATTTTGGTGTTTAGTTGTCTTTCTGGGTAGTTGTTTTGATGTGAATTTGCAGCTGCCTCAGTATTTCCGTTAGAACGAATAATATAACATTCCAACCTGACAAAATATGCTTCAGTACTGATCATATTGTTGTATAATATTTAAAATAAACAGGAAACAAACAATTTAGTACAAAATTTTAAGTAAGGTGTTAAATACACCTCCAGTTGTTGAGATAATTAAGAATGACAGTATTCTTAATTGTCGCGATAGTATTATATCCATAGCAACCTTTCTTCTGTTGTTTTTCAGTTGACTTACGTTTAAAAATCAAACAATTTTCAAAGGCGTCTTCGTAAGTCATTAATCTACTTTTTATTGAGTTATGTTAGTAAATGTAGTTATTTACTAGGTTTACCTATTAAAATAATTAAATTATAACTATTTTTTAGGATAATGTTGTAATGTAAAATGTCATTTGTAATCATGGACCGATTGATTGGTGTGCTCAAAGTTCCTTTTTTTATCGTGAATCATTACGGAAAATTATGTTAAAGGTAGAATTTATTGTTAGACTGCATGACCTACTGCTTTTTGAAGACTTTTTTTGTCATTTGTTTTCTGGTATTGGATTTCATAGCCTACTATCTTCAAAACGTTTGTTCTCAAAATTGTCAGTGCACTTACAAGATTTCTCAAGCAGCATGTTGAACATTATTGGAAAGCTGTTTTCACAGACTATCACATGAGCAAAAAATCCAATATGGCTACCATAACAAAAACAAACGTTGATATATGTAGCTAAAAAACAAATGACAACCCAAAGTTGAGGATAGCACAAAAAGGTTACTCTGTAAAAAGTGTCCTGATAATGTGCAAGCAAGTCTTAGACATGTCAGATCAACGCCTACTTATTAGATATTGAAGAAAAAAGAAACCGACAAATTTTGTATTTTTCAAAATAACTCGAAAACGAAAAGAGGCAGTGCGTATGCCATATTTGGAACGTGCATGAAATTCTCCAAAACATTGTTAATTCAACCGTCTCACTATCTCTAATAATAACGGAGATAGCAATACATTCCCATTCAGTTTGGGACATACTGTATATATATATATATATATATATATATATATATATATATATATATATATATATATATATATATATATATATATATATATATATATATATGTATATATATATATATATATATATATATATATATATATATATATATATATTATATATATATATATATATATATATATATATATATATATATATATATATATAAATTGAAGGTGACCCCGGATATGTGTTCTAGGGGTCCTAATTAGCGCTCATTTGTAGAACTTTTTTCAAAATTTAAAAGTCGGGATCTACTCAATAGTGATTTTTTTTAAGAAAATTCACTAATACGGAAATCAATTGTCGTTAATACCTAACCTGCTTTAATTTAAATTTGACAGTTACTTGAATTACCAAATGTCAAGTGATAATCGCCGCACTCCAGAATAGGGTGAATATAGAGCGACACTCGAAGTGAACGTTTTTCACACTAGAGTGATGTTCTCAAATGCATCCCTGCTGGCGCGTGGTTAACTCGCCCATTGTTATTATAATCGAGTTCACCACGCGCCAACAGCCGAGTTTAAGTGCTTATCTGCTGACTATCGGTACATTTCAGCGATTGGAGACGAATAAAAGCATTGTTGACTATAAACACTTAAGTATTATGTGACACTTGTCTGTCATTCCGCTTTGACAAATTGACAACAGTTTAGGTCCATTAGGAACTCAGGCGACTGGTGAACGTAAGCTTCGACACACCTATTCAACTGTTGGCCCATGGTGTATCAAACAATGTAACACATTAGAATGTGGTATGATTATTGCAAAATACGAGCGTCTCGCGACAGCAAAGACTCGGTTGCATTGATCATACGAACTTCACAGAACATTTTAAGTAACAAAATAAAGAGCTCCCTGACGTGCTGTCCAATTCTTTTTTGCCCAATTAAAAGCTAAAAGGGGAAAGAAAATCAACCTTGCCATTCATGTGAGCATAATGTACTTTTCCTTTCCCTTTTTCTCCTTTTAGCTTTTGATTAGGCAAACTGATGTCAGGGCAGGTCTGGAATGTCAGTTGAGAAAATTGTGTGCAAACAGCACGTTAGGGAGGTCTTTTATTTCGTTACTTAAAATATTCTGAGAAGTGCGTATAACCAATGCAACCAAATTTTTACTGTCGCGAGAGGCTCTTTTGCAAAATGCAATTTGTCAGTTGTCGTTGTCGATGTCACCTGTCACTGTGGTAAAGTCACTCTTTTCGTAATAGAAGGAAAAGTATATTATGCTTTCATGAATGGTTGGGTTTATTTTCCTTCCCCTTTTAAGCTTTTAATTGAGCAAACTGATGTCAGGGCAGGTCAGGAAGGTGAGTTGGGAGGATGATGTGTAAACAGCACGTCAGGGAGGGCTTTTACTTTTATTTCGTTACTTAATATATTCTGCGAAGTGCGCGTGATGACTGCAACCCATTATTACTGTGGCGAGACGCTCGTTGGCAATTGTGTTTATATTTCTATTATCTCTGGTTTCTGTCTGTGTTCGGCTTTGACTATCTACCTACGGATAGACCAGGCATCACCCAATGCGATGCGTTGTAATGTTTGAAACCAACATTGAATAAACTGCTTGTTTACACGGTCCTCGACACCATAGGCGTCTCGAGAATTCGGATTGAAATTTTCATAAATACGATTAAAATAATAAAATAAAATTTAAAAGATGTTTAACTACCTATACATTATTTAAGTATACTATTAACTAAAAAGTCTGGACGCAGCAAGTGCGTTATGGTAGTGAATTTTTATAGAAATGATTTCTCGAATAAAATGTTCGAAAGTCTCAATGTTGTAATGTTGTGATCTCGTCACAAGCGATTTTTTTCTATGCAAATTCAGTAAAAAGTGTTTTCAACAAAAATTTAAGAAAAAAATTAAGAAAAAACCTTGCAGCTCTACCAGTTTTTCTAGAAATGACCACCTGATTTGTCTGCTGCCATGCTTTATAGATCTACAACTTGCCGGATAATTTCTTATCATGTGGGAAGCATCTAGGAAAATATATACATTTTCATTGGTTACGGGATGCGGCAAATAAGCCTTTAAACTTTCTTGAATAAATGTATCTAAATTAGCTCCCAAACATTTAATCATGCTTATATTTGCAGCTGCTCCATCAAAACTTACGGAAGTAACGACTATTTTTGCTTGATGGATAAAACTTAAAGTCCGATTAAATAATAGACTTGCTTTTTCTTCACGAGAAATGCCAGCTAGGAAGAAATAACCCACTGGAACTTTCCAGTGGCCATTTAAGGCAACTAATAAGAAAAGCAAAACTTCTTTAGCCACTGGAAGCTCGTTTGAATTATTCATATCCACGCCAATATCTATGTTACCACAAAACTTTTTTCCTGTGCACTCAACTTGACGTTTTATGAACATCTCGTCGATGACTAGGTATTTAACAAAATATTTTGCGACCTTTTTTAGCTGCTTCTCGTCTTTTTGAATCGAAAACCGCTAATGCTTCTTTGCAGAATCCAGGAACAATTTAGAAATTGTTCGAGGATGTGGCAAAGATTTCATAATTTTTTCTCGAACGTAATTATAAGCTTTGTTTGAATAAAAATTTAGGGTAATAGCAAACGACCTTACGTCTGGTGAATAGTTCCGTTGTGGACATTTTAAAAGCTGTTTAATCAGATCTATTTGTGTGGGTAAAGAGGCCTAAAATATTACAAGCAATGATATAAATTCACTAACACTCAAAAGTGAGACGTTCAGGGATCTTTCTGTATTTTCCGTAAAAGCAATACGACTTTTAAAATGCTCAATCAGCGATTTTTGGTGACAATCTCTTAAGACGTCTTTTCTGTTGGCGCAATATATTTATTTTCCTCTTTTGCTTTTTTATTACTCGTTTAGCAATAGACCATTTTTTAAAGATGTTTTTGCAGTTCCTGATAAACTGGAAATATCTACAAAATAACGAAGTTTTTTCCTAAAAAAATGCACGATATTTGATAAGTTTTCAGTGAACGGAGTATAATTTTAAAAAATGATTTCTAGTATTTTTCCCTCAATTTTAAGTCCAGGCATATTAACTTACTTTTGACCTGGAGTAATGTTAGCTTTTGGTGTTAATTCAGGAGGACTGCCAAGTGCCGCACCTGTTGAACATGATAGTTCTAAGGCAGTGAGAGTTGCTGATAACGACGATTTATATCTATTTTCTTCAAAACTATGACTGCAATTTTTATCGGGTAATTCATTAATTTTAACAATAATAAAGGTTTACAAAATAGGAAGCTAAGAAGAATTCTTCACCTTCTTTCCGCATGAGCAAGAGCTTATTTATTCCAGAAATGGCACTGGAGAACTTAAAACTGATGGAGACGCAGCGTTTTTAATACCCTTCTTCCACTTGGATAAATAATAAAAGTCTTTATTAAAATGCTGTGAACATAACTAAGAATATTTCGGCAGCGTATCCGATTTTATATTTAAGGCAGCGCACCATGTTTATCTGCTTTCTTTAGTAGATCGAAACCTAAAAATAGTACCAAACTGACGTGCCGCCACTGAAAATCGCAAACAGCAATGTCCTTACGCATGCAGAGACATCGTTGCCACATCCCCAGGTAATCTTCTACAGGCAATATACTTTTTCATCATTTTGCAAAAACAAAACTCAAAACCTTTATTGAAAATCATACTATTCACAGACAAATACAAGCCACAAATGTCGATTAATACAAATCTAGATACTTCACATGCAGCAAGATAAATATTTTAAATTGAGTTTTCTGGTTATATTTACATAAAGAAAATAAGCCCTAATGTAAGTGTAATGTCTTAAGTAACAGAAAAGTAATAAATTTATCATTCTCAACTTGTCATCATATTCAGCGATTTAAGGATGAATTATCACGTAGCGGCAACGCTTGAGCCACCACCCAATCAGAGCAGAGGACCGATGTAAACATAGAGTCCCTTGAATGTTGGCTTCAAACAATTCGGCTGTGTGCCCAGTCTATTCTAGTGTTGTTCTTGCTAGCACGATCGTGCCAGATTTAGCATTGTGTCTTCAGATTTGGGACACTAGCACCCCTTTACAATTTTCTGGCACATTTTAATTTTTTTAAACTACACGTATTCTCAAGTCAGACACGGATATAAAACTTACAACATACACACATTCGTGAACCGCATTCGTAGTTTCCATTTTCCGCATGCGCATTACCTACCCTGTCTACCCGTTACTCGATGGTTAGATTCATTATTATAGATTGGCATACCTTTTCTACTTTTGCGTATTCGTTACTGTCAAATCGTCAAATATTTATGGATTTTTATTTTATTTTGTAACAGAATATATTTGTTTTTATTTATTTCAAAGACACTTATTTCTTTAATTTTCAAGAAAATAAAATATTAAATTTGCGGTTTAATTATCATCTTGTTATCATAAATATGCATAATTTTCCCCTCTTTCATGAAACCTTCTAGCGTTAAAACGTACAGTTACTATTAATTTTGGTTCCAATTAAATCTGGGGTTATTTTGGCACTCAAACCGTAAATTTAGAACCGAAACGTCCCTAAATTCAGCACTTATAAACTCGTCAAGGAACAACACTAGGTCTATTCTCTGATATATAATAGTCAAAGCTGTTCGGTGTTTTGTGGTTATGTTCAGTGTTAGTGTTAACTGTTTACTGTTTACAAATAAGTAATAGAGGTGCACATGGAACGTTTTATTTGAACATGTGACTTGAATTTGTAAACTATTTTAAAAATAAAAAAGTAGTATGTTATCGTCTATGCATATAGGAACACAGATAATGGCCCCGTATGAATGAACATTTGAATTCACAATGCAAGAAAACAGAATATGTAAATATTGCAAGGCTCCATTTGAATTCGCCTTATTGGAAGGCTTAAATTGCCAAATTTGTTGTCGAAGTATTCATTTAAAATGTTTGGTAAGAGGTACAACACCAGGTGGTTTAACAGGTGATCTGTTTTTCACATTTACATGCCAGCAATGTTCTCACACTCACCAAGAAGTATTCGAAAGAGATAAACTATCATGGCTCCAAGCTATAATTCTAGTCCTCTACCACATGCAAACCAAGAATTCCGGTCTTGCAAGAAGAGGATATTTTCACTGGCGAAACCACATCGCCAATTTTATAGAAAAACAATGGGATGTCCTTTTCAAAAAAGATTTTAAAAAGAAGAAAAAGTTACATGGTACAATCGCTGGTATTCTCTCACATTTTAGTGGTTTTTTCTTTCAGTCTGGCACAGCAGTCTTTAACGAACCAGCATGGTGGGCTTTGGCTTATCCGAGGTTAACTCCAAATGTTATGAGAAACTTGTATTTGATATTTTCAAATGAAAAACAGCGAATAAAATCTGAAAAGCCCACGGTATCTGATTGTGAATTATTTCAACAGGTTTTATCAGAACATATTCAAGACAAGACTTTACTAACAAGGTTCGTGTTATTAGAACCTCCAAGTTTAAGTGATGCCAGTGAATCCTCCTGGAATAGTGAAGAAAAAACCAGTGATAAAGCACCTCGTGTAAATAAAAAAAGGGCACTCCTGCCAACTTTTGAACCAACGTCAAAGAGGTTTTCAAAAATTATTAAATCTATAGATGATTCATTGACTGATAATAGTGAACTTAAACAAGCGGAAAGTAAGTTATTATTTACTAATGATAACGCATGCTCAAGTAGCAGTAGTAATAGTAGCATTCAAGATCTTCATTTGAACCCTAAAAAAAGAAAACTGTCTGCAGATGGAGACAAGAGATTATTGGATGCTTTTTGTTATTATAATACTGCTTTAAGTTCGATTTCTAGACTGAGGGGTGAACAACTGCAAACAAAATTGTTAGGGCGTGTTAGGCATGAACTTATATTATCACCTTATAGTGGTGGATACTTGAAACCATACATTTGGAGAGACGAAGAAACGACACCTTTATGGTTGAAACTACTTGCACAGATCCAATTAAAAGCGAATGAAAAAACTAGCAACTACATTTTACCCCCAAGAGCTCCGTTAGACTTCGTTTACGTTCAACCAGAACATATTCCAGCAATCAACAGTTTGTGTAACCAGTTCTTTTGGCCTGGGATTGACATGACAGAGTCGTTGCAGTATCCAGAATTTAGTTGTGTTGTTTTATACAAAAGACTTATAGTGGCGTTTGCATTTTTAGTGCCAAATGTTAGCTTTATGGAAAGTTATCTATCATTTATCTTCACTAGGCCTGGCTGGAGGAACGTTGGTATAGCGCAGTTCATGGTATATCATCTGATACAGACAAGTTTAGGCAAAGACATTACTTTACATGTGTCTTTAAACAACCCAGCCTTGTTTTTGTATCAGAAGTTTGGGTTTAAAGTGGAAAGGATAGTTCATGGATTTTATGATAAGTATTTTAGAGACAATACTGAAGGATCAAAGAATGCTTTCTTCTGTAGGCTGGAACGTTCTGAATGTTTATAGCTTTTTTCTGTTTGTAATGTCCAGAAGTTTTTTTGTTTGTTGTAATCAAAAATAAGTTCATCTTACTATGTATTTGGGTAATTCTGCAGTTGAATCCGGTGAATCGGCAGAGTCGTCGCGCACTAGACTTTCGTCGTTGCAGGTGACGCGCTGTTGCCACATCCTTCTAGTAGTAGAAATAAATTAAAAGATCCGGGAATTCATAAAAATAAATATGCACGCAGTAAGTGCGTTATGGTAGCGTATGGTATAATAATGCGTGTTTTACGGTAATGAACACGAATATAATAAATCCATGTACGTTATGGTAGGAGTATGATATAATTATGCAAGTAAAACGGATTTTTTTTAAAGTAGATCTATATTGACGCAGCAAGTGTCTTATGGTAATGAATACGAATATAATAAATACATGTGCGTTATGGTAGGGAGTATGATATAGGTATGCAAGTAAAACGGAAAAATTAAAAATATATCTATATTGACGCAGCAAGTGTTTTACGGTAACGAATACGAATAAAATACATGTGTGTTATCGTAGGGAGTATGATACAATTGAGCTAGAAAAACAGAAAAATTTAAAAATATACCTATATAGACACAGCAAGTGTTTTACGCTAATGAACACGAATATAATAAATACATGTGCATTATGGTAGGGAGTATGATATAATTTATCAAGTAAAACGGAAAATTTTCGAAATCACCTATATTGAGGCAGCAATTGCGTTATGGTAATGAACATCCATAAAATAATAGCTTATGAAAAGACTTAGGAAACCTTGAAGAAGAAATTCGCTATGAAAGCTGACATGACTATGTACAGTGCAACCGACTGCAGTGTACAAAAGCTTTATGATACAAGATAGGCTCTGCCTTTTAAATAATCAGAAGAATGAAAGTATACATACATACATACATATATGTATATATATATATAATATATATATATATATATATAATATATATATATATATATATATATATATATATATATATATATATATATATATATATATATATACAATAAATATGCAAAATTTTATAAAATTTGGTGGGTGTCTATTGTTCTATTGTATTAGTAAGCGACTTTAATTCGATTGGGTTAAATGACCTTTCCGAATACATAGTTTTGGCGCGCAATTTACTTTCCATTTCTTTTTCACCATTATATATATAATATTCTGTGTGCATTAAGAACCTCGGTGGTTGAGGGGTAAGAACGTGTGCCTTTGGACATAAGGGTACTGAGTTCATTCCCAGGGTATTCCTTTCACTTTTTCAGTACAAACTGTAACATTAACATCTACCAAGGTTCTGCCATTGTATTTCAGTAAGTTGAATATCTGCACGTTCCGCCCTTCGGAGGGGACGTAAAGCCGTCGGTCCCGTGACCATGCGATGTTGGGCACGTTAAAGATCCCTACCCTCTTTACAGAAAGGCGGGGTCTGCTGAAAATTGTGGGCTACTGGATGAGACACTGATATTTTTTGCAACAGGATTCGCCTCTTGCGGCATCTTGAGGCGTCATACTTATTCTCAGTTAAGCGCGCAAATATATCGCCAAGCAATCTAATTTTTATGACATTTTAATATATATTTTTACTCACCTTTCCTTTCTATTTCATTATGGCTATAAAAGAAGTTAGTCCTGCCCGTCACAATAAACTTAATTTCTGTGTTTCCTTTGCCAAAATACTTCATGATTGGTAAAGCCCATGTGCCTATCTGCAAACGTACGAGAATTTGTACCGAACCGTTTAATAAAAGTGGGTTATTTTACAGTCCAACCTTTCTCCTGTGGGCGAGATTGTCTAAATTTGATGTGTGATTAAAACAATATATTTAACATTCAAAACATTGCTATGAAAATTCGCTACCATAGCGCACTTGCTGCGTCAGGACTTTTTAACTTTGTACTAAATGTTATGTCTCATGAAAAAAACATATTTCACATTACAAGTAGTTCTAGGAACATTCACTACCATAGCGCACTTTCTGCATCCCGACCTTTGAAGTTTGTACTACATTTTAAGTCTCATGAAAAAAGCATATTTAACATTCAAAATAGTTCTATGGAAATTCGCTACCTTAGCGCACTTGATGCATCCCGACTTTTTAACTTTGTAGTAAATTTTATGTCTCATGAAAAAACATATTTAACATTAAAAATAGTTCTAGGAACATTCGCTACCATAGCGCACTTTCTACGTCCCGACTTTTTAACTTTGAACTGAATATTATGACTCATTAAAAATACATATTCATCATTAAAAATATTTTGATGAACATTCGCTACCATAGCGCACTTGCTGCGTCCCGACTTTTTAACTTTGTACTAAATATTATTTCCTTACAAAGTCGATAAAGAGAAGGATGTGGCAACAGCGCGTGAACTCCAACGACGGCATTCTATTGCGCGACGACTCTGCCGGTTCACCGGATTCAACTGCAGAATTACCCAGAAGTTTTTTTGTTTGTTGTAATCAAAAATAAGTTCATCTTACTATGTATTTGTAAACAATATACAATATAATCTCTTTTGACTGACCACCTTGTGAAGTTAGTGTACTTATTTGGTAATTTTATACCTTGATAGATTGCATGCAAATCTGATTTATCGTCTGACAGCAAACAAACTAGTGCTGGGAATTTATCTGTTTGTGTATTCGGATATTCGTTCCGAAAACTTCACGACTTCGAATTATTCGAATATCCGTGGAGTATTCGAATATTGTTGGAAAACGATAAAATTAGAGCAAGATCTGAGCAAAATTTGTAAAGTGATAGTTTAGGTTAATCATTTTTGACAGTTTTATTTAGAATGCATCCCTTCTAAAAATTGTGTCTTATACAAGCACAAGCCAAGCTTATTTGTATGACGCATTGTATAACTGTGATAAATATATTATTATTATTATTATTATTATTCGTGGAGTATTCGAATATTCGTCGAGTATTCGAATATTCGCAGGTTATTCGAATATTCGCACAGTAATAAACATTCCCCTAAGCCCATGAATGTGTCTCGTTATCATTTTTAGTGAATTTTCTTTAAAAAAATTCACTAATGAGGAGATCCCGACTTTTGAATTTTGAAAAAATTTCTTCAAATGAGCGCTAATTAGGCCCCCCAGAAAACATATTAGGGTTCAGTTTCAATTTTTATATGTTTATATATATATATATATATATATATATATATATATATATATATATATATATATATATATATATATATATATATATATATGTATGTATGTATGTATGTATGTATGTATCACACCGATAACTCAAAAAATAATGGGCCGATTTTGATTAAATTTGGTGAAAAAATTCCTTTTGCAAATGGCTTGGATGAGTTCGTTAAGCAGGAAAATCTGCCTAGGTTTTCCCGGAAAATTTTGTGTTTTCTTTCGAAAAAAATTTATATCTCCGGAATTAACAAAGTAAGGGCAACCAAATTTGGTACGCAGGTTTATATCCTTATAGGTAAGTTACCTACCAAAATTTAGCTATGTAAGTCAAAAGACAAAAAAGTTATAGGCATTTAAAGAAAAATAAATTGGGGTTTTCCTCAAAACGTCAACGTGGCGATTTAAAATGTCAAAATTGGCAACATTTAGGCAAATAACTTGAATCTAATACGGGTTATAGAAATAAAATGTCTCGAGAAGGATGTTTTACAAACCCTAAAGTCTTAATTTCAACCGTCATTGTCCTTCATTTTACTAAAATATTTGCAGAAAATTCATTTCAAATAGACCCTTTCTCTGATGCTTGGCAGTAGTCTTAGCTATAGAGTTTATCGTTTAATGGTATATAATTTTTGTCGAATTTTCGTAAAAAATCAATAAAGCTCAATATATCCGTTATTATATAAGATATGAAAAAAATTTGTATATAATAATTATAGGGTGTCTTGAGCTACATCTTAAAATAATATTTCTACAATCACAGGATGGCCCATAAGTTGTTGGTGATACAAATTTCCTTTTTTTTTTAATCAAACACGCCTTATGTTATTGCATTTTTGCATTTTCCATCGAGATATAATGCATGTTTGTAAGAAAAGAAATTCTAGACGCAGCAAGTGCGTTGTGGTAGCGAATTTTGATCAAATGTTTCATATTTGAACAGCTCAATTTGCTATTAACCTATAAGGTTGACCAAGAAACGTGTTTTTTTGGGAACACTAAGTTTACTTTTGGAAATTTTTGTACAATTTTTCACACAATAAAGTTATTTTGATGAAACATGGCACATTGTTTTTACTATATAGGTTATACTGGTAACCAAATTTGATGCCTGCTTTCTTAAAAAAACACACATCTGTTATTAAAAACATTTTTATGAAAATTCACTACCATAACGCACTTGCTGCGTTCAGAATTTTATTTGAATCTGCCTCTGTTTCCTAGAAAATGAGCTATTTAATTCTTGAATTTCAAATAATTCCGGAAATGTTTCATTGTTTATTTTAGAAAAATTAATGACGATTATAATGTCAGTTTCATTGTGCTTATCACAACAGCAGTTAGGTTTTTAGTCATATTTACGTTATTTGCGTTTTAAGCTGATAATGTGCTTAGTTAGAAAAATATGGCTAATTTATAGTAGATGGTGTACATATTACATATCAGTAATTTATGATGCCAATAACGACATTCTATTTGCCGCAGTTATCGATATAAATTTTATATTTTTTAACAGAATATTCTGTATATTGTTACCTATTTGAATGCCACATTTCCTTCCGAATTCAACCGTATAGCACAATTGATACTTAAAAATCATGCGTTGCTGAGTTATTAACCATTTTATCGAAGACCCAAAAGCATTCGCACGATTTCACATAGACAGGACAGAACTGACAATATTGGTGCCGGTGCTTTTGAGTAGTGCTGGAAATGTATCCGTTTGTGTATTCGAATATTCGTTCCGAAAGCTTCACGACTATTCGAGTATTCGAATATTTGTGGAGTATTCCAATATATTCAAATATTCGAATACACTGTCGTTGAAATATTTGATATTCGAACTATTGGTATTCGATTCCCAACCCTAAAACAAACCCCTGCACTAGGGTGGATCGAAAAAGGTCGATTTTGAGCTACAGCAATGGGGTAGGTGTCAAAAGGTGTGGGTTTACATCAGTAATAACTCTGCAAAATCCAATTGTTCTCAAAAATCTCTTCAGTCTGCGCAAGTAGACTAGAAACTCGAAAATTGAGTAAAAATTGTGATTTAGTAAAAAAAAATTTGTGAGTAGTGCCAAGGTATCGTATCTACTTTGGGTAAGGCTTAAACGCACTTTATGCCCTTCAAACAGCAAAGTTTGCGCACACTAGAATTTCATCGTTAGAATTTACAAGTTGTTGCCACTTCCTTCTTGTATTAGAAATAAATTAAAAGATCGGAGAATTCCTCACAAAAATATGCATGCAGTAAGTGCGTTATGGTAGAGTATGGTATAATAATAGAAATATAATTAACACATGTGCGTTTTATAATTGATCAAGTAACACGGATATGTTTCCCGTGGTCCGTGTGGTTTTTTTTTAAATAGTGAAGAAGGCAGTACTGCCCGCCATTATAACATTCTTGGTTTTATAAAAAAAACAAGTTTGATACTTCTAGCATAATTCTAAAAACTTTTTACTTTAAGATTTAGTTAACAATAATGATACAAAAAAAAACTTTCCTGTGTGCTGCCTTCTACAACCCCGATTTCACACTTTTAAATTGTATATCAAAATGATAAGTAAGCCACAAAGTTTTCTACATGTATTTATATATATATATATATATATATATATATATATATATATATATATATATATATATATATATATATATATATATATATATATATATATATATATATATATATATATACAGTGTGGAACAGCCAAATGGAATAAATTCGATAACGGATAAATGAGGGCGTGTTGGGAAAAACGCTTGGACACTTCGATTTGTATTTTTAACTGCGCATCTTTTTCAAGAAAAAAAAATTATATAGGGTGCGTCATGTGACAGTGGCCAATACCAACTTTCTTATTTTAAATACAAGCCCCTGTATATTATTAATTTTTTGGATTCTTCAGAAAATTCTAGACATAATTCATGTACAATGTTCTATACCTATCTTCAAATGTTTCGGAAATATTAAGTATTTTCAGATTTATTACAAAAATTAACATTAAAAATAGAAAATTATTTTATTTCACAAATTCGCTACATTGCATTCAATACTTATTTCCCATTCAGCTCTTGATAATGAGAAAGTAAACAAAAACCATTCCTGCGTTTCGTTTTACTGATATGAAATGAAACAAAAACAAAAACAGTTTTCTTTCTGTTCGTATAAAACTCGTAGCCTTAGCAACTTGTTGTCTGCCTGCATGACAGTAGTGATTAGTGTCAGTGCTATTGTCGTTTGAATTTCGTTAACTGTACGTAATAATATCAGAAAAATGGTTCATTTAACAGAAATGCACAAAATAACCATTCTACAAATGATTGGTTATGGAGATAACACACGGACACAGATGGAAGTGTCTCGCTTATTTCACGAAAAATTTCCAAATTTGCCGCCTGTATCCCAAGGAACAATTAGCAAAATAGAAAAGCAGTTTCGCGAGCTTGGTCATGTGAGACAGATAAAAAAAGTAGCTGCCAATGCAGTAAGTGATGATACGAAATCGGATATTACGCTTGAGTTTCAAGAAAACCCACATACTTCTGGTCGACAAGCAGCCCAACTATTCAACGTTAGCCACACAGCAATTTTTCGAACATTAAAGGAAAGTAAAATGCATCCCTATAAAATGATACCAACTCAGGAGCTCATGGAGGACGATTTCGATAGGAGAACGTATTTTTGTGAACAAATGATGGCAATGTTAGATAACAATGTGATCCAATTAGAAGATGTTTTGTTTTCTGATGAGAGCACATTTACACTTCACGGTCATGTTAATCGTCAAAATTGCCGCTATTGGTCTAATGAGAATCCTCATTGGATGAGAGAGGAACATACGCAATATCCTGAAAAAGTTAATGTTTGGGCAGGAATTGTTGGAAATCATATCGTAGGTCCCTTTTTCATTGATGGCAACTTGAATGGGGATAAATATTTAGAACTGCTCCAAAATAATGTCGTGCCAACTTTGACAAACTTATATCCAGATCCAGCAAACCCACAAGTTCCTGCCAATAAAATATGGTTTCAGCAAGATGGAGCACCGCCCCATTATCAAATCAATGTCCGGCAGTACCTGAACCAAATTTTTCCAAATCGGTGGATAGGGAGGCGCGGATCGATAGAATGGCCAGCACGATCTCCTGATCTGTCGCTATTAGACTACTTTTTGTGGGGATATGTCAAAAGTATTGTATACAAAACTAAGCCCCTCAACTTAGATGACTTAAAAAGACGAATCACGCTTGCGATTAGATCAGTCACGCCTGAGATGTTGAGTAATGTTAGAAGACATTTCTATACCAGATTAGCATGTTGCCAAGATGTTCGTGGCGAGCATTTTGAACATTTACTACATTGACATTAATTTTTTTTTGTTTTTTTAAATTATTAAGAAATAATCAGTATTTCTTATTAGAATTTGTGAAATAAAATAATTTTCTATTTTTAATGTTAATTTTTGTAATAAATCTGAAAATACTTAATATTTCCGAAACAGTTGAAGATAGGTATAGGACATTGTACATGAATTATGTCTAGAATTTTCTGAAGAATCCAAAAAATTAATAATATACAGGGGCTTGTATTTAAAATAAGAAAGTTGGTATTGGCCACTGTCACATGACGCACCCTAAATAATTTTTTTTTCTTGAAAAAGATGCGCAGTTAAAAATACAAATCGACGTGTCCAAGCGTTTTTCCCAACACGTCCTCATTTATCCGTTATCGAATTTATTCCATTTGGCTGTTCCACACTGTATATATATATATATATATATATATATATATATATATATATATATATATATATATATATATATATATATATACAGGTGTCCCACATCGAGTAATGTATTAGATTATTTCCGTAAATATACATTTTTGAGTGCTGAAAATTCGTATACAGGGGTTTCCGAAGATGCTCTATTTAATGAAAATAATTTCCAAAATGGCGGACTTCCGGTTACACCGTAAATAGGTATAAACATCGTTATTTCAAATCGGACATCCTATATATTATTGCATTTTTAGAATACTCATCTAATTTTAGGTTAAAAGTTATTAAGGTATGCTCTCCCTATCTTCAACTGTTTTCGAGTTATGTCAATTTATTTGAGAATTGTGTTCAAGGGGAGGCTGACTTAATGAAGGTGATTTCGTGTCGTGTTAGCATGCTCAAAATTCTTTAATTTGTCAGACACGTTCCAAAGCCCTTAAGCTTCGACATAATTGTAAGGAAAAATTGTTTCATATACAGGGTGTTTTGTAGGATGTATTATAATTTGGTGTGCTTTAAACTAAAATAACTAATTTATTTCAAATGGAACATCCTGTATATTATCTTCTCATTGAATAGAACAGATAATTATCTTTCAAACTGTATTAGCATTCCCTATACCTAAAGTTGATAATTCTCGAGATATTTGCGGTTTAACAACAACAACAAAACAACAAAAATTCATGAAATTTCAACAAATAACAGAGAGTAACCAAAAGTGTCGAAAGTTGAAAATGATTATGACTAGCTAAGAAACTCCTGATTGATATTGTTTAAATTGTGTACCATTCGCACTAATACATTGCTCTAAGCATATTACAACTCCTTCACTTGTTGTACGCCGTATTTTTGTGGGATCAATATTATCCAAACAATTAGGGACTCTATCTTCAAGTTCTTCCCTAGTGTTGACTGGAGTTGCATAAGCATCTGATTTCAATTTACCCCATAGGTAAAAATCCAGAAGAGTGAGGTCGGGCGACCGTGGGGGCCAATTGTATGTTCCGCCGCGTCCCATCCACTTTTCTCCGAATTCATCATTTAAAAAGCTCCTCACCTTTACTGAATAAAGCACAGGAGCTCCACCTAGTTGATACCAACAATTCACATACGTAGTAAGTGGTAAATTGTCCAAGAAATCAGAGACAGTGGTTCGCGAAATCTCTAGGTATTGCACAGCTGTCAGATTATTATCGTAAATGCAGTACGATATTTTATCGCCCATCAGAAGAGCAAACAAGTTAAAGCTGAATTTTCTCTGAAAACAGCGTTCTCTTTTGACATGAGGATTGTCTTGAGCCCAGTAGTGAATATTATGTCTCTTAAATATTCCTTCATGGGACATCTTTGTTTCGTCGGTCTAAATTATGCTTTTAAGAAATAAAGGATCGTTTCGGTGTCTTTCAAGGAGAGTGTGACAAAATTCAATTCATGCTGGGGAGCAACCACTTGACATCGAAAGATAACGCAGTCAGGGGCAATTAATCTCCTGATTGTCAAAAAACGGCATGGTTCGGCAAGAGAAAGCTTCTCAATATAAAGACTACTCTCTATACTCCACCCAAGTAGATTGGAGATGGGGGCTTATAATCTTGGTATGCCGATAGTTAGTAATTTAAATAATAGTGGGTTTGAAAGTTTCGGGTGCTACTGTACGAATGGTGTTTTATTGACGCAGCCAAAACCTTTTGATTTGAATCAAAATCAATTTAGAAAAAGAAATGTTAGCAACTTTCAGCGACGAATGTTCGTGGTTGTTACCACAAGATTTCAGAACAAGTTAAATACCTTTGACCTTAAAAATAAGTCCTAAGAACCACAAACCTTTAGAATTCACTCGGCGAAAGTTGCTGAAACTGTAGAGAATCTCTGTTCCTCAAATTTTACTAGAAAATAGTTAGGTTTGCTCCACTCGTGAGCCCACCAGTCACAGGCATCAATGTCGTGGTGAAGAGCTTAATCAAGGTTCTTGGCAAGAAAACTAAGAACTTAATACATCTATTATCCGAAAGTTGCCTTTTAAACCAGATCTTAAAATTAGGAAATCAACAGTCAAAAAGCGAAATGCAAACTACAAGAGATTTGAGGAAGAAATATTGTTTCTACTTAAAAGCACCAAAATTGTTATTCTTCACAAGGTCAGATACTTTGATATGGTGGAAAATCTTAACAGAAACGGTCCTTATCTAGAAATAAAAAAAGATCCTCTTGCTGGTATGACAACTCGGTTTAAAGGTACAAACGAAAGTTGCTCTAATTTAATAGATGAAAATACCAGGAGGAGGGTCACCTTATCCAACCCAAATGTAACTGGTGTGTATTATTGTTTCCCGAAAGTTCAAAAGCCGGGAAACGAGATGTAATCTCTGGTACCGGACTTATAAACTTTTCCTCGACTTATAAACTTTCCAAATGTTTATCGAGAGCTCAATACAATAGAGGTTCAACCCGTGTACTGGTTTTTCAGTGAAAATTTCCATTGAATTTACTAATAGACTCAAAGATGATAAGTTGAAACCAAACGAAGTACTTATATCTTCCGATCTCAAATCGTTGTTCCCAAGCCTCCCTATCGACATGTTCCTTAGTGTCTTTGGGATATACTTCATGATAACCAGCTATCAGACACACACAGGTGGAGGAATATATTAAGCTTACTTCACTATGTGAGTCTGAGAGTTTCTTTCGAGTCCGCAGGAAGTTTTATCGGCAGACGGAGGGAACCACAATGGAAAACTCATTGCCTCCCTTCGTTGCCGAACTATTCATGAGCCGATTTAGGGGTAACTTAGCTGGAACCGTGGAGTATTTTCTAAGGATACGGTAGAGATATGTCGACGATATTTTTGTCACAATAAAATTAAATTCTAGGCATTTAAAGTTCTTTCTCAAAAGGAGCTAAGACGCAACATTTGAGTATTTTTTATGAGAATAGAGAGTATCGATGGTAACACTTTCGAAAAAATTCTGTAAATGAGCACGCATTAGAACCTCTAAACTGTGGCGGCTCGTCAGATGAAGCAGGTGAAGCGCTGCTTCACCTATATTTTTCAGTTAATCTACACTTTTTTATTCAAAATCCACCATAATTTTAATTTTTTTCATGTTCTCAAATTCATTTGGTACAACCACATAAAGATGTCTTGTTATGTCGGGCCGCAGTTGATAATGGATTTTTATAGTAATTTATGGTACGATATAAATTGCAAGCCCGCCCCTGATCGCCAAATTGAATGTATACATGCCCCGACGCGCAGCGCTTACGTATTGCGGAGCACAGACTACTGTAGAGTATCAAGCAACTGCGGACTGACTGAGCCAGATTCGTTCGTATACTAATGCTACGTCTCTTTCGGAACGCTTGCATGAGACGGTTGTCATGGCAACGGCACGCGCACTGGTAGGTTTGTGTTTATTAGGGCCACAAAAGTGATGCAGAGTTCCGAGCCTGCTTCAAAGCTTATAGTTTCTGTCGTTTGTTTAGATCAAGTCGGATCGTCAGAGGCGTGTTTTTATTGTTACTATGTTGCCGTTAAATAATCTGGTATGTGTCATATTTACAGACTTTGAAAAGCTGAATTTTCCATTTTATTTTTGGTAAGTTCAATTGATTTGTTTATTATCACCTCTAAAAGAATAATTTCAACATAAAAAAAAATTCTGAACGCAGCAAGTGCGTTATGGTAGCCAATTTTAGTACAAATGTTTTCAATGTCAATTATGTATTGTTTTTAAAAGGATATTTGGCTGGCAGTATAACAGATATAGTAGTAACAAGGTACCATATTTCATTTAAATGGCTTTGTAGCTTCAAAAAGTACAAACATTTTCCGAAAATAAATTTAAAATGTTCCAGAAAAAACTGGTCCGATTTTCCTGGCCAAAAAACTTCTTCAAGCTATGTACACACCTTGCCAAGATATAATTATTGACAAACAGCTTTATGATCTAAGTAGAATTTTTTAATGAATTTTTGCAAAAATTTCTGTTACAAAAAATCACCATATTTTTGGTCGAAATTGCTTTCAGTAATATTACACTGTATAATATTTTTCACAAAAATTCGACAACCTTTATTTACAATAACTTATTACACATTTATTATTAATGACCAACATTTCACAAAAATGTTACAAGAAATGATTTCCACGAAAACACTAAAAACATTTCTGCGAAATTTTTTTAAATTCAGCACTGTTTGAGAGTGCCTGTATACTGCAGCTGGGTTTTTTCGACGAATAATACAAACAAAAATTCTGGACGCAGCAAGTGCGTTATGGTAGTGAATTTTCATTAAAATGTTTTTAATAACAAATATGTGTGTTTTTTTAAGAAAGCAGGCATCAAATTTGGTTACCAGTATAATCTATATATTAGAAACAATGTGCCATGTTTCATCAAAATAACTTTATTGTGTGAAAATGTACAAAATTTTCCAAAAGTAAACTTAAAGTGTTCCCAAAAAAAAACACGTTTCTTGGTCAACCTTATAGGTTAATAGCAAATTGAGCTGTTCAAATATGAAACATTTGATCAAAATTCGCTACCATAACGCACTTGCTGCGTCTAGAATTTCTTTACTTACAAACATGCATTATATCTCGATGGAAAATGCAAAAATGCAATAACATAAGGCGTGTTTGATTAAAAAAAAAACGTCTGGACGCAGCAAGTGCGTTATGGTAGTGAATTTTCATAGAAATGATCTGGCACAAAATATTTTATAACTTTTTTTTCTTGTAACATAGAAATCTAAATTTTGGTATATAGTTTGCTTTTTATATCGTAAACCTACCTACCAAATTTGGTTATCATAGATTTTTTATTTTTTAAGATAAAAATTTTTTTCAAACGAAAACTCAAAATTTTCCCAGAAAACCTCGTCCGATTTTTTTGATTAACGAACTTGTCAAAGCCTTTTACAAAAGGAAGGTACGTGCCAAATTTTATCAAAATCGGCGTATTATTCTTTGAGATAAAAAATTTTTTCGAATGAAAACTCAAAATTTTCCCGGAAAACCTCGTCCGATTTTCCTGACTAACAAACTTGTCAAAGCTATTTTCTAGGGGTCCTAGATCGCGCTCATTTGAAGAAATTTTTTCAAAATTCAAAAGTCGAGATCTCCTTATTAGTGAATTTTTTCTAAGAAAATTCACTAAAAAGGAAATTTGTGTCACCAATGACTTATGGGCCAGCCTGTGATTGTAGAAATATTATTTTAAGATGTAGCTCAAGACACCCTATAATTAATATATACAAATTTTTTTCATATCTTATATAATAACGGATATATTGAGCTTTATTGATTTTTTACGAAAATTCGACAAAAATTATATACCATTAAACGATAAACTCTATAGCTAAGGCTACTGCCAAGCATCAGAGAAAGGGTCTATTTGAAATGAATTTTCTGCAAATATTTTAGTAAAATGAAGGACAATGACGGTTGAAATTAAGACTTTAGGGTTTGTAAAACATTCTTCTTGAGACATTTTATTTCTATAGCCCGTATTAGATTCAAGTTATTTGCCTAAATGTTGCCAATTTTGACATTTTAAATCGCCACTTTGACGTTTTGAGGAAAACCCCAATTTATTTTTCTTAAAATGCCTATAACTTTTTTGTCTTTTGACTTACATAGCTAAATTTTGGTAGGTAGCTTACTTATAAGGATATAAACCAGCGTACGAAATTTGGTTGCCCTTACTTTGTTAATTCCGGAGATATAAATTTTTTTCGAAAGAAAACACAAAATTTTCTGGGAAAACCTAGGCAGATTTTCCTGCTTAATGAACTCATCCAAGCCATTTGTAAAAGGAATTTTTTCACCAAATTTAATCAAAATCGGCCCATTATTTTTTGAGTTATCGGTGTGATACATATATATATATAAATATATATATATATATATATATATATATATATATATATATATATATATATATATATATATATATATATATATATATATATATATATAAACATATAAAAATTGAAACTGACCCCGGATATGTTTTCTGGGGGGCCTAATTAGGGCTCATTTGAAGAAATTTTTTCAAAATTCAAAAGTCGGGATCTCCTCATTAGTGAATTTTTTTTAAGAAAATTCACTAAAAAGGTCTCTGAATGTGTCATTTCCATACGGCTCAGCTCTCTTTTGGTATAAACGCCTTTTTACCATTTGTGATATGTGTTTGTGCAATGTGCCAAGAACGAGAATACTTGCAAAACAATTGAAATAGCTCAAAAACGATGAATGATATCCATTTTTCTTTTCCTTACAAACATGCATTATAATTCAATGGAAAATGCAAGCATGCAATAACACAAGGGGTGTTCTATTAAAAAAAGAAAGTGTGTATCACCAACGACTTATGGGCCAGCCTGTGATTATCAAAATAATTTTATAAGATGCAGCTCAAAACACCCTGTAATTAACGTATATAATTGTTGCTCCTATCTTGTATATAAACAAAAATATTGCGTTTTACGGTAGAAATGCGTCACCCTGTATATGTGTAAACAGGCAAAAACTGAAACTTACACCGTATATGGGTTTTAGGGGTTCTAGTTCGCACTAAGACCTAAATTTTGGTACATTGTTCACTCTTTATAATACAAATACGCGTACCAATTTGGTTGCCCTCACTTTGTTATTTCCGTTAATATTAATTTTTTTAGAAAGAAAACACAAAAATTTCCGGGAAAACCTGGTCCGATTTTCCTGGATAACGAACTTGTCCAAGCCACTTGCAAAAGGAAGGTACTCACCAAATTTGATCAAGATCGGTCTATTATTTTTTGAGTTATCGGTACGATATATATATATATATATATATATATATATATATATATATATATATATATATATATATATATATATATATATATATATATATATATATATATATATATATATATTTAATTAAAAAAATAATAGACCGATCTTGATCAAATTTGCTGAGTACCTTCCTTTTGCAAGTGGCTTGGACAAGTTCGTTATCCAGGAAAATCGGACCAGGTTTTCCCGGAAATTTTTGTGTTTTCTTTCTAAAAAATTCATATTAACGGCAATAACAAAGTGAGGGCAACCATATTGGTATATATACATATATATATATATATATATATATATATATATATATATATATATATATATATATATATATATATATATATATATATATATATATATATAAACACGAATATCCCCATTAGTGAATTTTTTAAAGAAAATTCACTAAAAAGAAAATTTGAATCACCAACGACTTATGGGCTACCTGTAATTGTAGAAATATTTTTTTAAGATGTAGCTCAAGACACCATATAATTAATGTATACAATTTTTTTCGTATCTTGGATAATGACGGATATATTCAACTTTAAAGATTTTTTACGAAAATTCGACAAAAATGATATACCATTAACCGATAAACTCTATAGCCAACACTACTGCTAAAGCATCAGAGAAAGGGTCTATTTGAAATGAATTTTCTGGGATTATTTTAGTAAAATGAAGGACAGTGACGATTGAAACTAAGAGTTCAGGCTTTGTAAAACATTATTCTTGAGACACTTTCCTCCCATACATCATATTAATTTCAGGTTCTTGCCTAAATATTAACAATTTTGACGTTTAAAATCGCGACTTTTGACTTTTACAAGAAAACCCAAATTTATTTTTCTTTAAATGCCTGTAACTTTTTTGTCCTTTAACTTACATGGCTAAGTTTTGGTAGGTAACTTACCTATAATGATATAAACTCGCGTACCAAATTTGGTTTCCCTTACTTTGTTAATTCCGGAGATATAAATTTTTTTCGAAAGAAAACACAAAATTTTTTTGGAAAACCTCGGCGGTTTTTCCTGGCTAACGAACTTATCCAAGCCACTTGCAAAAGGAAGGTACTCACCAAGTTTTATCAAAATCGGTCCATTATTTTTTTATAGGTGTCACACATAAATATATATATATATATATATATATATATATATATATATATATATATATATATATATATATATATATATATATATATATATATATATATATATATATATATATATAGATACATAAACATATAAAGTTTGAAACCGACCTAGGATTTGAGTTCCAGGGGTCCTAAATAACGCTCATTTGAAAAAAAATATTCAAAATTCAAAAGTCGGGATCTCCTCATTAATGAATTTAAAAAAATTCACTAAAAAGAGAAGGGTCTTGAATTTGAACAAAAATAGGCTCGTGGCTCGTCCTTCTATAAACATATTTGCATAATACGCGCCATATTATATTACCGTATGCATGCGTGTACAGTGTCCTCTCATCGAATATTCCTGGTCATTATTTCGAAAATTATTCCTTTTGAAAGTCTATATTTTTGTATAAATGGATTTTCTATTTAAATACTGAAGTGTCAGAAGACATGACCTTGAAAATTAAAAAATAATCGGCTGCGGCACAGAGTAGGGGGTCTTTGTCTCCCTGGACCCCCCTTTGCTGCTGCGCGGATTCTACTTCACCCACTCCCAAAATCACGAGCCGCCACTGCTCTAAAACGGACTTCAAGGTCTGTTAAATTTAAAATATTATTTTTAGTAGTATCCCTAATAGTGTACGATTCTTATGAAAATGTACTAGTATAACGCACTTGCTGCGTTCCAGCATTTATATTATTATTTCCAAATAAAAAATATTCTAAAGGAGACTGATATGTCAAAAAAAAATCAAAACCAATGTCAACGTCAAATCATGGAACATCATTGTCTGTGTAAAAGTGAAAAGACTGTTACTGTTGATGCGAAAGCTTCAGGAAAAATATCAATTTTACCAGAACAAGATGTTGAAGGTAAAATTTATTACATCCAGTTGGATTTTGGAGAAGTCGTTGTGGGCAGACAACGAAAAAAATCTGTATACATTAAAAATGACAGTAGAGTACCTCAGTGCTTTAATGTATTACATCCATATTCAGAAAAGATCATATACTGCGTCTTCAAATGTTTTCTGGTAAACGAAAAGAGGCCTTATAGAGTCAATGAAGTTGCACACTGCAAGGTTGTTTACAGGCCGTATACACCGGATGAAATGAACTACGACAGGTTTGAAATAATGGATGGATCCATGAACAAACATGTAATCATTTGTAAGGGTCGTTCTATAGGACCGGCTATGCAAGTTTCCACGAAGCATATCTATTTCTTTATCACGAAAAACAAGAACATCCGAAGGAACACATTCGAACTTAAAAATGTATCCAAAGTTGACGCTGTTTTTCAATTCCCTCTTACCAGTCGCTTATTTCGAGTCAATCCGATGCAAGGTGTGATCCCTCCGAAAAAGAATCGCTTTATCCAAGTCGAATTTGTTCCCTCAAAAAAAGGAGTTTACGCTGAGAAGCTTTGGTGCTTACTTTCATATCAGGAACCTCTTATGGTACTACTCTATGGAATGAACCAACCGCACATAAATTTTAACAGTGGGCCGCGAAACTTCCAGGAATATCATATACCAATTGAATACAGAACAGGCAGCACAGGATTCTTTGAAAGAAATATTCTTCTAAAATCATATCTGCCTGTCACCTTGAATAAAGGTCATCTTGTATTTGACGAAAGCCGGATACTTAACTGTGCTATGATGAATCACACTGATAAATACATAAGGATAATGTGGATTGAAGATGAAGAAGGACTTTTTACCATTACACCCAAAGAAATATTTATTCCACCGAAAGTACTATTTAGTTTTGAATGTCAGTTCAATCCGAAGAAAGGTGATAACATTTATTGCAAATCATTAGTTGCTCAGGTATAGTGATACTAAATAACTTTTATCATTTCTATCAGCTACTATAACTGCTTAACTGGGGGATGTTTAAATTGGAGACTGTAAACAACATCACGGAGCAGTAAAATCCAGTGCCAATAATGTTGTTTGACTCCAATATCTACCTCTCCAAAAAATATTCACCAATAATTCTTTGAGTGAAAGAGTTCTTCTAAAACATGTTACGAAACCCGTACCTTGCGGGGTGCCAGCTTCTCACGCCTTCTTTCTTCTCACCAGCCAACAAGGTTGGTTGAGGGGCCACTTCAAATGAAATGAAAGCACTAAATAACTTTGGACAAAGTTATTCAAATTTATTGAGTAGTACACAAATACAAAGACTGAAGAATACATTAGATATTATAAATATGCGGCTATAGGAGCGATCCTTAGTAAAGATTAGATCAGATTCAATGTGAGTAGGCTATTACAGTCCCTTCACCGCGACGTTAAGTATATTGTGGCTCACGTATAGCTTAAATTTCACCCATCAAATCCTGCTCCCAGCGGGAGTCTATCTTTTTTGCGAGCGAAAGATTCTCAAAGATCAAGACTTAAGTTTGTTTTTAATTTCAACATCACACCACGAGGGCGTACAGCCTAAATACTATCGTACCGTGGGTGTTGACAAGGAGGAAAGGGGCAGCTTGTTAATTCTGGACTTGAAGGTTTGGAGGTTCGGAGGAGAAGGAAAATTCCACAACTTTGAAGTCCTCGGGACAAAAGAGCGGGCATAACAAGATGTTCTATGTCTGGTGACCTGGACAGTAAAAGGGTGCATTCGCTCTGTTCCCCTGGTAGATCTGTTGGGGGCAGCAGGTGGGGGAACTATGGAGGAAAGTTCCTCTGAGCAGTGCCCGTGCAGATATCTATAAAAGAGAGAGAGAGGTCACCAACGGCACGTCGGTGGGCAAGGGATGGCAGCCTTTGGGTGAGGGTAGGGTCACCGATGAGACGTATAGCTCTCTTTTGAATGGAGTCCAGGATAGCGAGTGTAGAAGCGGCAGCTGCACCCCAGATGTGGAAGCAGTATTCGAGGTAAGGCCTTATTTGTGAAGTATATAAGGTATAGAGATTAGCTGGTCAAAAGTGTTTGCGAGCCCGGAAGAGGAAACCTAATTTCTTAGCAGCCGCTTCTGCAATTGATGTGACATGTTGGTGCCAATTAAGATTTCGATCCACAGAAATGCCAACAAGTGAAAAGGACTCATTATTTTAAATAACTTGCTGGTCATTTTGATGGGTCTAGGCCTGGTGTATCTCTTATGAGTTAGAAAGCAAGACTGAAATTTGGTGAGGTTGAATTTGACAAGGTTTCTACTTCCCCAGTCTAATATTTTTTGGAGATCCACGGAGACCGAACCCTCCATGAGTCTGCGATCCTCATCTAATTGGGCTAAAGAGACAGGCTTAGAATATTGTATATTTGAGTGGAGGGTGCTGTCGTCCGCGTAACTGAACAGGGTTGGATGTGCTAGAGAGGAGGTCATTGATGTGGAGAAGAAACAAAGCAGGGGCTAAAGCTGAACTTTGAGGAACTCCTGCATTAATTGAATACAGTTTAGAGGAATGGCCATCCGCAACAACAGATATGCTCCTGTTGGAGAGGAAATTTGCTGTCCAGGTACAAAGTTTTGGTGGTAGGCCATATGCCGGAAGTTTATTAAGCAGCGCTGCGTGCCAGACCTGGTCGAATGCTTTGGATATGTCTAGAGCAACAATCTGGGATTCACCGTGTTATTCCATAGACTTGTTTCAAGAATGGGTGACAAAGGAAAGGAGGTCGGCAGTCGATCTGCGCTGACGATACTGCCTGTCGTGAATTAGACTGTGTTTTTCAAGAAATTTTAGTAATTCGGTGTTTATATACTTTTCCATCACTTTAGAGACGACTGAAAGGAGAGAAATAGGCCTGTAGTTGCTAGGAAGCGCTTTGGATCCTTTCTTGGGGATGGGTTGTACTCGAGCAGTTTTCCAGTTACTAGGAAATATGCCTTTATTGTAAGATATCTGAAACAGACGAGTCAGGACAGGAGCAAGTTCTGGTGCGCATTTTTTGAGAACAATTGCTGGGATCTGGTCAAGGCCAGAGGCTTTCCTGGTATTAAGAGAAGAGAGCATCTTTCGTACCTTTTTAGTTTTGAAAATGATATCCGTCATTTTATGCGCGACATTGGGGACTGTTGGTGGTTGAACATTTGGAGGTGTGTTGAGAGTAGAATTGCCGGCGAACAACGAAGCAAAAACTTCAGCCTTGCCGAGGGCGGTAGAAACAATTTTATCCCCTGAGACAAGAGGTGGGAACGTGCTTTCGCAGAAATTATTCCCAATAGATTTAGCAAGAGTCCAGAAGGGTTTGCCGCCGTTGGAGCTTAAGAGGACGTTGTTTTTGATGTGGTTGTTTAACGAGTTTTTTGCCTCAGAAAGAATGCGGACATAGCGGTTTCTTGCGTCGTTAAATGCTTGACGATTTTCTTGACTGGGATTGTGTAGAAGCGTTTTGTGAGTTTTGACCTTTTCAAGTCTGGCCTTGTCACAGGATTTAGAGAACCAGGGCTTTTGAGTAGCTGAAGAGGTTTTCTGTGTACGTGGAATAAATAATTCCATGCCCGCTTGGTGACGTTTTGTGAGATATCAGAGGGGTCAGGATGAGAGAAGCAGACAGACGCCCATATAAATGAGGAAAAGTAATCTCGCATTTCGTCCCAGTTCGCGGAGTTGTAGTGCCAAACGATACCATATTGGCTAAAGAATTGCTGACTGCAAAGGCCTCTGCTGCTCTCCCTTGTTGATTGGTTTTTGAATATCCTAGCCATTCCTTATTATGGACATTGAAGTCACCAAGAATAGTGACCTCGGAGGAAGGATATTCAGAAATCAGATAGTCAAAGAGCGGGACAAAGTTGTTGTCAGAAGGTGACCGGTAAATGCAACAGATGAATTTAGTTGCCGCCCTGAGAGAGAGTTTTATCCATAGTATGTCTTTTTTTCCAGCTTCTAAATTGGGGAGTCTGGTGCAGGGTAGATTGCTACGGACGTATGCGCACACGCCTCCATGCAATCTAAAGGAAGTAAGGAGCTCATACCCCGGGAAATTAAAGTGATTAGTGGCTGTTTTGGCACTGATTTGGGTTTCGGTGAGGACGAGGAGTTGGGGCCTGTTAGCCTGGAGGAAATGGTGGACGGACTTCATGTTAGAATTTAGGCCACATATATTCGAAAAGGATATGTTAAATCTTGATGTTGGCGCCCCCTGTACACCCATCTCCCGGAGATCCGAATGGTGGGGTATTTTACCTCCGGAATATTTTGTACAAGGAGGAGCCATCATCATTTTTGCTTATAAGGGAAACCGACTCATACACCAGAACCGGAAACGTCCGTTGGGACTTCACCGGCCCCTTGATGTATGGGGTGGTACCTCCTCGGGCCTGAAGAAATCCTTTACTATTACGTAAGGGAAAATTCCACTACCGCCTGCTATGGATTGGATTGGATCAATGTTTACCCCTTAAGATTAATAAAGGGACTATCAATTGTCCAATAGCTATGCTTTTCGACATAGTAGGAGGATACAAAACATTATCATTTTGCATCCATACCTATTGTCGGCGACAAAACTTTTGGTAATTCGTTACTATAACGCACTTTCTGCGTCCAGACTTTGTTTTAAATGTTGTTTTATAGTGCCCCATTTTAATTCTATAGTGAAACAATAAACATTATTAAAAAATCACTATACTTTAATTTGTAATAATCCATATTGAAGTTTATAATTTATAATTGCCCAAACCTAATTTTTAAGGCGTCATATTTTTTGCATATAAAAATTGAAAATAAGAAAAAAACGTTTCACTGTGGAGCACTCTCCTCTATATTAAAGTCACCAACAATTATGAAGTTTATACTATAATTCTGAAAAATCTGTATAGTCATATCTCACACTATGTCACTAAAAAACGCTTCAACCGTTATTCCACATTCACCAACCGCCACCCTAAGAAATGATTAAAGAACAAATACATTTTAGGTGTACTGGTATGAACAACCAGATATTACAAGAGGTCTTGTCAGTGTTCACAAAATGGACCTAAAAAACTTGAAAGGATCAATTGATGTTGCTGATGTACCATTGTCAATTTGTTTAAGATGTGCAGGTCATTCATTCACCCCAAACACATCCTGGATAACAACAGTCCAAGTCATACCGACCTGTGTTGTTCTACCACCCACCACTGATAGCACGACATCTTTTACTACCTTTCTAATCAAGGCCAAAGGGCTCCTTCCTGTTTTGTATAAAATAGTTCCGCCAATGAGAACTGTTATGTTGATGAAACCGATGTGTGGAGTTATAGAACCAAGATGCCACCAAATTGTTATTGTACACTTTAAACCTTCGCAAGAAGTCATGCAAGTATTAGAGAGGTAAAGTATTCCGTTATTTCTTGTGTAATTACGAAAATATTTTGAGAAAACAACTAGTTTGATAGGGATGGCTAACTGAAGCATCCAAGTAATTAACGAAGGGAAATTTATAAATTTGACAGGTAACTTTCGTTTTAGCGAATTTTATTTAGAAAAATTCGCTAAAACGTAAAATGTGCACGAATGTGGGCCCTAGAACCCGAAACCAAAGTCCGTTTGAATTTTTGTATTTATATATATATATATATATATATATATATATATATATATATATATATATATATATATATATATATATATATATATATATATATATATATATATATATATATATATACAGGGTGGCGCATTGAAAACGAAACAGACCGATTTGCGTCCAGAGATATATTTTTTAAGAAACGCTGAAACACGTCAATTTTAATATTGAGGGGGACATGTTTTGACATAAAACTCAACTTTGTCACATCAACCCCTAAAGGGTGGTGATAACAACCCTTATATTTTAGATGGGGAACATGGGTCGAGTGTTGCATCATTTGAAAGCTCTTTCTTTTCTGAATTTAACACACTAATTTTTTTTGAAGTTTTATCAACTCGTTTAAAAAGTATTCACAGTTGGAGTTGCAAGAACGTATTTCATTCATTGTGATAAGAAATGAACTAATTAGCCAATTGTTCGTTAAAAAAAACTAAAAAACAAAACCAAACGTTCAAAAATGTTTATTCAGTAAAGTAAGCGTTCAAATTGCTCACCACCAGCTTCCATACAAAAGTACAAATATTGTTCAAAACAAGCTCTGTCATTCTGGAGCATTTGTGGAGTCATTAGACGACATTCTTCAACAATGTGTCGTCGTAATTCTTCCAGAGACTCCGGTTCTGTTGCGAAAATTCTACTCTAGAAAGAAGTCTAAAGGAGTTAAATGCAGTGATCTAGGGGGTCACTCAATAGCACCTCTACGCCCAATCCATTTCTTTGGAAACTCTCTGTTCAAAAACTCCCTAACACGTTGTGAAAAATGCGGAGGAGCTCCATCTAGTTGAAACACTAATTGATTTTCTTGATAGCGATCATCATTTTCAACAATGTCAATTAGTAGCGGGTAAACGATATCTTCTAGTAACTCCAAATACGTTTTGCGACTTAAATTGCCATCAAGAAAAATTGGTCCGATTAAACGGTCTCCAAAATTACCAGTCGAGACATTCAATTTCAATGGAGTTTGAGTGTGGACTTAGTGAAAATTTCTTGGATTATTATCTGCCCAATAACGACAATTATGACGATTGACTGTAGAGTTTAATAAAAACCTCGTCTGAAAAACAGATATTGAACAGAAAGTTCCCGTTATCAGCTATTCGTGCAGTCATAACTTAACAAACTCCAGCCGCCGATCAAAATCATCTTCATTCAGTTGTTGTACAAGATGAATTTTATACGGGTGAAATTTATGATGCTTCAATATTCGCTGAATAGTTCTTCTTGTGATGTTTGAAACAGTGGCCAATTTTCTCGTGCTCAAAGTTGGGCCTGCAGCAATTTGTCCTAAAACTTCAATCTCAGTAGTCTCATTTCTAACCGGAAATTCACGTTCAGGATCCCGTTTTTTGTTGGCTACTGAACCACTTTGTCGAAACTTTGCAACTAACTCCAAAATGTATTTTCTGTTAACATGTCTGTTCGGATGTCGTTCATTAAACAAATTTGCTGTACGGTTGGCACAGTCACCGTTTTTGAAAAAAAGAGTAATTATTTCAACTCTTTCTTCTACAGAATACACCATTGTGAAATTAATTTTCGGTAGTACTATCATTAAGTATCAAACCGACCGATAAACTGAAATAATAAACCGCATTTCTCTCATTCCGATAATAAATGTTCTGATAGTCAATTTTTTGCTTACAAACCAACAAAACATTGACTATCAGCACATTTCTTATCGGAATGAGTGAAATGCGTGTTTGCATCTTCAACTGTCAATAATTTTTAAAGGAATTGATAAAACTTCCAACTTTCTTATTTTTTAGCTCCAATTTATGTTACTTAGAACGTATCCTGTGGGCTAAGTTTTGCTGCCTTAAATGCAAAATATTAATATACGTCACTCGGTTCATTGAAATAGTTAAAGAATAAATTATCACCATTGTACAGGGTGTATTTTTTGTTACAACATATCTAACTTTAAAGTGGCAAACTTGTGGTTTTCAAATGGAACACCCTATTTTTTATGGATTGGCCAGATAGATCATTATATTGTGTGGGTTTCCCTCTAGCTACAGTTGATAGTTTTCGAGTTATAGTGGTTTACTAAGTGGAGATTGGAACCTGTGATGAGTACTGATAAGCACACTTGGAGAACCCAAATCACCACAACACATTTTAAAAACCTGACGATTGTTGTACTAACCAAATTAACGTCATCAGAGGATGAAAAATTCTAAATATTCAATATCCACAACACTATTTATATTCTTCTGCAGGTAGTTGGTCACTAACGATTTGGGGAGGTTCAACGACACCAAAAGTAACATATTTCGGTTGTTACCTAAGCAATACTTTTCGACGCAGATGGATCGGACGCGGTGGACCTCAGCCATGGCTGGCTCGATTCCCTGTGATTTAAATCCTATGGACTTTTATTTATGGGGGCATCTGAAAAGTATTGTTTATGAAGCAAATGTTGAAAATGTTGACAAAGAATTGTACTTGGATGCGAACAAATTAGAAATACACCAGAAATATTTCACGACCTTGTATGCTCCGTAGAATACGAAAGTGTATTGAAGTGGAGGGTGGCCATTTTGAACATTTATTGTAGTCAGGTATCATAAAATGTTATAAACTTTTTTGTTTGTTGTTTTATTTGTTGTTACAATTTGCAGACAATACAATTAATTACTTGAGAAAAATTAATTTTTGAACTACATCGACATACAAAAATTGAAATATCTCGAAAATGGTGTGTCTGAGAGATTTGGATCAAATATACACTTGTTGCTCACAATTGATAAGGGCTGCAATGTAGCTATACGGTAGGTCGATATTACTGGGTGTCAAAAAATTATAGCCAATTGAATGCAAGCCATGTCTTACAGGTAGCGTCCTCTGTCAACAGTGTTATTAACAATAACATATTTAAATTTCTTGCCTTCGAAAACTCCCACATGCCAATTTTCACGTCAAAATTTTAATTTGACTCGGACTTATTCGTGAAAAACTGACAAAAACAAATAACTTTAACACGCTGTATTTAAAAAACTAAGCATTTGCGGACCCATGTTTATATGAAAAAATAGTCTTATATTTTGTGCTGAATGTTCACCTGTAACATAAACCATCATTTTTGAAACCCCCTGTATATATATAGTTGGAAATTTGAACAAAAATGTTTCGATGAATAGAGTAGGTCCGGTTATATGTAGTCCATTGTTCGAACTGTTATCTCAATAATTAGCGTGTCCTTCTTAGAAGGAATATTTGACAACGATACACAGTATTACAAAAGCAGGTATGCAGTTTTAATTACAGGGATTTAAGACTCAAGAGTGGGGGCGGTTTTTATACCTTCCTAGAGGACGCTGTGCGCAACTGCTTGGCAACTAACATATAAATAGTGGTTCTAGTCTTTATTCGCTTAGTTTATTCATCCCTCTGATGACGCTAACTTGGTTAGCGAAACGATCGTAGGGTCTAAAAAACTGTTTTGTGATTAATTGGATTTTCCAAATTGTGCTTATCAAGTTCTTATTATAATGTATATTTTCTGTTGCTGTTGTATGTTCTGTCCTTGCTTGATTACATTTCGTATTTGTTACAACCCTCTGTCTTTTTTATTTTAAAATTTCATGACTACTACGAATAATGACAAGAAATATTATTGGGATATTGAATAAAATATAAAAATCAAAATAACTTAAAAATAACAAGGTGTAGGTATATACTATACGAGGTCTGTAAATTAAGTAAATCTGGGATTCACCGTGTAGTTCCATAGACTTGTTCTAAGAATGGGTGACAAAGGAAAGGAGGTCGGCAGTTGATCTGCGCTGACGGAATCCATACTGCCTGTCGTGGATTAGACTGTGTTTTTCAAAAAAATTTAGTAATTCAGTGTTTATATACTTTTCTATCACGTTAGAGGCGACTGAAAGGAGAGAAATAGGCCTGTAGTTGCTAGGAGGCGCTTTGGATCCTTTCTTGGGGACGGGTTGTACTGGAGCAGTTTTCCAGTTACTAGGGAATATACCTCTATTGTAAGATGTCTGAAACAGACGAGTCAGGACAGGAGCAAGTTCTGGTGCGCATTTTTTGAGAACAATTGCTGGTCAAGGCCAGTACCCGTATTAGTTTCCAGTTCTTTGCTTGAATGTTGCCAATTTTGACGCTTTAAATCGCGACTTTGACGTTTTGAGGAAAACATCAATTTATTTTTCTTTAAATGCCTCTAACTTTTTTGTCTTTTAAGCTACAGAGCTAAATTTTGGTATGTAATTTACCTATAATATAAACCCGGGTACCCAATTTTGTTGCTCTTACTTTGTTATTTCCGCAGATATAATTTTTTTTCGAAAGAAAACACAAAATTTTCCGGGAAAACCTGGGGCGATTTTGCTGGCCAACGAACTTATCCAATCCACTTTCAAAAGGAAGGTATTCACCAAATTTAATCAAAATCGGGTCATTTTTATTTTAGTTATGGTGTGATATATATATATATATATATATATATATATATATATATATATATATATATATATATATATATATATATATATATATATCATTATTTCATTATTATTTATTAGTACATAATTTAACAATGTGTTTTACAAATAAGCTTAATGCTTGTGCTTGCAATTAACACAATTTTCACTCTTTTGATTTGTCTAAAGGGAACTGCCAAATATGCTACTGTCACATTTCTAATTTCAAGGAATATTCAATAACTTAGAAGTTGCATACCGCTGGCAGCATTTACAGTACCATTCTTAATGTTCAGCTCTCATTTTACAGAAACTTATTCTCTTAAACTACTAAAATTCTTCGAAAATACTACGATAAATTACAGTACAAATATTTTGACATTTTGATTTGACAATGGTGAATATATATATATATATATATATATATATATATATATATATATATAAACATATAGAAATTGAAGGTGACCCCGGATATGTGTTCTAGGGGGCCTAATTAGCGCCCATTTGAAGAAATTTTTAAAAAATTCAAAAGTCGGGATCTCCTCAATAGTGAATTTTTTAAAGAGAATTCACTAAAAAACCAAATTTAAATGTCGCGATTTTTTCATTATAGAAAATTTTTTTTGTACGAAAATTTTCCTCAAAAAGTTAATTTTCCTCGGTCTTACGCCGTTTAGTCAGGACTAATTATTCTAATGTCTGGTCTATTTTAGATGGAAGATTTTCTTCAATGGAAGGGAAGATTATGTCACGGTGACACTTAAAGGTCAATGTGATATACAGTCTTTAATTATTGGAGATAATAACATAGTTACTTTCCCAACTGTTCAAGTAGGATGGAAAGAGTCTATTTATGTTTTGATGAGGAATCCTTCAATTTTCACTGTTAAATATTTGTTCATGCTAGAAGGGAGTAAAAATTTAGAGGTAAGTATATGCATATTTAGTTGGCTGTTTTTTTAATGGAATAGGTAGTGCATGAAAGCCAAAGCCTATGTATCTCCAAGACATCATGAACTTAATTAAAGCAGGCATCAAATTTTGTTACCATTATAACCTATATAGTAGAAACAATGTGCCAAGATTCATCATAATAACTTTATTGTTTGAAAATGTACAAAAATTTACGCAAGTAATCTTAAAGTGTTCCCGAAAAAACTGGTTTCTTGATCAACTTTATCGGTTAATAGCCAATTGAGCTATTCAAATTTAAAGCATTTAATGAAAATTCGCTATCATAACGCACTTGCTGAGTCCCGAATTTCTTTCCTTACAAACATGCATTATATTTCGATGGAAAATGCAAAAATGCAATAAGGCGTGTTCGATTAAAAAAAAAAGAAAGTTTCTTTCACCAACGACTTATGGGCCACTCTGTGATTGTAGAAATATTTTTTAATATGTAGCTCAAGACACCCTATAATTAAGGTATACAATTTTTTTTCGGATGTTGTATAATAATGGATGTATTGAGCTTTATTGATTTTTTACGAAAATTCGACAAAAATTATATACCATTAAACGATAAACTATATAGCTAAGACTACTGCCAAAGAAGAAGAAAAAAGGTCTAATTGAAATGAATTTTCTGGAAATACTTTAGTAAAATGAAGGACCATGACGGTTGAAGCTAAGACTTCATGCTTTGTAAAACATTCTGCTTGAGACATTTTCTTTTCATAGCCCGTATTAGTTTCAGGTTCTTTGACTAAATGTTGCCAATTTTGACGTTTTAAATCGCGACTTTGACGTTTTGAGGAAAACGCCAATTTATTTTTCTTTAAATGCCTATACCTTTTTTGTATTTTAACCTACAGAGCTAAATTTTGGTAGGTAATTTACCTATAATGATATAGGCCTGCGTACCATTTGGTTGCCCTTACTTTGTCATTTCCAGAGATATAATTTTTTTTCGAAAGAAAACACAAAATTTTCCGGGAAAACCTGGGCCGATTTTCTTGGCTAACGAACTATCCAAGCCACTTGCAAAATGAGGGTATTGACCAATTTTGTTCAAAATTAGCCTATTATTTTTTAAGTTATCGGTGTGATACATACATACATACACACGTATATATATATATATATATATATATATATATATATATATATATATATATATATATATATATAAACTGACCCCGCATATGTGTTCTATGGTGCGTAATTAGCGCTCATTTGAAGAATTTTTTGAAAATTCAAAAGTCGGGATATCCTCATAAGTGAATTTTTTTTAAAGAAAATTCACTAAAATATGGGTTTATTTGGGTGTACTTTTATAAAACACCCTGTATATGTACAGATATTATCATAAGACAATTTATAAAATCCCCTACATGCCCGCTTTTTGGAAACGCCTTTCTTACTTCAAAAATTACCGAAAAAAGTGAGGTGGGAAATTTAAGTGAAATACCCTGTACATAAAAAAGATGTGGTGGTGGTAAAAAAGATGGTATGGCCTCGACGGAATTGTCATTAGCCACAGATTTTTTAACTTCTCGTTTGAGTTTTGTATTTTTTCCTTTATTATATTTGTTATTTTTAATAACGTAAATACAATATCAGCATGTACACACTTAATTACGCATACCTACACACAAATGCACGTATATATTTTAAAATAATTGAAGTTTAACATTTTCCTTTACACTAAGTTTGTGAATACACACATATATACATACTTACATATATACACATATTCATTATAAATAAGAATTTTTTTTTCCCTTTTTTTGTATTTGTTGTTTTTTTTTGCTATTTTTTTAAATTTGTTTTTTGTTTTTTTTTTGTTTGTTTTTTGTTTTTGTTTTAATGTTTTTTTTTTGTTTCTTTTTTTTTTTCAATTTATATAAGGAATAACAGGGACACTTTAACGCCTAGGGGCCCTTCAAGGCATCACAGACAGACAGACTGGACCTCGGAGAGGAGGGATCCACATAAAGGAAAGACAGTAGGACCCTTAATCTAATTAACAGTTTTGTTATAAATGTATGCATGATATTCTATTATAATAATGCATAAAAAAGAGATATACAAAGATTATGTTTAATTGTACATTAACAGTCGGTTCGGAAAGCCAAATATGATTTTTCAGTTTTTAATGGATTTGATGTTACTGAATTTGGAAAGAGCCATACAATAGTAATTTACGTTACAAGTCCGGAAAATACTGTTTTTTTGGACGAGTCGACAAAATTGTAGGACGAGCCGTAGGCAAGTCCTGGAAGTCTGCGAGTCCAAAAAAACTGTTTTCGGGCGTGTTGCGTACACTATTTTTTTTTCGGCAACCGTGTAGAATAACAAATCAATGAGACACATTTCTTTATTATATTTTTTTGTAGAACAAAATTTCAAACATTTTAATTCTTATTTGTATTAAATATTGAAATGCGAACAGAAGATAAGTACTAACAGAAACATTCTAATTCTTATTTAGACTAATATTTCTATTAAAATTCGAGCAATTGCTAATAGTGAAAGGATTTAATTTGTTTGAAATGCTTGGTATATTTAAATGCCTTTTGTAGTCAGAACAAGAAGGTAAAGTTTCCGTTTCATAGTGATTGTTTTCATCTGATAATTTTTGAATGGTATTGGCAATTTTAATTTTGTTTGTTAGTGAATTGTCTATTTATCCTTCAGCGACATTGGTAGACTTCCAGCCACTGTGTCTCTTCAAATTTGTGATGTCTCCACCATTATCAGCAAATATTGTCGCGAACTAGGACCGCTAGAACCCATATCCGGGGTCAGTTTCAATTTATATATATATATATATATATATATATATATATATATATATATATATATATATATATATATATATATATATATATATATATATATATATATATATATATATATATGTGTGTATCACGCCGATAACTCAAAAAATAATAGGGTGATTTTGATAAAATTTGGCATGTCTCAACAAAAATGTTTTACAAAGCCTGAACTCTTAGTTTCAATCGTCATTGTCCTTCATTATAGTAAAATATTTCCAGAAAATTCATTTCAAATAGACCCTTTCTCTGATGATTTGGCAGTGGTGTTAGCTATAGAGTTTTTCGTTTAATGGTATATCATTTTTGTCGAATTTTCGTAAAAAATTATTAAAGCTCAATATATCCGTTATTATGCAAGTTACGAAAAAAATTGTATACATTAATTATAGGGTGTCGCGAGCTACATTTTAAAAAATATTTCCACAATTACAGACTGGCCCATAAATTTTCTTTAAAAAAAATTTACTAATGAGGAGATGCCGAAAAAATGTCTTTAAATGAGCGCTATTTGGGCCCCCCAGAACACATATTCGGGGTCAGTTTCAATTTTTGTATGTTTATATATGTATATATATATATATATATATATATATATATATATATATATATATATATATATATATATATATATATATATATATATATATATATATATATATATATATATATGTATCACTCCGATAACTCAAAAAATAATGGGCCGATTTTGATTAAATTTGGTGAATACCTTCCTTTTGTAAATGGCTTAGATAAGTTCGTTAGCCAGGAAAATGGGCCCAGGTTTTCCCGGAAAAATTTGTGTTTTCTTTCGAAAAAAAATTATATCTCCGGAATTAACAAAGTAAGGGCAACCAAATTTGGTACGCGGGTTTATATCTTTATAGGTAAGTTACTCACCAAAATTTAGTTCTATAGATCGAAAGATAAAAAAGTTATAGGCATTTAAAGAAAAATAAATTGGGGTTATCCTCAAAACGTCAAAATTGGGAACATTTAGGCAAAGAACTTGAATCTAATACGGGCTATGGAAAGAAAATGTCTCAAGAAGAATGTTTTACAAACCCTGAAGTCTTAGTTTCAACCCTTATTATCCTTCATTTTACTCAAATATTTCCAGAAAATTCATTTAAAATAGACCCATTTTCTGATGCTTGGCGGTAGCCTTGGCTATAGAGTTTATCGTTTAATGGTATCTAATTTTTGTCGAATTTTCGTAAAAAATCAATAAAGTTCAATATATCCGTTATTATACAAGATATGAAAAAAATTGTATATATTAATTATAGGGTGTCTTAAGCTACATCTTAAAAAATTATTTATACAATCACAGGGTGGGCCATAAGTCGTTGCTGATACAAATTTTCTTTTTTTTTTTAATTAAACACTCCTTATGTTACTGCATTTTTGCATTTTCCATCGAGATATAATGTTTGTAAGAAAAGAAATTCTGGACGCAGCAAGTGCGTTATGGTAGCGAATTTTGATCAGATGTTTCATATTTGGATAGCTCAATTTGCTATTAACCTATAAGGTTGACCAAGAAACGAGTTTTTTCGGGAACACTTTAAGTTTACTTTCGGAAATTTTCGTACACTTTCAAACAATAAAATTATTTTGATGAAACATGGCACATTGTTTTTACTATATAGGTTATACGGGTAATCAAATTTGATGCCAGGTTTCTTAAAAAAAAAAACACACACATATTTACTATTAAAATCATTTTTATGAAAATTCACTACCATAACGCACTTGCGGCGTCCAGAACTTCTTTTTTAATATAGGGTGCTCCATTTTAAATAAGCAGCTTGAGAATATTTCAGTTTGAATGGCACTGTTTGAATTAGTTACTGTCTCAACTTTCAAAAGCTTATAATTTTTATTTCTCTAGAGACTTCTGATTAAATGTTTCGGTTAGACACGCTGTATGGCTTTGAAGTTGCCAAAAGTAACTAATTATCTTTGGGTGAAGGAATAAAGTATTTGTTTGGAAAGAAAAGGCCTTTTATTCATCACCCAAAGATGTCAACCCCAAACATTTTGACGTTTAGGAACAGTAACTAATTATAATTAAAAAAATTAAACTTAGTTCAAAGTGCTCTGTTACATTTGCTTACAAATATTGAGACCTATTTCAGGGTATCAACCTAACAACCTATATTAAAAGCAGGTTTGTTTTTTGTTTTAGGTGGAACCGATGGAAGGCTCTATATGCGCAAGGGAGCAATTCTTCATAAAAATGTATTACACGGGTAGTTTGTGTGACAAAGATGTAACTCAAATTACTTGTAGATGTGAAGCATTTCCAAAACAAGTAATCATAGGCAGACCTGTCTTTATAAATGTAGTTGTGCACACTCACTGCGCTTATTCTCAACTGTGTTCTTTACCAAACGACAAAGATTTCGGTGAAGTCAAGTACAGTACATCCTTAGTTGCAGAATTCTATGCCTACAATTTTGGAATATCCCCCATTCATTGTGAACTAGGTTCTGAAGGAATTCCAAAAGAAGATTTAAATATATCTCTTGATAAAGCCACAATCAAACCTGAAGAGAAACTACATATAAAAGTGTGTTTTGACGCAAAGAAACTAGGCGGAAACGTTGTGGATATTATTTACAAAAACAGCGGGCTCGACCAGGGAGAGATACAATTGTTTAAAATAATTTTTTCTTGTGTCCACCCTGTCATACAAATCGAGGAAATTATTGACCATAACTTCAATCATCTATTCAGCAAGAGACATCTATGGGGCTTGTTAAATTTAACAGAACTCAACCATATTCTTAACAGCATCACTTTCGGTGAAACAAAGGTGATAACATGTCACGTACCAGATTATGAAGTCGATGATGATACCAAGTACATAAAATTGTTGCTAGCAAATAAAACTAACTTTAAAATTGACATTTCATTGAAGAGGGTTAAAAAATGTAACTGTGAGGCAGCTGAAACTAAAAGTTTAACGTTAAGAAAGAAAGTGTACCTTTGTCACCACAGAGAGATGCTTGAAATGAAGATGGCGGAAACAGAGATTCTTCCAAAATGTGAAGCAGTGTTAACACTCGAAGTCAAATATACAGAGGCAGAACAAAATACATTGTGTTACGTTTTAAGCCTAACAGATGAGAGATTCGTAGAGATTAATTTAGTTATCACTGCTTTTTCATTAGCTGTTTCTACACTATCATCGTACATACCTTCACAAATCATGGAACTTAAAGACACTTTTATTGGCGATCAACACCCTCCTTTACAAATATTTTGGTTATATAACAATACAGCGCAATCAATCAACTACTACCTCGACAACCTAGAAATCATTAAGCTTTGTAATTATGAAAGATTCGAAATTATGAGATGTCTCAACCCATTGGATATAGTCGAAGCGTATAGCGCAGGACCTATAGTATTTCGTTTTCAACCAATTGAAGCTAAAGTTTATAATGTAACAATACCACTTCTTCTTGGTGATAAAGTCGTCGAACTCACAATTCAAGGAAAGGGAACGTTTGATCAGACGGTGGACTGCTATAAGTATTTTCCTGTCATAAATAAATTCGACAGAACGGACCCAAATGTCTCAATAACCCTTTCAGAAGATGATATTACTTTCGATAAAATACCTCTATGGAATTCACTTGAGAAAACGATATTTTTAAAGAACAGTAGCAAAGATAGCACTTTCAACTATCAATGGAGCAATTACTTTATTGAAGGAATAGCATACATTAAAATCACACCCGAAGAAGGCATTTTACAACCGAAAGAGGTCGTGAGAACCCTTATTAAAGTGAAATCTTTTGGGGAACCATTAATTACTCATGTGGCATTGGCTTGTAAGCTACTTGATCAATCACAACTTTTATTACACGAAGCTTCAAAAGCAGCCTATGAAAAGAAAGCTGAAGAATTTCAAGATTACTTTACAATAACAGATAATAATAAAATTACTTATCCAAAGGTTGAAATTAAAATAATCCCACCACCAAATTATTTTCATCGGACCGTAGGGATAAATATAGAGATTCTAAGTAGCTTAGATTACAGCCTGCACCAGAAAATCGAAGAAATATTCAAAAGTGTTCCTCCGAATATTTTGAGCGTCAATAATATAGAAATATTAAAACAGTATGTATGTAAACTTTCCAAAGATGAGATTATGATAAAAGCACTATCGAGCGGTAAAACTAAAATGTTAAACCAGTTAAATATTATGATTGACGAAGAGGTGGAAATCACAGGTGACACAAGTGACATTATAACTGAAACTTTGACAAGACTGCTCGCTGAACTGGTTTTTAGTGACGAAATTAGACATATCGCAGAAGAGGAAGCTAGAGACTTTACAACATTTTATCATCAGTATAGGTTTAGCGAAGGTGTTCAACATATTACAAACGAAAAGGGGGAAAGAGAATATGTTGTAGATAATGTAGGAGATTTGAAATCGACAGAAAAACGAATTGTGGAAACAAGAAAATTTTTGGACTGTCCCCAACCTCAGGCAGTAGCCGAAGAATTGAGAAAATGTCTAAACTGGATATTCGATTTCATGTTTCAAAAAATGGATTCTTTGAGATCGATGCCATAAGTGACAATTATGTAAATAAATACATATATTTTATTTATACATATAAATTTTTAGGAAACCCTGTTTGTTTCATTTTTTTTATATATATACAGGAGGGAGAGATGCCTCATGCAGACCTCATTCACGACACCGTAGCGCCGTTGGATATCGAGGTACTGTGAGACTCGTACTCTTAGTACACCTACTCACTAAAACTCCCTCCCTGGGAGTACCGCACCTTAGTCGCCATACCTCCGTCGGAAAGAATACACACAATGACTTTTTGGGTATGAATGTTTCCATTCTGTTTTTGTCGCGGGGACGTTAGCGGATAAGTATAAGCTTTGGACGCTTATGCTTATGTGGAAGTTGCACGTCGTAGTCGGTGGCACTACGGAGAAGAGCATTTGGGTGAGAAGCGGCTTTTGCTAACTGAGTTGTGGATAGTTGAGTTATATAAACTCAAGTATCGAAGGCATTTCCAGATCAGAGTGACTCTGACTGTTTCGGACAAACCATGGCGCTCCGGTAACCATTCTCAGAATTTTGTTCTGGATGATTTGAAGGGTCTTGATGTGTGTTGCGGCCGCGGTGGCCCATGCAGGTCAAGGCTGGCCGGATAATGACTTTGTACATGCGCAACTTATTGTTCATGGACAATTTGGAATTTCTATTTAGAAGTGGGAACAGCTTCGAGATGAACATCGAGGCTTTTTTTCGAGCGTGATCGACATGGGGGCGCCATGTTAAGTGTTTGTCGAGGAAAACCTCGAGGTATTTGGCGGAATCTTGCCAGGGCATTAGACGATTGTCTAATGAAACGTGTTCGTGAGGTGTGTGTCTCCTCTTGGAAAATAGGACAGCTGAACATTTATCGAGGTTTATGGCTAGAAGGGATTTCCTATACCATGATTGCAGCTCGACTACGGCGGTCTGAAGTCGTTCGGTTATTATCCTCGCCTGAGTAGAGCTGCTGAGGATGGTAGTGTCGTCTGCGTACAGTGCGTATGTCACGTTTAGGGGGGCTGTCGGAATGTCTGCGACAAATATATTGTACAGCAGATGGGAGATAGCAGAACCCTGCGGGAGACCAGCCGTGGCTGGGTACGTTCTAGATCTGGCTTCCAGATGTTTGACCTGGTACTTTCTCTGTTGTAGGTATGACCTGATTAGCAGAATCAGAGGAAGAGGATAATTAAATGATAGAAGTTTGTTTAGGAGGCCCGCATGCCACACCCTATCGAAGGCTTGAGCAATGTCAAGAAATATTGCACCAGTTGACTTGTTTTTATTAAATCCTTCGGTGATGTTTTCCACCACACGAAGGACTTGGTCTGTGGTGGAGTGCTGGTGTCTAAAACCGAATTGCTCATCCGGGAGGATATGATTTTCTGAGGTGAAAGAAGCTAGCATTTTCTGAATTAGTTTTTTGGCGATTTTGCCGATGACTGGTAGTAGGCTAATGGGCCTGTAGTTCTGAGGGAACAGAGGATCTTTGCTGGGTTTCGGGATGTTGATAATATCGGCAAGTTTCCACATGGAAGGAAAATGTTGAAATCGCAGCATGGCATTCATAATCGTAACTAGGAATACCACAGCTTTGCGGGGAGGTCTTTCAGGGCTACGTTGGAGATTCCATCGTATCCCGGAGCTTTTCTATTTTTTAATGATTTGATTATTTGGGAAACTTCTTCGAAAGTTGTGGGCTCGATAGTTGTGTCTGTGGTGGCGCGAAGCGCATTCCTGACGTAGCGGTGCGTTTTTGCTACGTGCGACAGATCAACGTTGTTATAATTCGGGCTGAATTGCAACTCCAGATGATCAGCCAATGCAGTAGCTTTCTCCGCATCCGTGTATACGACACCGTTAGGGCCGTGAAGCGGGGATATCGGAAGTTTTTGGGAGCGAAGGGCTTTAGCCATTTGTCAGGTGGAATTGTCTTGGGTAGACAGGGTTTGCAGGCGCTCCTCCCAGCGATTGTTGCGGAGTTCTTGTAGGGCGGATCGTACTTGTTTGATGAGTCTGTTTGCGCCTCGTTTGTCGGTGGGGTTTCCGGTGCGTTGAGCTAGTCTACGCACGCGGTTCTTTTCGAGTATCATTTCCCTGATACTGGACGGAAAAGGTTTGTTTCATTATAAGTATTAGTTGTACTAAAGAGTAGGTAATGGGTCACTTGAGCCAGACAGGAAGTGGGGGTACCCCACTCCTCCCCCATAGGCGGAGCCCCACCCCTCTGGGCGGAGCCCCACCCCCTTATGGGCGTGGCCACGCCCCCCAAGATGGCGTCCAAGATGGCTTCCAATGTAACCTGTAAACATTCTAAGGTCATTGACCTGTTATGTCTAGGAAACTTTGGCCAGACAGTGACGTCACACGACTTGGGCCAGACAGTCACATGCAAACATTCCAAAGCGTAAGGAAAATTATTATTTTTTAAAAAAAGCCACATGGAGCAGGTGAGTTTCGAACCCGGGACATTCAGATGGGAGGCAACGATGCTAACCACTGTGCTAAGCAGACGCTTATTAATTTACTGTTTTAGGCTGGTATATATACGACTTTTAATTAAAACAAACCATACATGTAACATACATAAAGCTTTTGTTATTAGACATAAGACATAATAATTAATATGTTTAATATTAGACAGACTATTAGATTTCGCATAGAAATTAGCCGAACGCCACAATTGTTATATGGGTAGGTTCTAAAAATAACACACAGAGGTCGTTGGCAAACAAAACAAGGAAGTTCAGAAACAAAATAGACAACAGGTTCAAATAGGAAACCAAACTTAAATATCGTAGAGACAATAGAGGTCGCTGGCAAAACAAAGAAGGAAGCTCAGAAACAAAATGGACAACAGGTTCAACTCTTAAAAATAGGAACTTTTTTAGCCTTATGTGTGGGCGCGGCAAGTAGTTGATTTTATTTTGAAAGAGATACAGGTTCGATTCCTGATATATGCTCCTTGATATGGTAGCGTCAAACAAATACAAAGAGGTACTGAATAACTAAACAGTAAGCTTAGAAACAATGGTTGGTTACAGGTTCAATTCCTTTCTTAAGCTAACCCCACGTGTTTAGTGTCATGTTACTCGTCTAAGTAAGCAGAATTAAAAATGGCGACTAAAATAAGATAAAAAACTTAAAACCCTTATCGCGGAAGATCCGTGAGATGTACGATAGAACCAATACATGCACGGTGTTAAGGAGGCCAAATCAAATTGGAATATACAATAAAATGGCCACTTCCGGTCTAAACGTTAAATCGTTATATCTTTTGAACGGAAAGTGATAGAAATGAACTGACTTTAAAAATATATCGTTTCATAACAAGCTCTACAAGAAAATGAGATAAAAAACTTTAAACCCTTATCGCGGAAGATCCGTGAGATGTACGATAGAACCAATACATGCACGGTGTTAAGGAGGCCAAATCAAATTGGAATATACAATAAAATGGCCACTTCCGGTCTAAACGTTAAATCGTTATATCTTTTGAACGGAAAGTGATAGAAATGAACTGACTTCAAAAATATATCGTTTCATAACAAGCTCTACAAGAAACTGAGATAAAAAACTTCAAATCCTTATCGCGGAAGATCGGTGAGATGTACGATAGAACCAATACATGCACGGTGTTAAGGAGGCCAAAGCAAATTGGAATATACAATAAAATGGCCACTTCCGGTCTAAACTTTAAATCGTTATATCTTTTGAACGGAAAGTGATAGAAAGAAACCGACTTCAAAAATGTATGTTTCGTAACAAGGTCTACAAGAAACTGAGATAAAAAACTTCAAACCCTTATCGCGGAAGATCGGTGAGATGCACGATAGAACCAATACATGCACGGTGTTAAGGAGGTCAAACCAAATTGGAATATACAATAAAATGGCCACTTCCGGTCTAAACGTTAAATCGTTATATCTTTTGAACGGAAAGTGATAGAAAGGAACCGACTTCAAAAATATATCGTTTCATAACAAGCTCTACAAGAAACTGAGATAAAAAACTTCAAATCCTTATCGCGGAAGATCGGTGAGATGTACGATAGAACCAATACATGCACGGTGTTAAGGAGGCCAAAGCAAATTGGAATATACAATAAAATGGCCACTTCCGGTCTAAACTTTAAATCGTTATATCTTTTGAACGGAAAGTGATAGAAAGAAACCGACTTCAAAAATGTATGTTTCGTAACAAGGTCTACAAGAAACTGAGATAAAAAACTTCAAACCCTTATCGCGGAAGATCGGTGAGATGCACGATAGAACCAATACATGCACGGTGTTAAGGAGGTCAAACCAAATTGGAATATACAATAAAATGGCCACTTCCGGTCTAAAATTTAAATCGTTATATCTTTTGAACGGAAAGTGATAGAAAGGAACCGACTTCATAAATGTATGTTTCGTAACAAGGTCTACAAGAAACTGAGATAAAAACTTCAAACCCTTATCGCGGAAGATCGGCGAGATGTACGATAGAACCAATACATACACGCTGTTCAGCAAAGCAAACTCTATAAGCATATTCAATAAAAAATGTTACTTCTGGTAGACACTTCCGGTATAGCTATTCTTAGAGCTAGATACATGTGTGACACCTCAAAATAATCGTCTTGTTGAACAGAAGAAATATAATATTTAAGTAAGTCAGAACAAGCTGTGTTAACACCTAAAAACAACACACTCTCTCTTAGACTTAATGAAGTTACTTTCAGAGAAAATTTCAACCATACCATAAAGAACAGTATTAAATAGCGTATTTAAATGTTGACTACATCAAGTGATGCGTACTACAGACAAATTTTAGTACACCCTCTTAGACTTATTGAAGTTGACGGCACAGGCAGCTGTCAAGCGTACCTAACAAACCAAAGTAAATATGTCTTGAAGAACAGTCTTCAATTACCCTAAACCAACACATCTCTATCATTTCAGAGTAATCTTAGCCATGTGACCAGTTAAACTAAGTATCTTAAAGTGTAGCTTTTATGTTTATGAGATATAAAATAAGAAAACCAAAGAGTTAATTGTCTATTACAACAACAAGCAGAAGGGGGTTGACTTGGTACCTACAGCTGCTACATACTTGGTAAAAATGGGTGCCACTAGCATTTCAGAGTAATTTTAATCACACAACACTCTAAATAACTGTATTGAGACGTGGCTTTATGTGTTAATGGGTGGAAATAACAAAACTAAAGAGTTGATTGTCTATTACAACTGTCAGCTAAAGAAGCATTTAGGTAGCCGGAATACCGATATCCTAAATATTTCAAGAGTAATCTTAGTCATACAACACTCTTAACTAACTGTCTTGAGATGTGGCTTTATGTGTCATTGGTTGGAAAATAAGAAAACTAAAGAGTTGTTTGCCTATTACAACAGTCAGCTGAAGGAACATTTGGGTTATCGGAATACCGATATGCCAAATGTTCCAACCGAAGGAGCCCACTTAGAGACATCTCCAGGGGCTCGGAATACCGATGCCCTAGAAGTGTCGGAAGCAACATTTCAATTAACACCAACAACCGCTAAACACTTGTTGGACTTTAATATGTTTGATATTAAATTCGGTTTGCTACATAACCATTCATTTTTATGAAAAACTCAACAATTTTTATTTCTGCGTAAGCGAATTTAATCAGAAATATAGAACCAATCTTCAAGGAACCGAAGTAAAAGGATAAGAACATTAAGAACAAACATTCCGATACCGAAGTGATCCTAAACACACCATATGATGCAAATTCTGTAAATCTCTTTAACATAAGAAAAACAGAAGTGAAACACCGTAAGACAAATAGAACCGACGTACATAACAGATGTGTCTGAGGAGAAACGTATTCAGAACCTTATTGAGTTTACTAAGTTTTAAGTATACGAACATATCAGTCTATGTACCAACCAATACCGATACCCTTAATATTTCAACCAAAGGAGCCCACTTAGACTCATCTCCAGGGAGCCGGAATACTGGCCCCCTAGAAGTGTCGGAAGCAACATCTCAACTAACACCTACAACCGCTACATACTTGGTAAAAAATGGGTGGAGCTCAGATTGTAAACGACTTGATAGGTGGTACATATGTTTGCAAAGATTTCATTCTAAATTTAGCCTGTTGGATATCCAATCTTTTCTATGAAAAGTGCAACCAACCAACTAACCAACCACCCAACCAACCAACCAACGTTGAGGGGCGTAGAGATAGCAAGCTATCTACAAGTGGACCCCTCTGAACCTATGATGTTAATAATGGATTAAGAGATTGAATTGGTACGTGTTTATATTGAAGGCTTGCAAGCTACGTACAAGTGTCTGAATATATGATGGTAATGATGGGTTAAGATATTTAATTGACATGTATTAAAGGCTTAGCGGTTTTCATTTGAGTCATCGTCATTCGAAAACTATTAGAACGAAAACCAGGTCCTTTACTCTGGTATATCTTACTCAGTAGGAACCAAATGTCTTCGAAAACAACATTCTTTGCTTTTCTGAAAGGCAAGTGAGCAGCCCCCTTGTCGAACCCCTCCGAGCTAAAGGTAAACCCCACTCTGTCTTCGGGATCGACATCATGGACTATATGACTCACAATATCTTTAATACGATCTTTGACCCACTTCTCTGGATCGTTGACATCGTCAGGTATATCTTGTAGTCTAAAGCATACGCTTCGTCTATCAAGTTTAAACTTCTTATTGGAGGTCACTGTATCTTCAAGTATTTGGAATGCCATTGTTTCGTGCTACACAACTGACTGTGTTGGTTAAAGGACCGAAGTTTAGCCTCGTGTTTATTAAAGAACAAAGTTTAGCAGGTACTATTTGTTTTCACCTTCACTGTTGGCTACCGACTGAACCTTAGCGGACGCTCCTCGTCTTAATATTCGACAAACAACACAGACAACACAACTTATTGTTTTCACCTTCACTGTTGGTTAACGACTGAACCTTAGTGGACGCTTCACGTCAATATTCAACAGACAACAACGACAGTTGTCATACAGCTGTCTGACATGACAGACAGACAGCTGTCATACAGCTGTCATACAGCTGTCATACAGCTGTCATACAGCTGTCTAACACAGCTGTCTAACACAGCTGTCTAACACAGCTGTCTAACACAGCTGTCTAACACAGCTGTCTAACACAGCTGTCTAACACAGCTGTCTAACACAGCTGTTTAACACAGCTGTCTAACACAGCTGTCTAATAGGGCAGACATATGTCTAACACATGTCTAGCAGATGTGTAACAGTCACTCTTTTGCGGAACATAAGCTGAATGTTTTTGAGTCAAACAAGAAGAAAACAATTTAAAACACATCTACGACGACCATGATGCAGCCGACATGGACTTTGAACAATTTTTAAAAATAGATGCGGCCAGGTTAGTTGATCAACCATCCAGGTCAGTCACAGCTGACGCTATAAATAAAAACGATGCTGGAAGCGAGTGACGTCACAAGAAACGGTGGTGCATGTGCCCAGGTTAGACCTCTAAGCTTTTCCAGGTTAATACCGGGTTAGCTCCATGACAAGGTGGTGGACCAGTCGGGTCAGCTAAGAGTCGGGGTGGTGGAATGGTCGGGTCAGCTAGGCGACCGGGAGCCCTAGCTGACCCGACCATTCCACCACCCCGACTCTTAGCTGACCCGACTGGTCCACCACCTTGTCATGGAGCTAACCCGGTATTAACCTGGAAAAGCTTAGAGGTCTAACCTGGGCACATGCACCACCGTTTCTTGTGACGTCACTCGCTTCCAGCATCGTTTTTATTTATAGCGTCAGCTGTGACTGACCTGGATGGTTGATCAACTAACCTGGCCGCATCTATTTTTAAAAATTGTTCAAAGTCCATGTCGGCTGCATCATGGTCGTCGTAGATGTGTTTTAAATTGTTTTCTTCTTGTTTGACTCAAAAACATTCAGCTTATGTTCCGCAAAAGAGTGACTGTTACACATCTGCTAGACATGTGTTAGACATATGTCTGCCCTATTAGACAGCTGTGTTAGACAGCTGTGTTAGACAGCTGTGTTAGACAGCTGTGTTAGACAGCTGTGTTAGACAGCTGTATGACAGCTGTATGACAGCTGTCTGTCTGTCATGTCAGACAGCTGTATGACAACTGTCGTTGTTGTCTGTTGAATATTAAGACGTGAAGCGTCCACTAAGGTTCAGTCGTTAACCAACAGTGAAGGTGAAAACAATAAGTTGTGTTGTCTGTGTTGTTTGTCGAATATTAAGACGAGGAGCGTCCGCTAAGGTTCAGTCGGTAGCCAACAGTGAAGGTGAAAACAAATAGTACCTGCTAAACTTTGTTCTTTAATAAACACGAGGCTAAACTTCGGTCCTTTAACCAACACAGTCAGTTGTGTAGCACGAAACAATGGCATTCCAAATACTTGAAGATACAGTGACCTCCAATAAGAAGTTTAAACTTGATAGACGAAGCGTATGCTTTAGACTACAAGATATGCCTGACGATGTCAACGATCCAGAGAAGTGGGTCAAAGATCGTATTAAAGATATTGTGAGTCATATAGTCCATGATGTCGATCCCGAAGACAGAGTGGGGTTTACCTTTAGCTCGGAGGGGTTCGACAAGGGGGCTGCTCACTTGCCTTTCAGAAAAGCAAAGAATGTTGTTTTCGAAGACATTTGGTTCCTACTGAGTAAGATATACCAGAGTAAAGGACCTGGTTTTCGTTCTAATAGTTTTCGAATGACGATGACTCAAATGAAAACCGCTAAGCCTTTAATACATGTCAATTAAATATCTTAACCCATCATTACCATCATATATTCAGACACTTGTACGTAGCTTGCAAGCCTTCAATATAAACACGTACCAATTCAATCTCTTAATCCATTATTAACATCATAGGTTCAGAGGGGTCCACTTGTAGATAGCTTGCTATCTCTACGCCCCTCAACGTTGGTTGGTTGGTTGGGTGGTTGGTTAGTTGGTTGGTTGCACTTTTCATAGAAAAGATTGGATATCCAACAGGCTAAATTTAGAATGAAATCTTTGCAAACATATGTACCACCTATCAAGTCGTTTACAATCTGAGCTCCACCCATTTTTTACCAAGTATGTAGCGGTTGTAGGTGTTAGTTGAGATGTTGCTTCCGACACTTCTAGGGGGCCAGTATTCCGGCTCCCTGGAGATGAGTCTAAGTGGGCTCCTTTGGTTGAAATATTAAGGGTATCGGTATTGGTTGGTACATAGACTGATATGTTCGTATACTTAAAACTTAGTAAACTCAATAAGGTTCTGAATACGTTTCTCCTCAGACACATCTGTTATGTACGTCGGTTCTATTTGTCTTACGGTGTTTCACTTCTGTTTTTCTTCTGTTAAAGAGATTTACAGAATTTGCATCATATGGTGTGTTTAGGATCACTTCGGTATCGGAATGTTTGTTCTTAATGTTCTTATCCTTTTACTTCGGTTCCTTGAAGATTGGTTCTATATTTCTGATTAAATTCGCTTACGCAGAAATAAAAATTGTTGAGTTTTTCATAAAAATGAATGGTTATGTAGCAAACCGAATTTAATATCAAACATATTAAAGTCCAACAAGTGTTTAGCGGTTGTTGGTGTTAATTGAAATGTTGCTTCCGACACTTCTAGGGCATCGGTATTCCGAGCCCCTGGAGATGTCTCTAAGTGGGCTCCTTCGGTTGGAACATTTGGCATATCGGTATTCCGATAACCCAAATGTTCCTTCAGCTGACTGTTGTAATAGGCAAACAACTCTTTAGTTTTCTTATTTTCCAACCAATGACACATAAAGCCACATCTCAAGACAGTTAGTTAAGAGTGTTGTATGACTAAGATTACTCTTGAAATATTTAGGATATCGGTATTCCGGCTACCTAAATGCTTCTTTAGCTGACAGTTGTAATAGACAATCAACTCTTTAGTTTTGTTATTTCCACCCATTAACACATAAAGCCACGTCTCAATACAGTTAGTTAGAGTGTTGTGTGATTAAAATTACTCTGAAATGCTAGTGGCACCCATTTTTACCAAGTATGTAGCAGCTGTAGGTACCAAGTCAACCCCCTTCTGCTTGTTGTTGTAATAGACAATTAACTCTTTGGTTTTCTTATTTTATATCTCATAAACATAAAAGCTACACTTTAAGATACTTAGTTTAACTGGTCACATGGCTAAGATTACTCTGAAATGATAGAGATGTGTTGGTTTAGGGTAATTGAAGACTGTTCTTCAAGACATATTTACTTTGGTTTGTTAGGTACGCTTGACAGTTGCCTGTGCCGTCAACTTCAATAAGTCTAAGAGGGTGTACTAAAATTTGTCTGTAGTACGCATCACTTGATGTAGTCAACATTTAAATACGCTATTTAATACTGTTCTTTATGGTATGGTTGAAATTTTCTCTAAAAGTAACTTCATTAAGTCTAAGAGAGAGTGTGTTGTTTTTAGGTGTTAACACAGCTTGTTCTGACTTACTTAAATATTATATTTCTTCTGTTCAACAAGACGATTATTTTGAGGTGTCACACATGTATCTAGCTCTAAGAATAGCTATACCGGAAGTGTCTACCAGAAGTAACATTTTTTATTGAATATGCTTATAGAGTTTGCTTTGCTGAACAGCGTGTATGTATTGGTTCTATCGTACATCTCGCCGATCTTCCGCGATAAGGGTTTGAAGTTTTTATCTCAGTTTCTTGTAGACCTTGTTACGAAACATACATTTATGAAGTCGGTTCCTTTCTATCACTTTCCGTTCAAAAGATATAACGATTTAAATTTTAGACCGGAAGTGGCCATTTTATTGTATATTCCAATTTGGTTTGACCTCCTTAACACCGTGCATGTATTGGTTCTATCGTGCATCTCACCGATCTTCCGCGATAAGGGTTTGAAGTTTTTTATCTCAGTTTCTTGTAGACCTTGTTACGAAACATACATTTTTGAAGTCGGTTTCTTTCTATCACTTTCCGTTCAAAAGATATAACGATTTAAAGTTTAGACCGGAAGTGGCCATTTTATTGTATATTCCAATTTGCTTTGGCCTCCTTAACACCGTGCATGTATTGGTTCTATCGTACATCTCACCGATCTTCCGCGATAAGGATTTGAAGTTTTTTATCTCAGTTTCTTGTAGAGCTTGTTATGAAACGATATATTTTTGAAGTCAGTTCATTTCTATCACTTTCCGTTCAAAAGATATAACGATTTAACGTTTAGACCGGAAGTGGCCATTTTATTGTATATTCCAATTTGATTTGGCCTCCTTAACACCGTGCATGTATTGGTTCTATCGTACATCTCACGGATCTTCCGCGATAAGGGTTTAAAGTTTTTTATCTCATTTTCTTGTAGAGCTTGTTATGAAACGATATATTTTTAAAGTCAGTTCATTTCTATCACTTTCCGTTCAAAAGATATAACGATTTAACGTTTAGACCGGAAGTGGCCATTTTATTGTATATTCCAATTTGATTTGGCCTCCTTAACACCGTGCATGTATTGGTTCTATCGTACATCTCACGGATCTTCCGCGATAAGGGTTTTAAGTTTTTTATCTTATTTTAGTCGCCATTTTTAATTCTGCTTACTTAGACGAGTAACATGACACTAAACACGTGGGGTTAGCTTAAGAAAGGAATTGAACCTGTAACCAACCATTGTTTCTAAGCTTACTGTTTAGTTATTCAGTACCTCTTTGTATTTGTTTGACGCTACCATATCAAGGAGCATATATCAGGAATCGAACCTGTATCTCTTTCAAAATAAAATCAACTACTTGCCGCGCCCACACATAAGGCTAAAAAAGTTCCTATTTTTAAGAGTTGAACCTGTTGTCCATTTTGTTTCTGAGCTTCCTTCTTTGTTTTGCCAGCGACCTCTATTGTCTCTACGATATTTAAGTTTGGTTTCCTATTTGAACCTGTTGTCTATTTTGTTTCTGAACTTCCTTGTTTTGTTTGCCAACGACCTCTGTGTGTTATTTTTAGAACCTACCCATATAACAATTGTGGCGTTCGGCTAATTTCTATGCGAAATCTAATAGTCTGTCTAATATTAAACATATTAATTATTATGTCTTATGTCTAATAACAAAAGCTTTATGTATGTTACATGTATGGTTTGTTTTAATTAAAAGTCGTATATATACCAGCCTAAAACAGTAAATTAATAAGCGTCTGCTTAGCACAGTGGTTAGCATCGTTGCCTCCCATCTGAATGTCCCGGGTTCGAAACTCACCTGCTCCATGTGGCTTTTTTTTTTAAATAATAATTTTCCTTACGCTTTGGAATGTTTGCATGTGACTGTCTGGCCCAAGTCGTGTGACGTCACTGTCTGGCCAAAGTTTCCTAGACATAACAGGTCAATGACCTTAGAATGTTTACAGGTTACATTGGAAGCCATCTTGGACGCCATCTTGGGGGGCGTGGCCACGCCCATAAGGGGGTGGGGCTCCGCCCAGAGGGGTGGGGCTCCGCCTATGGGAGAGGAGTGGGGTACCCCCACTTCCTGTCTGGCTCAAGTGACCCATTACCTACTCTAAAGCAAGGATCGCAACTCTATTAATCGCGTATGGTTAATTACGTTAATTGATACTGCATTTTCATAATATGTAATAAATATAAAATGAAAAATAACGTGACGTTGGTCAGGCGGAATGCATATCGTTCGACCGAAAGCGCCTACATGTATGCAACCCCTGCATACACCAATTTATTTAGGCGGACGTACAATACAGTGTGTCCACGGATTGAGTGTGGGTAAGGTATAAGTGACAAAAAAAATTCGAATTAGATTATGATATTCTGGGAATATCTGAAACTGTATTAAAAAAGTATTTGCTATAATTAAACTTGGGGTAGCTTTGCTTTCATCTCAACCAATAAAAAAAGTAAAGTAAACGCACAATTCGACATTCGAAGCAATAATTGGCAAATTGCATGGCTACTTGAGCTCTGCGTTGTTGTTCGTTTCCCGGGATACTACTTATTTGGAAAATTGAAACGTCAATTTTATTTGTCACGAACGGCAAGCTTCTGTATTTAAAAATGTTAACAACAGAACAAAAAGTGTTTGTTGTGCAGTGCTATGGTTTGAGTGAAGAACATTCTTATCAGGGAGTGATAAGAAAATTCCTTGAACGCTTGCCAAATTATTCGGTTTCCGCTACTCCTATAAAAAAAGTTGTTACAAAATTTATGCGTACTGGGAGTGTTTTAAATGTTAAGAAGACAAAATCCGACCTAAATGAAGAAGACAATGCTGCAGCTGCATTAGCTATGGATTCTGTTTGGCGTTTTCCGAAATTATCATTAAGAAAAGGGGCATTAGAAATTGGCAATATTAGCAAATGGCATTTGCAACAAATTTATCGTACCAACAAGGTGAAACCTTTCAAAGCAAAACTTATACACACTTTGGAACAAAATGACGAGCCAAAACCATTAGATTTTTGTTTATGGTACGGCGAGCAATATCTACAAAATCACCATTTTGGCAGAAGTATTATTTTTTCGGACGAATCCACTTTCACCACTAATGGGGTGGTAATTCCCAAAATGCACGGCATTGGCCTATGGAGAATCCAAATTATAGAGTTAATTGCAGAAGACAATGCCATAAAAAAGTAAATGTGTGGTGTGCTGTTTCTTACACTGGGATAATTGGGCCATATTTTTTTGAGCGGAATATGAACCAGTACAGTTATCTGGAAATGCTGGAAAATATTCTTCAAGACCATTTGCATAACATGTCACTAGAAGATAGACAAACAGCATACTTTCAGCATGACGGCCACCCAGCACATGCAACAGGAATCGTTGGAGAATGGTTAGATCGCGAATTTCCTGGGCGGTGGATTGGTCGATATGGGCCAATACCTTGACCTCACAGAAGTCCCGATCTTACCTTAATGGACTTTTATTTATGGGGCTATCTCAAACAGAAAGTCTACGCGGCTCCATTAAACAACGATCTTGATTTGTTGAAACTGAGGTTGAGAGAGGCAATTCACGGTATTCCAATTCAACATATTCAAAATGCCTACAAAACATTTACTAAACGGGCTGAGTTATGTGTATCGATTGGTGGCAGCACATTTGAATAATTTCTTTATTTTTCGTTGTTCGTTTTGATTTTTGTTAGCAATAAGCGTTTTGTATTTTACTAATAAATTATTATTTAAAATTGCATGGTTTCTTCTTACTTTGCGCACCTGCGTTCAGAAAACCACAGGTAAAAAGCTCCATGTTGATAGGGAAAAAATGTTAATAATTTACTTGAAAATTCAAAGTAGGCTGATCGGCTGAAAATTGAAAGCCTGTCATAAATTTTAATTCTAAACAAGTTTTTTAATAACTTTTTGCGGTATCTTTATAAACGAAGGTAGTTTACTCTTAACACATTTAATTAAATCAGTTCTAAACAACCCTGTATATTAATTGATTTTGTTCATTTCCTCAACATCTTAGTTTAAGACAAAGCAGGAGCGATTCCAAGATTATCATAATATAATTCACAAATTTTTTGTCACTTATACCTTACCCACACTCAATCCGTGGACACACTGTATATTGGTCGAGTGTATTTCATCGCGGTAGTGTTAAAGTTTATGCAGTAGGCAATTTGCTTAACACCTTAGCGTGTTGATATAGTATACCTATGATTACAAAAAAATGTGCGCGCAGCAAATGCGTAATGGTAACAAATTTGCATAAAAAATTCCTGTTGTTAAACAGTTAATATTTGTTAATAAACTTGTATGCAGCAAGTTACTTGTGGTAGCGAGTTTTATTTTTTTAAATGGTAAATATTAAATAAAAGTATAAAAAAAGTCTACATACAGCAACTGCTTTGTTGCAAAGAGTTATAAAAATATTTCAAAAGAATCTTGATGCATATATAGTCACACCTTTACAAAAGCACACGTTTATTCCGATATATTTGAAAAAATTAATAAAATGTGCCCTAATAAGGTTTGTCTATAACAACAAAAAAGTGTGGCCGCAGCAAGTGCGTTATGGCAGCGAATTTTCATAAAATATACTTAAACTAAAATAGTAAATATACGTCCAAATTATAATTACAATTTTTAAAAGTTTTTGAGATCATTTCAGTTCCAACCTTATTTATCTGTCAGTTTATTATTAATAACCGGACAATTTAATTTCTTATCAATGAATATTATAAAAATGTGCAGATTGAGAAATGTTATATGTCGGGAGAACTGCACACTGAGTTTATGAAGAATTAAAGTATTACTAGGTATTGCAAAAGCAGTGAATGCGCGAAAATGCAACCAGCATAAGAAAATAAGTGTAGAATCATGTGGCGAACATTCTGCTACTCATAATAAAAAGTCTGGACGCGACAAAGTGCGGTATGGAAGTGGGTGTTCATATAAATGATCTAAAATTTTTGTTATTATATATATATATATATATATATATATATATATATATATATATATATATATATATATATATATATATATATATATATATATATAATCGACAAAAAATAAGGGTCTTAAATAAAATTGATTATTTTGGCAAAAATATGGATATGTTAGGATGAATTATAAATGAAAAAGTAAAATAAAGATATGAAGATTTGTTGTAAATGAAGGCAATGGTTAAGACATCAGAAGGAAAAAATTGGAAGCAAAAAGAAATTTTATTTGGTATGTCAAAATTTGAAGTGCAAAATTTGGATTCTTACTGACAAGCAATTTTGGATATAATATTATATATTAAATTACGTTAATGTGTAGCACAAGTTTTTGACTTATTGTATTAGCGTACTGTATAATTTAAACAAATATATATATATATATATATATATATATATATATATATATATATATATATATATATATATTTATATATTTATAAACATAAAAATGGAAACTGACCCTGGTATTCTAGGGGGCCTAATTAGCGCCCATTTGAAGAAATGTTTTCAAAATTCAAAAATCGGGATCTCCTCATTGGTGATTTTTTTTAAGAAAATTGACTAATTTGTCGATTTTAAAAAGCATTTGACACAGGTAATCATAGCATTCTATTAAACAAACTGTATAATATGGGAATACGTAGCTTTGCGCATAAACTTGTATCTGATTATCTATTTGGCAGAAGGCAAACAACTGTTGTGAATAGTAAAAGCACGCCAAAATTTGTAAAAGCAGGGATCGGTACTTGTACCAATTTTGTGTGTGTTGTATGTACAGAATCTATCATTAGCAAAATTAAACGTTACATACATAACTTTCGCAGATGATGCAGTGCTGTTGTATTCACACAACTCCCAGCATATTACAGGTGGTTATTAAGTAATCACTTGAAAATAAACTTAGATAAAACAGTGTACATAATGTTTGCACAAAAAGGTAAATATACAGGTGTTTAAGAAAGACAGGGCAATATTTAAAGGGCGGATTTCCCAGATAATTTTATGAAAAAAAGTTCCCATAAACATAGGTGCTAAAATGCATTGTTTCCAAGATACAAGGTGTTAATTTTTTTTGTAAATTAACGATTTTTTAAAAATTCAAATATCTCTTCACCGATTGTTTTGAAATTTGGCAGCGTTGTTTGTAGTAATAATGGGCTGATTTGGCCCTAATTAGATACAGATTGTTAAGTCCATTGGCATTAGGGGGGACACCTCAACAAAAATTATTGATGGTGTTTGTGATTTTCTGTATGATAAATGGACATGCGATAAGAAGGTTTTTATTTTTTATCGTGTAAACGATTCAAGATACAGGGAAATTTTAAAACACAAAAAACTTGTAGTTTTAGTTTACTTATCTCAAAATAATATACAAATGATATTTCAGTCAGTGGCGTACATTTTTATGTTACAAAATTTTGTTGAGGTGCCCTCCCTAACGCCAATGGACTTAACAATCTGTATCTAATTAGGCCCAAATCAGCCCATTATTACTACAAACAACGCTGCCAAATTTCAAAACAATCGGTGAGGAGATAATTGAATTATTTTTTAAAAATCGTTATTTTACCAAAAAAAATTAACTATGTTTATGGGAACTTTTTTTCATAAAATTACCTGGGAAATCCACCCCTTAAATATTGACCCGTCTTTTTTAAACACCCTGTATATAAGATATAAATATTAATATAAACAGTCAAAGTACCTTGGATTAACAATAAACAATAAGTGGAATTTGGCGAACACTTAAATAATGTAAGGAAAAATATCTAGTCTGAGTGGAGCTTTAGAAGGTGTAAATATTATTTAACAGAGATTGAAGAGACTAATATACAGGATGGCCCATTGAAAACGAGATGGCAGCGATAACTGCCAGGAAAAGATTTTGTTGAAAAGAACCTGAAACATGTCAAGTTTGCTTGTGAGGATAACTTTTCGCGCAGAAAGTAGAGCCCAAACTTTACCCTCCTAAGCGGGGGTGTCATCCTTCAATTTTTTTCAAATGGGAATAGGGGTCATGTGATAGCTCGTTGAAAAGAACTTTTGAGTCCCTATACATTGATTATTTTTTTTGAAATTCGGTCTATTCGTTTAGACAATCTGGAGTTTTGAAATATTACTAATGAATTTCCTAAGTTGGATCCCTATTTCCTTTGGAAAAAAATTGAGGGATGGCAAAGTTTGGGCTATACTTTTTGCATCAAAAGTTCTCCCCCTCACAAGCAAACTTGACGTGTTTCAGGTTTTTTTGACTAAATCTTTTCCTAGCAGTTATGGCTGCCAGCTCGTTTTCAATAGGCCAGCCTATATCATTCATTAATAGAACCACATATGAGATATATGATGGTTGTTTGGACTTCTGCGCCAAAGGTGAAATTACGACGATTGCAGAGAACACAAAACCGGGTACTAAAAATATTATATGATTTAAACTGGTTTTATCGCACTAAATGTTTGTATAAAAGATTAAACTTCTTACGAATTCATAACCTTATTTATAAAGCTGGAAATATGTAAATTAATGTATAAAATATGGAATAATAAAAGTCTGGACGCAGCAAGTGCGTTATGGAAGTGAATTTTCATAAAAATGTTTTTAATAGCAAATGCGAGCAGGCATCAATCTGATTACCGATATAGCCTATGTAGTAGAAACAATGTACTATATTTTATCAAAATTACTTATTGTTTGAAAATGTACAAAAATTTTCCGAAAATAAACTTAAATGTTGGTTTCCTAGCCAACAAACCTTACGCTAATAGCAAATTGAGTTATTGACATTTGAAGGATTTAATGAAAATTCGCTACCAAAACACACTTACTGCGTCCAGATTTTTTTCTTACAAACATGCATCATATTTCGATAAAAAATGCAAAAATGCATTAACGAATTTGTTCTACAAAAATTAGCTAAAAATTATAGACCGCTAAACCATAAACTTCACTAAACCTACAGCGATAGCATCAACTTAACTAAACCGACAGCCAAAGCATCAGAAAAAAGAGTCTATTTGAACTGAATTTTTTGTAAATATTTTAGTAAAATGAACGGCAATGACGGTGGAAGCTGAAACTTAAGGGTTCGCAGAACACTCGTCTTGCAACATTTTTTTTTCACAATCCGTATTTGTTTCACGTTCTTTGCCTAAACATTGGCAATTTTGACGTTTCAAATTGCGACTTTGGCGTTTTGAGGAACACTCCAATTTTTTTTTCTTTAACCGCCCATAACTTTTTTGTCTTTAAACTTACAGACCTAAATTTTAGTACACGGTTAACTCTTTACAATACAAATACGCGTACCAAATTTGATTGCCCTTAATGTGATATTTCCGGAGATATAAATTTTTTTAGAAGAATATTTCGAACATGTTGCTGGAAGTGAAAGGTTCTAGCCAAAATAATCTGAAACAGCTATTTGAGCAGCATTCGAGAAGTAACAAGCAAACTCATTGGCTATTTCCAAAGGACAGCTTACAGTTGTGCCCTCAATTTTAAGTTGGGCAGCTTCACTCCTTTTGGTGTGCCTGTTGAGCTTTGAGTTTATATAAAAGTCGGGATCTCCTCATTAGTGATTTTTTTTAAAGAAAATTCACTAAAATAAAAACTAACATTAAAGTGGTAAGGAGTGGTGAAGTACATATTTATTCAACAACGGGCAGACCCACACGTAGTAGCATCAAGAGCAAATATAAAACTCAACAGGGTGATTACGACGAGCATAAGATCATTTAAGACCATTCCACAAGAAATCAGAAACATAGATTCGATGCGAAGATTCACATTGAACCTAAAAAGTCATTTATTAATAAATGGACAAAACAGTGCCCAGTTATAGAGTATATAGTTTCTAAAGTACTTACTTGACATTGATATAATTTAAGTTAACCTCAAAATCAGATGTAATTTCATGTTATTAATTGTAGAACTTGTTACCAGTGCAAATGTACGGTTTTGAGTTAGTAAATAAAGAATATTGTATATATATATATATATATATATATATATATATATATATATATATATATATATATATATATATATATATATATATATATATATATATATATATATAGGTGTCCCATGTCGAGTAATGTATTACACCGCAAATAGAACACCCTCTATATTGTTGCATTTTTAGAATACTCATCTAATTTTAGGTTAAAAGTTATTAGGGTAGGCTCTCCCTATCTTCAACTGTTTTCGAGTTATGTTAATTTATTTGAGAATTCTGTTGTCTTTAATTTGTCCGACACGTTCCAAAGCCATTAAGCTTCGACATGATTGTGAGGAAAAATTGTTTCATATACAGGGTGTTTTGTAGGATGTATTATAATTTGGTGTACTTTAAACTAGAATAACTGATTTATTTCAAATGGAACAGCCTGTATATTATCTTCTCACTGAATAGAGCAGATAATTCTCTTTCAAACTCTATTAGCATTTTCTATACCTAAAGTTGATAATTGTCGAGATATTTGCGGTTTACCAAAAAAAAAAGACGAATTTAGGAGTATGTCTAAAATCTGCATGAATTCTAAGAGTGCTAAGTGATGTTTGACATTTTCACGTTTATTGTCAGTTTTATATTTCTGTTATTCACAACGTGAGTTATTTTGTCTTCGTTGTCTGAATTAATAGGAATTCTACGTTATAATGGATAATGCCAGCTATTCAAACGAACAATTGCTGAATTTATTTTATTTTAATGGAGAGTGCAACAGAGTGGTCAGCAGAACATGTCGGCTATTTAATGATGGGTATCCCGAGTCCTCATCAATGACTGCGTTGAAATTCAGACGTTATGAAACCAATTTCTTGAGAACGGGAAGTTGCACGATTAAACAAACATCAAGATCGGTTCCAGTTACAGAAGACGAAGACACACACATTTCTGTGTTGACTTATTTCTAAGCTCATCCAAAAGCGTGAATACATTCAGCTGAACATGACATGAACATAGCACGTTCCTCCATATACAGAGAATATTGTCCAAGCATAAGATGCATAATTATTAATTTATAAGCGTACAAGCTCTGGAACCGAACGACCCAGCCCACCGAATTGAATTTTCTCACTCTCCTTGAAAGACACTGAACTGATCCTTTATTTCTGAAAAGCATAATTTGGACCGACGAAACGAAGATGTCCCGTGAAGCAATATTTAACAGACATAATATTCACTACTGGGCTCAAGACAATCCTCATGTCAAAAGAGAACGCTGTTTTCAGAGAAAATTCAGCTTCAACTTGTTTGCTCTTCTGATGAATGATAAAATATCGTACTGCATTTACGATAATGATCTGATAGCTGTGCAATACCTAGAGATTTTGCGAACCACTGTCTCTGATTTCTTGGACAATTTACCAGTTACTGCATATGTGAATGGTCGGTATCAACTAGATGGGGCTCCTGCGCATTATTCAGCAGAGGTGAGGAGTTTGTTAAACGATGAGTGCGGAGAGGTGGATGGGACACGGCGGAACATACAATTGGCCCCCACGGTCGCCCGACCTCACTCCTCTGGATTTTTACCTATGGGGTAAATTGAAATCAGATGTTTATGCGACTCCAGTCAACACTAGGGGAGAACTTGAAGATAGAGTCCGTAATTGTTTGGATAATATTAATCCCACAGAAATACGGCGTACAACAAGTGAAGGAGCTGTAATACGCTTAGAGCGATGTATTTATTTATTTATTGAATACATGCCCAACAGGATAATCCCATTAATAGGGCACCAAACAAAAAGAACAATATGTAACAATATGAACAAAAAATACATCTAAAACAAAACTAAAATACTGTGCAAAACATCACAAGGCTGAAGTTCCACAAAACAGTACATATAATGGCCGTAATAACTGACAAAGTAAGATATAGCCACCCTACGAATAACTGCAGTCTTATCTGAATAGAAGTCGCACAAGTTTGCAATATCATTAAAGTCAAAGCTGTACACAGGTGATTTCATATACGAGTTAGTCCTTGGTATTAGAGGCTTAAACACTCTCATCACGCCGTGGAACTGAGAAATTTAATTGCATCAAGAAGTCTGGACAATCAATTTTACCATGAAACAAGTTATGCAGGAACATCACAGATGCAACTTTTCTACGCGAATATAAACTGGGTATGCAAACTTACGCTGAACATCTTCCAGAGCACCAATATGAACACTATAAAAGGGATCAAAAACCAAGCTCGAATATAGGCAAAATAGAGAATTTTCAAGCTATCCAAATTGGAAAATGATCTGCTATTCCTCATAATGAAACCCATCAACTTCAAACAGGATTCTGTGATTGTTTGAATATATCCAGTGAAACTTAAATGTTCATCATATAAAATGCCAAGATCCTCGTGCTTTCAGTCCTAGACAGTGGTAGACCACCCACTTTGTAGGGAAAAGCTACACGGCTGGTTTTTCTAGTGTATGCCATCACTGTGCACTTCGAGACATTTAATTCAAGTCTGTTCTCAACACACCACAACTGCAAGTTGTCAAGGTCCACCTGGAGTCTTGGACAGTCACCAATATCGTGAACACTGGAGTATAATTTGAGATCATCAGCAAATAATAGATGATTACCAGAAATTACAGAGCTTATGTCATTGATAAATAACAAAAAGAGGAGCGGGCCAAGATTGGAATCCTCTGGAACGCCGGAACCAGCAGTGAAGGGTTCAGGCTTAAATCCATTATAAAAAACATATTGCACACGGTTAGTCAAGTAGGATCGAAAGAATTCTATCAGCCGTCCATCAAGGCCCGCCAAATGCAGCTTGTACAAAAGTGGTGAGTGGTCAACACGATCGAACGCTTTGGAGAAGTCTGTATAAATGACATCAACCTGACCCCGTCGATCTAAAGCTTCACTTACATACTGTGTGAACAGCAATAAATTCGTCAGTGTTGAGCGCCCCTCCATAAACCCATGCTGGTATTGTGACAAGCGACACTTACGGCAGGATAGATACAATTATACAGAACTACCTCAAAAATTTTAGCAAAATTACATAGGATAGCTATAGGCCTGTAGTTGCTGACCCTTGAACCGACCCCAGACCTAAAAACAGGACAGATCCGAGCAACCTTCCAAACCTCAGGGAAGCAATGTGTGCGCAGCGACAGGCTAAATAGGGTTCTAAGAGGTTTGAGAAGAGCATGCGCACAGTCCTTAATCAAGAAGGATGGCACCAAATTTGGTCCAGCAGTAAACTTGTTCTTGAGCTTCTTGATGGCTTTAAGAATTTCCTTATCACCAATCACTGTCACACTGACTGCCATATGCGATGGTCCAGAGGTATCAACAGGTTCAGTGATGCATTGAGGATGGTATACACTTTTAAAATGTATTAGTGCTAATCGTACACAATTTGAACGATATCAATCATGAGTTTCTTAGCTAGTCATAATCATTTTCAACTTTCAATACTTTTGGTTATTCTCTCGTATTTGTTGAAATTTAATTAATATTAGATTATTATTTTTTGGTAAACCGCAAATATCTCGACAATTATCAACTTTAGGTATAGGGAATGCCAATACAGTTTGAAAGAGAATTATCTGCTCTATTCAATCAGAAGATACTATACAGGTGTTCCATTTGAAATAAATTAGTTACTCTACTTTAAAGCACACCAAATTCTAATACATCCTACAAAACACCCTGTATATGAAACAATTTTTCCTCACAATCATGTCGAAGCTTAATGGCCTTGGAACGTGTCTGACAAATTAAATAATTTTCAGCATCCTAACACGATACAAAATCACCTTCATTAAGTCAGCCTCCCCTTGAACAGAATTCTCAAATAAATTGACATAACTCGAAAACAGTTGAAGATAGGGAGAGCATACCCTAATAACTTTTAACCTAAAATTAGATGAGTATTCTAAAAATGCAATAATATACAGGTGTTCTATTTGAAATAACGATGTTTATATCTATTTACGGTGTAACCGGAAGTCCGCCATTTTGGAAATTATTTCCATTAAATAGAGCATCTTCGGAAACTCCCACATACAAATTTTCAGCGCTCAAAAATGTATATTTTCGGAAATAATCTAATACATTACTCGACATGGGACACCTTTATGTGTGTGTGTTTATATATATATATATATATATATATATATATATATATATATATATATATATATATATAATTAAGACTACAGATTACAGATGTTGAATAGATGTAGGAAAAAATATTCTTCTCTTTGTTAAGACAGAGAAAGTGTTAACTTTAAAAAATAAATAAACATTTCAGAAACAATGTAAATTTAATCTAGAAAAGGGACCCAGTTAGTTCAAAACATGCTGTATAAAAACAGAAATAAGTAACTAAAATACCTTTACAATATATACATTTATTAAATACAAGAAAGTATATACATATTTTGAAACAAAGTCACAATATCAATCTTACTTTATCACTTCATTGAATTCACTTAAAATAAAACTGAACAAAATATAAATATATCAGAAAAAACCAACACACAATACAAATGTGTCAAAAATATAATTGCACTACAATCATTACCATAATAAAACTCTGTATAAATTAATAATAGATATTTATACAATTTGATTTCTCCTTAATTTACAAATAACATCTAAAAAATATAAAAAGCAGAATCATATTTTTGCCGAGGACTGTGGCGAAGCGAATGGAACAGGGCTCGAACTACCCTGCCCCAAACCGATTTGTATATGTTTCATGTGCACCTCAACAGAGTTCCTAAAAACTTGCTGATTCGCTGGTGTCAGTTTGCACTTTATTTGTTCCATTGTACCTTGCAGAACTTGCAATTCGAAAGCATTTTGATCAGAATCTGCTAAACATTTGACTTGCAACATCAGCGCAGTTAAGTCAGTAATCAAATCAAGTATAGATTCATTTTTAACTGGTTGCTTGTCAGATGGGAGAATGCTGTTATGCCTTTCAACGATTTCTGAGGCATCTTCCCTACATTTCTCTCTTAGAAAACTTGGAGCTAACATTGCAGCAACACTTGGTTCTGGGGCTATTTCCTGACAATAAGTTTGCATTTCGTCTAAATAATGTTGCAAATCCTGATTGAGCTTTTCGAGATCTATTAAAACAGTCGCATATTTTCTTTCAAAGTCTTCCGTTATTTCAATATCATACGAATTACATTTTTCAGCTTCGGAATTCATAGTCTTTAACATATTTATCTTTTCTTTCTTTACTTTTAAAATTTTACTAACTAAAACCATTTTTTCAAGCAATTTAGTTGGAAAACCACCTAAACGATGTTCTTGAGGTTGCACCATAACAGGTTTGTTGATCATTGAACCTGATAAAAGCGGATCATGTTTTAACTTTAGATTACTAAAAACAGGACTTCGGAATTGATTTATGAAGCCATTCCTTGGACGGAATTTATTCTGAAAGCTTGAAGTTGTGATAGTTTCTGGAGGTTCATTGGAGAGAACTTCATAATCAGGTACTGAATGTGTCCCTAAGCCTTGTCTTTCAAAAGTAATTCTATATGTATTATTTGAAGTATCTACAGCATCTATACTACCTGTAAATAAACCATCTTGTGGTTTTCTTAGACGAGCAGTGACTTTAGTACCTATTACAAGTTGCATAGGAATTTCTGGTGGGAGATCTTTAAAACTAGACATGTCAGTTGCTTTACGTTGCTGTAATGCTCTGATTTTCTTACGCTTTTTTTCTAATTCCAGTCTCTCTTCATTAAAAAATGATTGAGAACATCTACGAGGTTTCCCCATCATCCTACGAATTTTTGTCCACTCTACTCTAGTCAGTTCACGGGTTTGCAACTCTGGAAATGACTCCTTTAAACATATGCTGAAATCATTTTCACCAGAAAATAAACAACGATCAACATTACTATAAAACCATTCGTAACAAACCCACTTGTGTGCTTTTGGTAATTTCAGTAAATTTCGTAACCTAAGACCAATCTTCTGACCGATTTTCTTGTCTGTAATGGGCATTGTAGGAGTAACAGGCTCGTTAGGTATGCTCTCTGTGAGGATTGGTTTTTTCGGGGTAATTTTTGGTACTTCTTTGACATATTTGACAGGTGTACTTACTTTTTGTTTCCTAGTAGGTGTCTGTTTCTGTTTCTTAGCACTTGGCACCCTATGATGTGGAGTATTAACAATGTCATCATCGTAGAATAACTTGTTCTTTTTTCGAATCCTAGCTGGCATGCCTCTGGCATTTAAGACTTGGGTAGGTAGAGTTGGAGGTGGCTTTGGGACTACGGGAGCACCAACTCTTTGCAAACCTAGTGCAGCAGGACCTAATCTTGGAACATCTTCATCTTGGCTGTCCTCTTCTTCCCCAAACTCTTCACTATCCATCACTTCTTCTTTGATAGTTACTTGTGGATTAGTTTCGTTGGTCATTTTGCACCCGTTTTTAAACTCTAGCAGGGCCACAGCTGATTCATCTGAAAACAAAACAAAATCCATAATTACTACAAAAGCAAACCACAGCTTTCTATTAAAAGTAAATAAAACTTTAACAAAGTTAATTGATAGTAAGTTGGCATTCTGTGTTTTCAATTTCCATTCAAAACATACCTCAAAAACAAACGACGAAAATTTTCAAAACATAAGATTTGAATTTGGCGTAACACCATTTTCAAATTTAAATCAATGGGCTTCGAAAAAACAAAAGCAAACCAACAAGCCACTAGGATCTTTCCAATGAAACAAATAACATAATCTTAAAGGCCGAACGCCAATTTCTTTTAGAATTCATCATTTTGTCACATAAGTAGAGTTTAATAATGAAAAACAGCAAAAATCTTGTGCGTCTACTTACTTTCAAGTTGGTCCACCATCTTGATACGTGACAGAGTGTATTATGGGTAATTTATTATAGCGCGACAACGTATACAGATTATGTTCGTCTATTTTCTTACAGATTCCCGCAAGGATTTTATTTTTACATTTCGTAATTTAAAATAGAAATAATAGTAAACTCGGCATGCTATAAAACACTTCTAATTACAAACCACCATTTCTTTTAACGAGAACAAAAGTTCAATTTTTTGAAATGTAACTTAATGCACTTGCATTCCAGCGAAAACAAAGCTACTACGCATGACAAGTCAGGCCCGCCTGGAAACAGTTGAATATGAAATCGATTACTTCACTGGGACAAACTATCAAAAATAATGTTTTTATCGATATACGTTTTAAGTGTGTTATCAATAGAGATCTCGATAATTAATGCCGAAACCGAAGACGGCGACCAACAAAAATTAGAAATTTCCAGGAACTGCAGAGAACGCAATAGACTGATAAATACCGAAAAAGGTGACCTCTATGCTATAATAGATGCATCAATAGGAGAGAAATTAACTTTACTGTGTCATTATTGGTATGTAAATAAGATTCGGATGATCAAAATTGTATTAAAGTTCCTCATATAACATAATGTGTACTTAAATACTTCTCGCTAAGCTATTTAAAAGTCATTAAATCTGTAAAATGTTCTAGGTGTATAGTCGGCAAGCAATATTTTATCTAATAACTCAAAACCCATTTAAACTTTTATACGAATGAATACTGACATTTGAGGCACTTGTCATTTTATAGACACAACACCGACAACATAAAGTAAAAAAAAATAACAAAATAACCAAATCAAACGTAACTTGTAAAAATTTGATTCAAATCCAATAATTCACCATAATATGCAATATTCAAATAAACCCTGTTATTAGTGAGGAAAACGACGATGGAAGACCTAAAATATGGTATAAGATGGAAAAATTCGGAAAATCAAACGTTTCTCGTGAAGTTGAACTTGGAATGGAAAATAATTCAACGCGAAATAGAATACATGTAAATCCGCAGCACAGCCTGATAATAAATAATTTCACTGAGTACGACAAAGGACTTTATTACTGTGCTAGAACTGAAGTAGACGATGGGGATGAAAGATATAACTATTTCGTAGAACGTAAGTAAACACTGTACATATTTACCTGTTTATCTGATACTTGGTTATATTTATTCACTCGCAGTGTAATGTACAGCAACAACAACGCTTAGTGAAAATTTAAGTTTATTTACTTATTATTAAACACGTAACACAACACAAAAATGGCAACAAGGAATCAAAATCAAATCGTTTTGTTTGGAATAATAATTTCCAGCTTATCTTGTCCTATTTTCATATTTTTTCTTCCATTCTGATGGTATTATTGTACAAACGATCAGTTGCACCAACACTGATTATTATCCTCCATTCTGTGCCATACTTCTGATGACGTCAGAAAAATTGACATTTTGTATTGCAGTATTTGCTAATAAAGACCTTTTTGTTATTTAAACAATTTTTAAGTTGAAATGTTTTTGATTTTCAGCTGTATACGATGTCAACGTAACCACCATAGAAACAGGCAATTTTACAGCTTGGAAACAATACTACGAAGATTATTTTGCGCCTATTAATGTCATGTTTGCTGAATCTCATGGTAAAGAATTCACATTCTTACGAGACGAACAGAAAATTAAATTAGAACTGGTGACTCAATGGGATCCTTTTGGAATATGCGAAGTATGTGGTAGACCTCAAGGGCAAGGATTTAGGAAAAGAAAAGGATACTGCCGCATAAAACTAACGCAAAAAGTATATATATTTTTTCTTAATCCTAATAAGTAAGTAAGTACATCTGATTAAAAAAACTGACAAGTATTGGAAATTCTCATTAGTATTCTTGAAACGTTTATCAGTACAAAAAGTTCTGTAAGAAGTAAATATGGTAATATTGTAATCGATATGTTACAATAATAGTAACTATTTAAAATGTGATAATAACTGATCAAGTAGTAGGAGCAATAGTAAGGAGGTTAACGCCAGGCAAGTAGACCACATCAGGCGGATCATAAAGTTTGTTTTTAATGTCAGTCTATTTCCGTGACTATATGGCCAATCACTGACGCCAGGAAGCAGTTTTACTTTACTATCCTGGAAATTTAGCCGAACCCGACTTTTTTAACGCGCCCAGCATTGCATGGTACACGGTACAGACGGCTTTACGCTTCCTGAAGGGCGGAACGTCCAGACATTCAACCGGGTCAAACATACAATACCACAACCTAGGTCGATGTTAATTTTACAGTATGTACTGAAAAAATAAAAGTCACCCACTAGGAATCGAATCCAGTACCCTTGGGTTAAGAGGCACACGGTCTCACCACCGAGGCTCTGATCATAAAGTTAAAAGTCGGCCCCGTGTGCCATGTGATGTTGGTTACGTTAAAGCGATCCGTACCATTCCTACAGAAAGGAGGATATTCGTCAAAATGTGCAGTATGGTGAGGTGAAACTGCTCCTGGGCGTCGATAATTGGCCATAGTGGCAGAAATAGGCGAGCGTTAAAGAAAAGTCATATAGCCTAGCGTTTTCAACCAAAAAGTGTCACTATCATATAAGCCCTACATTCGGATAATTCCTTATACCAACACCAACTACTTTGGAAGGCAGTACATATGCAGCTCTCAACAGTCTTCATACACTCGATTTGGAAATCACTGAAACAGCGACATCTGGCGGTTCGAGTTGAGAACTACAGCTTCCTTATTGTGTTTTAAAATACGTTCAGAGCCTAATTATAGGATTTAAACAACCTCTTTGGATTTAAATGACAGTTTCACTTATGGTAATAAAAAGCAGGAGTGTCTATACCGCCAATGACCTAGGAATTAAAGCGGTTCATCATATAAAAAAGTCTGAACGCAGCAAGTGCGTTAAGATAGCGATTTTCCATCAAAATGTTTTTAATGTCAAATATGTCATTGTAGTGAATTTTCTTTTAAAAAAATCACTAATGAGGAGATCCCGACTTTTGAATTTAAAAAAATTCTTCAAATGAGCGCTAATTAGGCCTCCTAGAACCCATATCCGGGGTCAGTTTCAATTTTTTTAATATATATATATATATATATATATATATATATATATATATATATATATATATATATATATATATATATATATATATATACAGGGTCGCTGATAAGTCTGGAAACGGTCGATTATCCGGGAAAATATACAAGGTGTCGAAAAAAGTTTTATACAAAAGTTTTTGGGTTCTTCAATGTCTACTAGGCGGTGATAATTTCATTTATACAGGGTTGGTCATACAGGCGTGGCACACCAATATTAATTTTTTTTAATGGAACACCCTATATATTATTCGATATTTCAATCCTTCTCTTAATTTTGAGCAACATTTATCAGAAGCATGATGTACATAAACTCAATCGTTTCCGGGTAAAAAAATAAATAAAAATAAACGCTATTGTTTTTAAAATCTATTGGATGAAGAACAAAAATAAATGAAAAGTAGAATATCTCTTGAAAACAATCTGTGAGTGTGAAAAGAACCGGTTGCGATGTTTTTAACATTGTTTGAAATCCTATTTTATAAGATGTTCAAAGTGTTCTCCATTGACCTCCTGACAATAATGAATTCGCTTAACAAAACATTGCACTGCATTTACAAGAGCGTTTTGAGGAATGTTATTAATTTCATGCACAATCCTTGCTTGCAACTCTTCAATATTCTGCGGTCTATTTTGGTAAATTAAATTTTTTACATGACCCCACAAAAAAAAGTCAAGCGGCGTCATGTCGGGAGACCTAGCTGGCCATTCAATAGTTCCCCTGCGCCCTATCCATCTGCCAGGAAAGGTTTGATTCAGATATTCCCGTACCTCAATTCCAAAATGAGGGGGTGCCCCATCCTGCTGAAACCATATTTCTTCCGCTGGTAGATTTGGGTCGTTATTGTTCGGAAATAATCGACTAACGTCTGGAACAATTGATTCTTGCAAAAGTGTCAAATATCGAGCAGAGTTCAAATTACCGTGTATAAAATAAGGTCCTATGATATGTCCACCAATAATAGCACACCAAACATTTACTTTTTGCGGTCTTTGGGTGTGAATTTGTTCCATCCAATGTGGGTTTTCGTCTGACCAGTACCTACAGTTGTGTCGGTTGACTTGTCCATTCAAACAAAATGTAGATTCGTCGGAAAACAAAATGTGGTTGGCAAAGTTAAAATTTTGGCGTAACTTCTCCATAATAAGTTCACAGAACTCGATTCTGCGATCAAAATCGTCTTCACTCAGTTCTTGCAATAAATAAATTTTATATGGACGGAACTTTTCCCGCTTCGTAATCTTTTGAATTGAATATCGACTCATATTGTGATTTAAAGCCAATTGCTGTGCCGAAGTTTTCGGATTTTCCACCACATCCAATATTACATTCAAAGAATTTTCTTCATTTGTAACGGTTACTGGCCTTCCAGTTCTAGGTTTATCCTTGATACCGCCAGTTTCGTGAAAACGATGCAAAGTTTTCGAAACTGTGGATTTGGAGATCGATTCCCGCTCAGGATGCAACTCATTGAACATAATCACCACTTGAGCAAAACTTCGTGTTCTATCACCGTACCCTATCATCATTAAAATTTCGATACGTTCGGTTTCACTTAAACTTGCCATTTTGCACAAAAACTGTTGACACTAAATTACTAATGTTTCAAAACTGTTGACACTGAATGAATGTTTGACATTCGTTGTCCTGGAAACATTTTAAAACAAAAGAATAATACTGCGTTTCTTATGGGCATCTTATCTTATCTTGGGATTCCAAACAATGTTAAAAACATCGCAACCGGTTCTTTTCACACTCATAGATTGTTTTCAAGAGATATTCTACTTTTCATTTATTTTTGTTCTTCATCCAATAGATTTTAAAAACAGTAGCGTTTATTTTTATTTATTTTTTTACCCGGAAACGATTGAGTTTAGGTACATTATGCTTCTGATAAATGTTGCTCAAAATTAAGAGAAGGATTGAAATATCGAATAATATATAGGGTGTTCCATTAAAAAAAAATTAATATTGGTGTGCCACGCCTGTATGACCAACCCTGTATAAATAAAATTATCACCGCCTAGTAGACATTGAAGAACCCAAAAACTTTTGTATAAAACTTTTTTCGACACCTTGTATATTTTCCCGGATAATCGACCGTTTCCAGACTTATCAGCGACCTGTATATATCACACCGATAACTCAAAAAGTAACGGGCTGATTTTAACCAAATTTGGCGAGTACCTTCCTTTTGCTAGTGACTTGGATGAGTTCGTTATCCAGGAAAATCGGGCCAAGTTTTCCCGGAAAATTTCGTGTTTTCTTTCTAAAAAAATGTGTATCTCATCCGGAAATAACAGAGTGAGGGCAATGCGTGTTTGTATTATAAAGAGTGAACCACATACCAAAATTTAAGTCTCTAAGTTTAAAGACAAAAAAGTTATGGCCAGATAAGGAAAAAAAATTCCCACCCAGCACCGCTATTCACTCCTGGTCTCGTAACTTTCTTGAGGGTTGTTAGCAAGAAATGTTTCTTGTGATTTGTGTATCCAGATGGGGTTCTGAGCATGTTACTGAAAAAATATATCTAAACACCCTCCAGGAGGTGAACTCCAAATTTTCCGCAACATTTTCACTCCCCTTGTTTTCGGGAGCGTTGCGAATGTTTCTACCAATATGCATTGCTTTTTTTTACAGAACTAAATGAACTTATAAATTAATACAAACACAAATCGCCTTTTACGAAAAAGTTTTCGGCAATAACATAGGTATTCAAAACAGTAAAACCGTTATTATTTCTTGTCAGGATAAAACGCACTTTGAAAGCATTAAGTTTAAAACGCACTTGTTTAAGCGGATAAGGCTGGTTTTGATTCTATCAGACTTTGGTGTAATTGGTGCGGGTTGGAACTATAAGTAACCTAGATAAGGCAATACTAAATCAGAGAAATAAGAATAAGTGGGAATACGTATAATTCACAATGACAAATGACAGATGTGGATATTTGACTTTAGTTTGCTCGAGAAGGCGGCATTTTTAGACTTTTGGATAAGGTGAGTTTAAAACTACTCTCCTCAATCGTCAATTTATATCAATATCAATACCCAATACTTAGTGCATTATTAGAAGGTTTATCTGCCTTACATGTCCAAGCTCCCGACTCCCGAAATTTCTTTTCAAAATTTTCTTGAAACAGTCGAGCGACTTCGATCTGTGATCATATTTTATCTCTGTAACCAATCATGTGTGAATTGTTATTTTATGCATTTCTGTTGAATAAACCATGTTTCTGAATTACTTAACAACTGCCATGCAGTTATCATCACACAGCAAGTTGCTAAGGCGTTTTAAACAAAACTGACAATGCCAACTATGAAGATTGTTGATAACTTTTTTGTCTTTTTTTTTAAGCGATGCCGTCTAAAAAGGATATTATTTTTGGTTACTTTCTCATTATCATATATCTTATGAAATGCGATTAGTTATTAATTTTTTAGTGTGCTGTAGCGAAGTTCGTTAATCAGATGAATTTCTTTTTTTCTGCTGTTAATTTGCAATTTTGGTCATGTTTAACACCTCAAAAACACAGAATTTCCCCTTTTCTAGACAGAGTAGCAAAATACTACCCAAACAATCCACAATTTGTACATTTAGTATGATTGTTGCAGATGATCTTTGTTGCCACTTTTTTTTTTCTCCCTTAGGGCCCATCCGCATCTTTGCCGCGCTGATAGCACCGCAGCCTTTGGCTTATTGTGCATTTGTTGTCACTTAGACATATTTATAATATTTCTAAAGCAGCAGCAAAGGTCAGGTCTCTGTTTCAGGTTAAAAGTCTGTTTTCACCACATCAGCTTTTGATGCTGTATAAAGCACAGATATATCCACAGTTGAAATATTGTTGTCATGTCTGGGGTGCTGCCCTAAAAACAACCTTGTGTCTCACCTCTCCTCGGCCACAGATTAAAGGTTGGAGATATCTGCCTCTTCTAACGATATTACTATCGTCATTGCTCCTTAGAAATTGTTTCGCTAGTACCTCCGATTGCGACCTTGGAAATAGGTTCCAGAGGCCCTAATTCGGGCTCAGTTGAAGACATTTTCCGAAAGTCTCACTATCGATACCTCTCTAATAGTGAATTTTCTTAATGAAAGTTCACTAAAATATTGTCATATTTATTGTTACATCTTATAACTTACCTTCATTGATTGTTGTTGCCCTTACTTGGTGAAACTTGTCCATACTACATACAGACTTGGAGACTACTCTGGCCTCACTGTTGGTTTTCGTAGGTGAAGGACTTAGCCAGCGTGTAAGCTAACTGGAGCAAGTGGCCCTTACGAATTCTGGATGTTCTAGGATGTTGTTCAACGTTTCTGTGACTATAGTTTGGCTGCTTGACAGCATTCTCAGACAGATTAAAATTGAATTAGTACGAAATCATGACAACTACAAATAAAGATCTGTTGCTATGTTATGATATGTTTTGATCAAAAAATTTATCAAAATGAAAATAAAAAATGAAACACAGATGACAGATGAGACCTTCAAAATGTCTACGTGATGTATGTCAATATTTAACATAAAAATAGAACTATCCTATAATAACTATGATAACAGTTACAACAATAAAATAACTAAACAATAACAGTATAAAAGCAGTCTCTATACAACGAAAATATCGACATACATCAACTCATTATCTTATCACAACTTTTTTGAAAGAATAGTTAAATTTATTTTCTTTGACTTATTTAATTAGAAAGAAGAATATCCAAGAAAGGGGAATTCATTAAATCAGTTTGCTCGTTTAAAACAAGGTAGCTATTGTCGTGTGTGTGCTTTTTGACTTCCAAAGCTTAAAAAAAAGCCTAGTTTACGCTTGTCATTATAAAAATGTTGTGGTTGTATGCGGTTATTTACTGTAGGTCTATGTTCGGTATCAATAATATGTTTTGCAAATCTAGATTTGTCAGTGGTTATTTATCTAAATGCGGAAATATGTTCTTTGTATCGGGTGTTAAAAAATTTCTAGAAGTTTGACCTATGTAGATTGCGTTACAATGTGTACAAGCGAATTTATAAACTCCAGCTTTTGTCAGGGAACAAGATTTTTCTTTAGCGTTAAATAGTAAATCACATGTCATCTTGTAAGATTTGAAAGCTACCTTTGTATTTGTACAGGTATTTAAAATTTTTGAAATGCTTTCTGAAATGGTTCCAAAATAAGTTATCGAAATGTATCTGTTGTCTTCTTTGTCTCTAATATTTGGATAAATTAAATTAATCGCTAATTTGTATTATTTTCGCTCGATCATTTTATCTATTATTTTAACAGAGTAGCCATTATTAAATGCTGTTTGCTTAATTATTGAAAATTCTTTTTCAAAATTGTTTTGTGACATAGGTATTGAAAATGCACGATGTATCATTGAATGGTAGGCTGACAGCTTTTGTGAAAAAGAGTGACATGAATCGTATGGTATGGTTGTGTCAGTGTAAGTTGGTTTCCTATATATTGAAAAGTCAAATGAATTATTTTCTAACTTTCTAATTGTTATGTCTAAAAAATGTATACAACTGTTAGCTTCTTCTTCTAAGGTAAACTTAATATTTGTGTGAAAGTTATTAATAAAATTCAAAAATTCATTTAATTTTGTATGACTACCTTGAAAACATGCTAAAATATCATCTACGTATCTGTACCAAAAGACAATATTATGTGAAAGTTCTGATGTTAAAATTTGGTTTTCTAAGTTTTCCATAAATATGTTGGCTAATAAAGGTGACAATGGACTACCCATAGGTAGACCTTCATTTTGCATATAAATTTTATTATTAAATTTAAAATAGTTTTGTTTTATACATTCGTTAAAAAGATTCATTATTTCTTGTATTTTTATGACATTTACGTTTTTTCTATTAAACGTTTTCTAATAGAGGTAAACATTCCATAGGGGGTATCTTAGAATACATGCTACAAACATCAAATGAGACTAACTTACTATTTGTGGGAATAATTAAGTTATTTAATTTTGGAAAATAATTGTATTCTCTAATAATTGAAACCAGTTTGCTCGCTATCTTATGATTAGGTGTATTAACATAGCTAACTACTGGCCTCACCGGTATATTTGGCTTATGAATTTTCAGATGGCCATACATTTTTGGTGGTTGTGGGCTTTTATATAAAAGATATTTCTTTTCTTGTTGACTAAACAGAGACACATTTTTAGGTTCATTTTTTAGTTTTGTCTGAAATGCGTTTGTTGGGTCTCTCCTAATTTCTGTTAAAATTTCTGTAGTAATAAAATCATTAATTTTAATGTTATATGCGTCCCTACTTATAGCTAGGGTTGTATTTCCTTTATCAACTTTAGTAAAAACTAGATCATTGTCTAATATTTTATGCTGAACAGATTTTAAAATTTGAGTTTCGTTAATTTGACGTTTGTCATATTTTGAAGTTAAATGTCTTAAAAATTCACATATTTTTAATCTTTCATATTGCCTTATAGATCTGGAAGCAATTTCGGATTCAGAAGCTAGTATCTCTTTAATTTTGTTTGTAAATTTAAATTTTGGACAGTATTTATATCCTTTATTTAGAAAAGAAATTTCTTCAGTTGTAAAAGTTGTATCGCTTAGGTTTTCAAATCTTTTGTAGAACGTATGTGTTTGTGGGGGAGGTCTTTCTCGATTATGTAAATGTTGTGTGCTTTCTAGGTTTCTAATTTTGTTTGTCTGTGTTAAGCGTTTTTTAAATTTCAATTCACTAACTAGAATATGTATTTGGTCATCTAATATGTCAAATTCTACTGGATGTAATTTATAAGTAAGTTCTGATTGTATTACCTTGATATAAAGAAGCAAACTATCACGAATTGAAAACCATTTCTTGGATTCTTCTTTCAGCCAGATGAAACTGGTTTTTCTAATAGCAATTTTTGATTGATTTGATGTTGCAGTAGTTGTTATGATTACGTACTTCGGGATGACCTTCTTTCTTATGCAATCTTGGTTAAACCATGCATTCTGGGAAGCGTTCATCTGCTTGATTTTCACCAACGAAAACCAACAGTGAAGCCAGAGAAGTAATCTTCAAACTGTATGTATTATAACTTACCTTTGAAAATAATTATTTCTCTTTTTGTTATCACATTATCATTTCTTCATCAAGTCCATATGCCTAGAAGTGATCTCTTATGTACCGTGAAAAAGTAGAGTTCCTAATCAAAAAAAACATCATTTTATGTTTTCCTCAAGCCATTTGTTGATATTTGGCAATGCTGCGAACCCTACCGCTTTCAAAGCAACTACCTTCAAGATCTTGGACCTTGCACTATGTGAAAACTGGAACCTGTAATGAGCACTAATAAGTACACTTGGAGAACACCCAAATCACCACAACACATATTTCAGGGACCTTACGATCGTTTCGTTGATAATGTCAACATCTTCAGAGGAAGAAAAATTCTAAAATAAAAAACTAGCTCCCGTATATTTATATCGCGTTAAGGTAAACGAACTAGTCCGAAGTAAAAGTAAAGTTGTCGTCCAAGAACGATCGTTTGTTTATTGTGCAGTGAAACTACGAGGTCGAAGACCTGCTTTAATCTTCTGGTCGATAAATTTATGACCCTTATCTAATAATAGGTTTACAGGACTCGAGTTATTTAAGGAATCTGCACGTTTCCTTTCGATCTAGAAATTTACTATGTGGATGTTGGATCATGCCGACAAAGACATCTGGTGAGATAAACAACATCAACTCACCTCATATTTTTTAAATAGAAAACTAAAACCCAGGTCTCTCTCTCACCATGTTAACTCTAACAAAGGATAAGTAATTCAACTAAAATACAACATAAAAAATTATATTTATATTGATTTTAATTATATGTGAAAGTATTTATATTGACTACATAGATACAACAAATCGAACCGGTCTTTCAGTCGAGACAAACATAGAGATTAGTATATGTATAAGCCGGCCGAGTTATTGACAGTAATTTATTATTCTACCAGACAAATTAGGCGTGTTTAAGCGGTCAAATGCAAAGAGAAAATAAAGGGCTTGAAATTAAAAGTGCCCCACGATTCAATGAAGTTTTGTTCTTAATAGACCTTAATATAAAAATACTTTCTAATGAATCAAGCATAGTTTGATGTCTAACATTTTTGACAAGTTTCAAATTTTCTTTGTCAATGTGTGGCACAACATATATGGGATAATAATCACCACATTGAGACATTAAGACCTTGCATCTTAAATAGTCAGTGCGGATAAATCGTACAACTTAAGCCAAGACGTACTAAATTTATACAATGCAGGTTTCGATTATTTCTTCATTTTCTCATTGAAAAAGCTGGTTCGTGGTGATATTTTCGTCCCAAATGATATTAAAATCTCCATAGATTATCGCATTGGTGAACTCATAGCTAATAAATTTCATTTAAATATTATAACAGGCGAGTGAAAAGTACCCATTTTGTTCGCTCAGCATAAGAAATGCATGGTGTGTCATTGAGAGTTTCTTGCGTCATTATGAACCCGGTTTGAGATTTTCCACTTCTAAAAAATCATTACATTAATGTGGTTCATTTATTTCAGCTAGCTATTGACACAACCGATCTGAATGATGATGAACTGGTTTTTGCAAAAGCTAATGCCGTTTCTTGTCGTTCAATGGCTTTGGACAGGACCTTTCCAGGAATTAGTAACCTGACAAAAATTATCCCACATTTTGTACAAACAGAAAAATGTGAAGGAATCTGTAATCCTGGTAAGTATAAGACGGTAAACGTGAATATAGGGTACAGTAGTGATGGGTTGTTATTTAACAGTCTGTTATATTTTAACTGTTGTCGAGCCGCAACAGTAACAACCTGTTATGGATATATACATTGCGGTGCTATCGGGGCGGCAAGGCCGCGGACGAGCCCTGAGGGAACAAAAAAAAAATGGATATATACAAATAACAGGTACAGTGGAGGGGATGCTGTTGCGCTTTACACTAGAACTCGGAGTCGTATCTGTTTCTGTTGTCGTATCTGTTTCTGTTGCACTGCTACGATGAAGCAACTTCTGTTTTCATCCGCAACTGTTATAACAGGATGAATGGACATGAGACTGGGAATGGGGTATAGACCGGACTTTACTTTATAACATACTACTGTTTTCATCCGAACTGTTATAACAGGATGAATGGACATGAGACTGGGAATGGGGTATAGAGCGGACTTTACTCCAAACATACTACTTTATACTAGTGTGCTCACAGCTTTGGGAACGTAGGGTCGTCGGTACAATGAAACTGTTAAATTTTGACAGTTTGTTGATTCACACAAAACACACACATATATTTACAATTTATAAACAAACACAGAATATGAAAAATGTAAATAAAATCAACGATGTTTCTTTTTTTCTTTGAGAAAAATTGTCTTACACTAAAAAAATACTTTTCTAACAAAACACTTTTAAAGTTCTGAGTTTTTGTTGATGCACATTATTTGACTGACTTTGCTCGACGAAAGTCTGTTACGGCGGTCACTTAAAATTTGTCCTGTTTTAGAAAAAAGTCTTTCGCACGGAACAGACGTAGCGACAGTCCCAAACTTCTCCTTCACCATTTTACTTAAATGTGGATATTCATAAAAATGAATTTTCCACCATTTAAGTGGATCTCCATTTCTAGGCAAAAGCGGTTCGTTGTTTGCACAGTTTTTAAAAGCGTACTGATTAAGATGACCGGTGAGTCACCGGCGGTGAACCGAGAATCGAAAATGTAACTAGAGATCCTTCTAACAAAAAATAAAAGCGTAATGTAATAAAGAACCATATGTGCAGAATAAAGGCAAATTTCTTTACTGAAATATAATGAGAGGTGCAGCATGTTGGAGCTTCCGGTTTTGCGGAAACTCCATCAACTTTCATTATTCAAATGGAACACTTTTTATATTACCTCATTTTATTAATATTACAAGTCATGCTTGTAAAAAGTGAGCTAAGTTTCCTTCACTTCTGACATTTATGGTCGCTAAAAAATTTGTTCTTAATTTTTCAATATGTGAAAGGCTGTATATGTAGCAACTGAAAATTATAAAAAAATGAACTATATCACTGTAAAAATAAAATCAGGTCACCGCGTATATAAAAAAATAATCACAGTCGTTGACGTAAACTCAATCTTCATTAGATAACTCGATATGCTGATGGCATTTTTGTTTTAAGAAAAAACTGATATGTATACAAACGTACAGTTATGCTTTAACGTGAGTCCTTAGATATTATATTATATTAGGTAGTTTTTTGCTCATTCTTCTTTGCCTTATGTAACTAATAAATCAATATTCCTTTTTACTTTTCACTTTGGAAATCTAAGAAATAGGTCCGATTTTAAACATCTTTTTTTTATTACTACTGCAAAATAAAAAATCGCTGAAACTTAAAAAATCTCAGAAACAGTACCAATTTTAATGAAATTATAAAAATATTCCCTGTACCTGGTATATTTGAAACCAGACACACTTTGCCCTATAGGTAGAGAGAAAAAAATTAGTTATAATTTAAAAAAAAATATTTATTTTATTTTTTTGCTTACAATAATTTATTTATTTCATATAGCTCTCATTTTGAAGGAAAAGATGGCTATAGAGGTTTTCAAGCTCAATGCTTAACTAATACTTAATTAGTTAAGAAAATTCGAAAGAAATTCTGCATTGTTGAATTTTTTACCAAATTATTATTAGTGATGAATACCCAAAAAAAACCTCCTTCATTTTTTTAATAAAAAATTTATTAACTGTTTTAAACATAATACAAGAATATTTTTTATTTTAAACATTACCCAACTACACCACCGGACGGGTTCAGCTACTGTTACTACGTCTACGTGGAATTATTAATAATTCATACTTCATACTGTTATTTTCAACCTATTATATTTAACTGTTATTTCTAAATAACAGTAACAGTTGCGACCTGTTAAAGCAATATAACAGTTTTTCCCATCACTAGGGTACAGTGGTACAGACAAACTGCGCATGTCGCAAATGACGTCACATCATGATAAATGTGAAGCTCGGTTGCCAGATCTAAAAAGTTAACTCTAAATTATATTACAAAATAAAACGTAATGTACAGTTTAGGATTTATATTGAATATTTACTTCTTTATAATTAAATGAAAATATTGGTGAGTAATAATAATAATAATCATCACAGAGAACGGAAAATATAAAGTAGATATAATGCCAAAATTGATAATTGGGAGTTTATAATAACATTAATAATTGACAAAGTGAATGAGTGTCTCGCCGCAGGAAATCGACTCATAATAACAATACTTTATTCCACCAGAAATACCCTATTGGGTGTAGAACACGTCATTTGTAAATATAAAATAAAATATAAATATAAACATATATACACACATATATAATAACATAGCAAATAATAACAAATGTATACACAAATCTAAACATAAAATAAAATACCGTCAATGTAGCAGTATTAACTCGACAATATAAAACTTACAGACTTAACAAAGCAACCACACACCCGCATATACACCCCACAAATATTGTATTAACCCCCTCAGAGAAAGCATGCAATGGTGAACATTGCCATGCCAAAGTGACAGCTATTAATCTTGATCTTGGAGTGGTGGCCATATGTCTCCGTCTCTGAAGAATTCATTGCAGGAATAGTAACACTTTCTCAGTAAAATATCCTTTAGTTCTTTTTTCAATGTTTTTACGTCCATATTTGTCCAACAGAGAGGTAGGTGATTGAATATTTTTATCATCTGATACTCTGCATTTCTCTGCACCTTTGTTAATGGTGTTTTTGGAAGTAGGAGTTTCTGATTCAATCTGAACCTTGTATGATGCTCATGCTCCGGTAGGTATTTTGAGAAAAACGACATATTTTGCTTGACAAACAGGACGCATTCCAATATGTATACACAATGTAGGGTCAGTATCTTCTTCTCTATGAAATACTACCTGCAGGATTCTCGAGGTTTCAGCCCATACATGGACCTGACACAAGACTTCTGCAGTATGAATATGCGGTCCACATCCACAGAGTTTCCCCAGAACATTATGCCATACTTAAGTATTGCATACACATAGGCATAATAGACCATAAGACATGTGCCCTCATCCACACTTCTCTGCAACACTCTTAAAGCATATGAAGAACTAGAGATCTTGGGAGCAATATACTCTATGTGTTTCCTCCAGTTCACATTATTGTCTATAATTAGGCCAAGAAACTTGCAGCTTTGTGAAGTCTGCAACTGAGTGCTACCACAATTTATCGTCATTGCTTCTCCTCCAACAGCAGAAAATTTAATTAGCTGTGTTTTTTCAGCATTTATCTTCATTTGATTTGCACTAAACCAAGCGTCAAGGTCTCTCATGACAGAAATCATCTTATATTCTAGTTCATCTATCTGTCGCATGCGTAGGATGATCGAAGTGTCATTTGCATATAAGATTGTTTTGTGGTTGAGAAGTGTAGGCAAGTCATTAATGTAAATTATAAACAGCAGTGGGCCCAGCACTGATGCCTGTGGTACCCATCTCTTAACTGTCTCTACTGAATATATGTTTTTACCTGTAGTTGTGTGTTTACTACGGATACACTGTTTTCTGTGGGTCAGATATGATTTCATCAACTCCAGCACCGTTACCCTTACACCAATCATCTCCAACTTTTCATAAAGTATCTGACAGTCTATGCTGTCAAAGGCCTTGGACAGATCCGCGAAAACACCAACAACCTCGTCTCCAAGAGACATAGCCTGAAGAACCTCTGAAGTGAATTGGTAAATTGCTCTTGTCGTGCTTCTTTCTCTTATGTAAGCATTCTGCAATTCACTAATTATATTGTATCTTTCAAGATGTTCCACAATTCTGGTGACAATAACTCTCTCGTATACCTTTGCCATAACTGGGGTTACCATAATAAGCCTGTAACACAGGTTTTATTAAATAATCGTTATAAACAAGACCTGGGGTAAAGGTGAAAGGTTCGCTTTAAGGTGAATCCTTCCTCCCAACCTCCTGAGACCTGCCCTGACCATCAGTTTGCCTAATTAAAACGCAGGGGGAAGAACAACTTTGAGGTAATGTACATACTAGGTAAAATACACTTGGAGAACCCAAATCACCACAACAAATATTTTAAAGACCTTACGATCGTTTCGCTGACAACGTCAGCGTCATCAGCGGATGAACAATTCTATTAATGTTCAGAATTGTTAATCCTCTGATGACGCTGACGTTGTCAGCGAAACGATCGTGAGATCTTTAAAATATTTGGTGTCGTGATTTGGGTTCTCCAAGTGTACTTATCAGTGCTCATCACAGATTCTAGTTTTCACATAATACATACTAGGTATTATGCTCTCATGACTTTGATGTATACCAGGGTTAATTACATCATAGTTCTCCTTCCCCCAGCGTTTTAATTAGTCCAACTGATAGTCAGGGCAGGTCAGGAGGTTGGGGGGAAGGGTTCTGCTTACACTGCACCTTTCACCTTTATCCAGGTCTTGTTTATCACGATTTAATAAAACCTGTGTTCGAGTCCATTTCCTGCGGCGAGACACTCGTTCACTTTTCCAACTATTCATATTATTAACTCTCACTTATCAATTTTGGCATTATATATACTTTCTATTTTCCGTTCTCTGTTGTAATTATTTGTTGGGAGTGTTCACACATTCCGTTTTGGATTTCAGATGACTGTTTTACTATAGCGTCCACACTTTCAAATGAATATTTGTGTGCAGAACAGACATATGTGTTAAGAGCTTTGGGCGGGTTTTTGCTGTTAAGATGCATTCGCGCCACTTGTTTTACTGCGGCTTTATAAGCTTGTTTGTCATATCCGTATGATACAGGTTTGTTTGGGAGTACCGCAGGCATGACCCAATCGAATGCTTTAGAAGTAACCAATGCAATTGCATGTGCTCTTTAAATTTGTTTGAAAGCAACTCCAAAGGTATTCAAACGTATGTCTGAATATCGCCAGGAGATCGGTTTTGACGAAAGCCTTATCAATTGAAGATCACTTCTTTTTTATTTTAGCTTCAATTTGAAATAGGTACGTTTATATTTATTATTTAACCGTTCTAATTTTAATGTGGCTCCATTTGAACGGTTATATCTGAGAAGGGGTGCATTTTCGGATGAAGTAAGTTGTTTTAAATCGTCATTACTGAGATTAAATATGGCTAATATCGTCAACATATCTCAACCATACCCTCAGAAAATGCGCCGCCGCTTCAGCAGTCACTCTCAAGCAGACAATTTGCATCTTTTTTCTTCTTCTCACATCCGGTAGACATCCCACAAAGATGATTTTTAATTTTTTTCATTTCACATACTACAAAAGTAATGATGCAAAAAAATATTTGAAAATGCTAATTTCAGAATTGATTTCAAACACCACTATTTTGCAGCGATGATCTGTGACGTCACTGGACAGTATAATAATCAACAATAAACTTGCTTCTGTGTGTTTACATTCTGTGTTGCAAGTTATTGATTGAATCTTAGCTTCTGCACGTGATTTTTTTTTTTGATAATATGGAAAATAAAGCTTATATAAATACTGTATAGTACCAATGTGTACAAATACGACTATAAAAACTTATGAAGTCTGGATTTTCACCAAAGAATGATGTCATCATAAATGAGTCAACTCTTGGCATATTATCTGACTGCGCCTGTTGAAAACCTTTGTCTCCCGTTTTATTATGCACACTTTACACCATTCAACTAGAAGAAACACAATAAACGAATAAAATTCACCCATATCTTGAGGAACAAGCCACCATACTTATCATGCCATAAGGCAAATGTAAACACGATATTTATTTACTATCCAACTACGTCACGACCAATAACAGAACGTTCGCGGTCACATGATAATAATTAGAAATTTTTTGATTATAAGTCTTTTTCTGTCCACTACAAATGTTTTTGGGTATTTTCATGCATGTAATAATGTTCTATGTAAGAAAAACGATTAGGTAAATGTTAAATTCATTGAATGGAAAATCCATATAAATTGTCTATTGGCTCATGGAGAGTTCGGCAACAAAGGGAGACAATGAGTTTCCCATAGTGGTTCCATTCATCTGCCGATAAAACCTCCCGCCGACTCGAAATATATAGGACAAACGCGGAGATCAATAACAACAAGATTCAAAGAGCACATACCTCATTTCAGATTCAATAAAGCAAAAAAATCTAGCCTTGCCCAACATATGATTGACTCAGGACATAAGGCCGGCAATATAGTAATCTAAAGTTATTGAAAATATCCACGGATTATCGCAAGTTATACCTAGATGCTTTGGAAAATTTAGAAATCCGTAAAGTCTATGGAACCACACGGTGAATCCCAGATTGTCGCTCTAGACATATCCAAAGCATTCGACCAGGTCTGGCACGCAGTGCTGCTTAATAAACTTCCGGCCTATGGCCTACCACCAAAACTATGTACCTGGACAGCAAATTTCCTTTCCAACCGGAGCATTTCTGTTGTCGTGGATGGCAATTCCTCTAAACTGTATCCAATTAATGCAGGAGTCGCTCAAGGTTCAGCTTTACCCCCAACTTTGTTTCTTCTCCACATTAATGACCGCCTCTCTAGCACATCCAACCCAGTTCACAGTTACGTGGACGAGAGCACCCTCCACTCAATATACAATATTCTAAGCCTGTCTCTTTAGCCCAATTAGATGAGGATCGCAGACTCATAGAGGATTCTGTCTCCATGTATCTCCAAAAAATATTAGACTGGGGAAGTAGAAATCTTGTACAATTCAACCCCACCAAAACTAAGTCTTGCTTTCTTTCTCACAAGAGATACACCAGCACTAGACCCATCACAACGAACAACCAAGTTATTCAAAGTAATGAGTCCTTTTCACTTGTTGGCATTTCTGTGGATCGAAATCTCAATTGGCACCAACATGTCACATCAATTGCAGAAGCGGCTGCTAAGAAATTAGGTTTCCTCTTCCGGGCTCGCAAATACATTTCACCAGCTAATCTCTATACCTTATATACTTCACAAATAAGGCCAAACCTCGAATACTGCTCCCACATATGGGTGCCGCTGCAGCTTCTACACTCGCTATCCTGGACTCCATTCAGAAGAGAGGGATACGTCTCATCGGTGACCCTACCCTCACCCAAAGACTGCCCACCGACGTGCCGTTGGTGAAGTCTCTCTCTTTTATAGATATCTGCACGGGCACTGCTCAGAGGAGCTTTCTTCCATAGTTCCTCCACCTGCTGCCCCCAGCAGGGGAACAGAGCGAATGCACCATTTTACTGCCCAGGTCACCAGACATAGAACATCTTGTTATGCCCGCTCTTTTGTCCCGAGAACTTGCAAGTTGTGGAATTCCTTGCCGGCACATGTTTTTCTTCTCCTCGAAACCTCCAAATCTTCAAGTCCAGAATTAACAAGTTGCCTCTTTCCTCCTTGTCGACACCCACGGTACGATAGTATTTAGGCTGTAAGCTCTCGTGGTGTGTTGATGAAATATAAAGTGAATCCACAGAATTTAATTGCTTCGGACATGGATCCAGTCAATTCAACACTTTCTGGAATGGGACGAAATAATCCATGGTTGCTTTCAACATCGACACAAGAATCGGTTAAGCTTGGCTCATATACTCGCGAATTACGAAACTAATTCCTGTTGGTCCATTTTAAATGGTATTACGATATTATTTCAAATAAACCAATAAGGAAGCGTTTCGCTGCGATTTCGTAATTTGCTTTTTGCAATTGGTGAGTGTATGACGCTAGCTTTAGGCGTATCCACTGACACAACAATAGGCATTGGATTACGTCACCCGGTGTTGCATCATGCGGTTTTGCATCATCCGGAACTGCATCACCGCTATTACGTCATCCGGTATTACATCACCGGTTTTGCATTATTTGTACTGTGCATGGTTTAGGTATATACATATGATAACTTTGTCCAGTTTAACGACAGCTACTTATGAATACAACTTCGTTGTAGAAATACATATCTAGAACATCACTCTCTGTTGTTATTTTGTGTTTTTTGGGGGTGATTCTGCTTTTTGTTTCACATGATTTGATATCGGTACAATGTGCTGCCAGCACTTGAAAATCATCAAGGTGAAACACATTATTGATCTGACTTAAGTATAAACTCTTTTGTAGATGCAGAAGGTGTGAATGCAGGTTGGAAAGCTGGAAAAACCAAGGGATTTAAATATAGGAAAAGTTATGTCATGCAAGAACATGACCATTTAGCTGTTGTATGTCCAGAGTAAGTGTTACATTTAAAAACTTTGCATAAGAAAAATTCGATATATGAATTCACCTAATCAGAAAGGTTTTTCTGACTTGTGTTTTAGATCAACTTTGGAGAATACTGTTGTTTGGAGACTTAATGGCAAAATATTGAAGCCTGGACATGCAGTAGAACCTGAGGAGCCCGATGAGGAACCAAGAATTATTATTGACACTTTCAATACTTTATACCTAGTCAATGTTAAGAAAACAGAAGAAGGGAACTATACATGTCAAGTTGACAGTATAAGAATGCAGCAATTGAGGATATATGTCGCCTCCAAATCCAGACTGCTAACAAACAGTAACTATTTAATATTTAATTTTCAACATATCGCTCAATCAGGGTGTATTTCCTGACTTCTGGAAGACTAGTTATTTAAGACCGTTTCACAAGTCTGGTTGTAACCAAGATATAAAAAATTACAGAGGTATCTGCTTGCAATCTACCTTACCTAAAATGCTAGATTCTTTACTCACCGACTATCTAACTTGGGCATGTAAAAACGTTATTATTGAACAACAACATGGTTTTATGAAAGGACGCTCAGTCATAACCAACCTGATGTCCTATCAAAATGTGATTTTAAATGCATTCGAGAATGGTCATCAGGTTCACTCTATATGCACTGATGTAACTAAAGCATTCGATCGGGTTAATCACAAATTACTTATCGCAAAAATCAATGCCTATGGAATACGGGGCAAGCTTTTGGACTGGATTAGTAGCTTTTTAGTCAACAGATCTCAGTTTGTTAAGATTGGGAACCACATTTCAAACTCTGTTCAGGTCTATCAGGTGTACCACAGGGCAGCCACTGTAGCCCCCTTCTTTGTAACCTCTTTATTAATGATTTGTATTCTTGCTTTAATTCTTCCCAGTTCCTTTTATTTGCGGATGACCTGAATATTTTCAAGGTTGTCAGGAATGAATTGCCTTGAGTTGCAGAGTGATATTGATTAATCTTGTTCGGTGGTGTTCAGTCAATTCCCTAAATTTAAATTTAGAAAAGTGTCTTTCTATTTTTTTTAGTAGAAACCACACTGTCTTTAACCATACTTATTCCATTAATTCAGTAAACCTCACCACTGTATCTGCTGTGAAAAATCTTGGTATTTTATTTGACACCAAATTAAGTTTCTCTTAACACAATCTAAATATTTCTCGGAAATCACGTAGGCTTTTGGGTTACGTACAGAGAATATCATCTGATCTCTCAACCACATCATTTAAAATGTTATATAGCACACTAGTGCGCTCCTCATTAGAATATGGTTCTGTCATTTGGAGCCCCTTCTATGAAGCTTACTCTGTGATGCTGGAAAAGGCTCAGCACAGATTTTTAGGATGCTTAGCTTATATATTAGGGATTCCTTGTAACGATTATAAATATGACTACAGTGATCTTATGTCGCGAATGAATTTAATCACACTGTCCAAACGAAGAATGCAAACTGACCTTTGCTTATTCTTTAAAATAATTTCTGGTGAAATTGATTCCCCATATTTGCTCGGTCAGATCGGCTTCAAAAATTAAAACACCTGCAACAAGGTCAAATGATACTTTTGTTGTAGATTTTCATAGCAGGAATTATGGATTGAAAAGTCTCCTCACACGTATGGCTCGGTGAGCCAATCAAGTGAACGCAGACCTAAACTTTTTCGATAATAAATTCAGCAGATTCAGGTCGAAGATAAGATCTCATGTCATTGTTTTTAGAGTAGCCTAGCCTTACTATAATAGCTGTGCGGGATTTCTCTGAGATGTTTGTTTGGGGAAAATGTTAATACTGTTTATGTAAAAAGGAATTGCCGTTAATAAATGTTATTATTATTATTAACATTGAAGGTAATCTTGCATTTTTTACTTTGTAATTTTACCTTATCATTTAATTCTGTGTACTATGAAATTTAAAACTGTATAAACTGCAAAAAAGCAGTGGCGGTATTTGTTATTGTAAAAATATTGATTATAATAATATAATAATAATATTTATTCTGGCACAAAAGACCATGTCATACAGTACATACAATATTAAAACAAACAAATGAAATACACACATATATAAATTTTGGAAAATGTCCACTACATAACAAACCAAAATAAACACAGCACAAATAAAGTGCATTAAAACAAAAACATACACAATGCAGATAGAACAAAACGTAAAATTCAGACACAATACATATAACAGTTTGAAACCCATGAAAATATTCTGTGACAGAATAGAGGACATGTTGGCTCAAAATTATCCTCGCCTCTTTCTTGAAGGACTCCGTTGGCATGCTCTTCAAGACCTCTGGAAGCTTGTTATAAATTATTATGCAGTCATAATTTACAGCTTGTGCCCTTCCCACACGGTGATACGGAACTGCCAGATGTTGTGCCCCTCTCGTATCAGTCATCGCTCTTTTCTGCATGACAAAAACATCACCGATTTCCGAATTCCACCCACCCCCCTCCCCCCATATCAAAATACCATACGTAGCTATACTGTGAAAATTTTCTTTGCGAGACTGCCAGCTTCTTCATTGCCTTTGACCCCGAGTGACCCAGCACCCAGATGAGGCTGACCTCATTCTGCTCCAGTTTGATGCTTTACCATCAGACCTAATTATCTGTTTCCTGTTGTTAAGGTATGATTTTAGCAGAGTGAACAACACTGCGGAAACCATAACAGTGTTTCTTGACAGCCATGTGTCCCGTCAAGAGTCCTGTTATGTCCCTGAACTGTCCTCTACTAAGATTTAGCAACTCCACAGCTCTCTTTGAACTGGGTTTCCCAATTCGTTTTTTCCTCCTCTGGTTCTCTCGCACGCAGTGCAAGATAGCGTACATTTCGGCCTGAAAGACCGTTGCATGAGCCCCGAGGGAAATACTATGACTTACCTTCAGTCCTTCCGAATAAACGCCTGCCCACGCTCCCCGCCGTATCCGTCCGTTACCAGATTAGCGCTTCCCGTGGTAGGCCGGTCGTCTCCCCCCACCATGCCTCGCGGTCGGGATTACCACTGTAAACTTATTTTCCCTACAGATTCGCGGGCTCGCGAAGTCTCACCTCATTTCAAGCATGGGCTCCTTTATGATCTCCTGAATCTTGCAGTGGCCCCTGAAGCCTGGGTTGGCCTTCAATCTATCATTGCAGGCTAGTCTGTATAGTTCTATCCTAGCCTCCCCCATGATCCAGCAACACCTCCATGGCAGCTGTTGGGGTTGATGTCATGGCCCCTGTGATACCGAGGCAACCCATCCTTTGGATCTTGCCTAGTTTTTGTTGGCACTAGATTGTGTTACCTTAGGCCACCAAACCAGTGCCGCGTATGTTAAGGATGGTCTGACCACCCTTGTGTACATCCAATGGGCCATACTAGGTCTCAGTCCCCACGTTTTTCCATATATCCTCCTAGTGACGGCTAGGATCATAACTGCCTTTCACAGTATTTTTTCAACGTGGCCATTCCAGGTTAGCTTAGAGTCCAATACGACCCCAAGATATCGAGTGAGAGTTCTGTAGCCCTCCCACTTCCTCCTCCTCGTAAATGGTATGACGGTGGCTTTCTTGGGGCTCACCCGAGCCCTTGGCTAACCATCCACCTTTCCACCACTTTTCAGTGCTGTCTGCATGCGATCCCACACTGACTGTGTAACCTTTCCGTGAACTATGATGACAATGTCATCTGCATAGCTGTGTACCTCGTTCCCCCTCCCGAGAGCCTCCCTAGCAGGCCGTCCACGACCAGGCACCAGAACAGGGGAGACAAAACGCCCCCCTGCCGGCACCCCGCCAGCAGGGTCCCCCCTGCGAGTGAGGTTAACACCGCCCCGTCCCTGAGCATGGAACCGATCCACCTGCAACAGGTCTCCTCTATTCCCCGCTCCCTGACAGCTGCCAGTACCGATCCAAATGAGATGTTGCTGAAGGCTCCCTCTATGTCTAAGAAGGCCTACAGCGCCACCTCCCTGTTCTCCAGCATCTTCTTCAGTTTCAGCACCAGTTGGTGCAGTGCTGTTTCTGTTGAGATTCCTGCTCTGTAAGCGTATTGTCCGCAGTGTGGAGGATATGCTTCCAGTACACCGCCCCTAATGTGCCGGTCGAGCAGTTTTTCCACTGTTATCGAGCAGTTTTTCCATTTTTTTAGCAAGGACATAAGACTTATTGGCCTCAGAGACTTTGCTTGGTCTGTTGGATGCCCAGGTTTAGGAATGAATACAACCCTGGTCAGTCTCCATGCTCTCGGAATATACCCCAGAGCCAGGCTGGCCCTCATAATGAGGGTAAGCGCCGGCGCAAGTATGTCTATACCCTGTTGGATGATGTAACCTTTGGTTTTAAACATAACGCTACCAACCCAGTGATTCATCAGGGGATGGTTATTTTGGATACTGTGAGCGCTCTCTGCCACAAATTTAGCTGCTTCAGGAATAAGGCAATGCTAACTTTACTGTTAAGTTGGCATTACCATGTTTTTTTTTAAATAAAGCGCAACAAAGTTTACCTTTTCACGACAAATTTACGACAAAAAAACGACAATTAACCGATGTATTGGCATTGTAACATTGCGACATAGTAACGCGCTAACTGTATGGACGTATTTTTCCCCACATTTGTGTTCTTTGGTGAATTTTCTTTTAAAAAAAATCACTAATGAGGAAATCCCGACTTTTGAATTTTGAAAAAATTTCTTCAAATGTGCGCTAATTAGGCCCCCCAGAACAGATATCCGGGGTCAGTTTCAATTTTTATATGTTTATATATATATATATATATATATATATATATATATATATATATATATATATATATATATATATATATATATATATATATATATATATATATATATATACATATATATGTATCACACCGATAACTCAAAAAATAATGGGCCGATTTTGATTAAATTTGGTGAATAAATTCCTTTTGCAAATGGCTTGGATAAGTTCGTTAGCCAGGAAAATCTGCCCAGGTTTTCCTGGAAGATTTTGTGTTTTCTTTTGAAAAAAATATTTATATCTCCGGAATTAACAAAGTAAGGGCAACCAAATTTGGTACGCGAGTTTATATCCTTATATGTAAGTTACCTACCAAAATTTGGCTATGTAGGTCAAGACAAAAAAGTTATAGGCATTTAAAGAAAAATAAATTCGGGTTTTCCTCAAAACGTCAAAGTTGCGATTTAAAACGTCAAAATCGGCAACATTTAGGCAAAGAACTTGAATCTAATACATGCCATGGAAATCAAATATCTCAAAAAGGATGTTTTACAAACCCTGAAGTCTTAGTTTCAACCGTCATTGTCCTTCATTTTATTAAAATATTTCCAGAAAATTCATTTCAAATAGACCCTTTCTCTGATGTAAGTCCATAAGTCGTTGGTGATACAAATTTTCTTTTTTTTATTAAACACGCCTTATGTTGTTGCATTTTTGCATTTTCAATCAAAATATAATGCATGTTTGTAAGAAAAAAAATTCTGGATGCAGCAAGTGCGTTATGGTAGCGAATTTTGATCAAATGCTTTATTTTGAACAGCTCAATTTGCTATTAACCTATAAGGTTGACCAAGAAACGAGTTTTTCCGGGAACACTTTAAGTTTACTTTTGGAAATTTTTGTACATTTTCACACAATAAAGTTATTTTTATGAAACCTGGTACATTGTTTTTACTATATAGGTTATTCTGGTAACCAAAATTG